>BPLQ01006946.1:170419-770419 GCA_021605075.1 Caerostris darwini
CTCCACGTCTCACAGCCCTTAACATGACCGATGTTGCGCTTTACTAATTAAAAAAATGAGGGTGGAGCATAATAATAAAAAAATTAATTTAAAAAGATCTTAGTTGCAGAATTCTGTTGTTGTTGTTGCTTATCCCCTTGATTTAGAATCCTAAACCAAGTCCAGTAGATCATGCTGCATCAATAGATCGTAAACTGTCCTCCCCTCATTCAACAGTTGCCTCACAGAGGCACCAATACAATCTATGAGATGAGAGGGAGATGCGATGGTCGAACAATGACAAAGGGCATATGTCTTCTCGTCTCCATTGAAGGTCAAACTCTTAATGTGGCCAGTCCTTAGTCTAGCTAAAACCGTCTGAGCAGGTCTAGGACAGGAGCACTGTATGGACATACCAGGATATTTAGGATTCTAGAATTCTAGAATTCTAGTTCAATTAATCGCATTATACAAAAGCATTATATACTACTGTGCGTTTAGCATACAGAACAGAAATAAAAAACAATGATTGTATGTCAATCACAACATTTCTCCACATCTCAAAACGTAACCAGGCCTATGTGGAGATGTACCAGTTAGAAGGATGAAGTTGTATGGTCTTGTAGCACTTGGATAATTGCGTCTGCATTAATTCTCCGAGTTACACCAACTTTGGTATAACCCCGTGGCTATTGAATTTGATAATGTTTCTTGTAGTATTCTGACCAATTGCTTCATAACTTTCTTTGGCTATTGAACATTGGTATAATCTCATATGTCTTCGTCTAACAAAATATCGTCAAATATGATAAATGTTAATGCTTCATAACTTTCTTGGGCTATTTCACATAGGGATAAATAATATATGTAATCGTCCAACAAAGTATGATCCCATATGATAAATTTCAATTCTTCATAACTTTCTTGGGCTATTAAGCATTGGTATAATATTATATGAATTCGTTCAACAAATTATGATCTATGGAAAATTTAAATACGTCGTGAGCGAATTTCCGGATTTTTTAATTTTTTTTTTTTATTTTCTTGAATTTTAACTTTTTTTGTAGTCTAGTTTTGTTTTTCGCATTAATTCTTTCATCAATTTTTCTCTTCCCAAATAAAATCTGCAGAAGAAATTTCAATACACGTTTTTGGCAGATGAGATGTGAGATAAGTTACAAACTGTTTTTTCAAAGAATACTTTTATCAAAAAAAAATCTATCTATCTGTTAAAAAAATATATATGAAATGATGTGAATCGACTAGAAAAAAAAATCTAACGCCCATCCCAAAAGGTGATGCGGAATTTTTCGAGCTATTTTTCCAAATCAATAGGCAATTTTTCAAACAGTGATTATGCTTTACTTACATTTTGTTTACCTATTGTTAGAATTTTTTTTTGGCAAGCAATATTGTTCAGATACGAAATCTGTGTTCTATATTTGAAAAAAAAAAACGATACATCTGCCAATAATGGCTACGATTTTAGACCGATTATTAAGATGAACCTTTTGAAGGAAAAAAAAAAATATTTTTCACTGGATTTGTGTTGACTATATATTTTGTACCCATTCTGATTTTTTTAATAAAGTTGTCAGCAAGTGGAAATCAGCTCTTCACATTTTTCAAAAGAGTGAACGTAAAGTAGTGTTTTCGGATAAACCTATGACTCGTCTGTCCGTTTCCCTTCTCAGAATGTCTCTCTTATCTATCGGTCGATTCACCCAGAGACGACAATGTATAGAACCTTTCACACGGAAACACTTTTAGGCTCTCTTTTAAGAGCTGAGTAACGTTGTCTTGCCTTTTATTTTATGTCGACAAGACAGCAGTTATTTGAAAATGGATGCGAAGAACGGTACGAAACTTCCACACTTAGAAGAAATGCTACAACACATACAATACAGTGCTAGTAAACAAAAGAACTCCACACCTCACAGATTTGCTCCCCGCCTCACAACTTTGCTACCCGTCTTACAGCCTTAACATGCCCGATTTTGCGCTTTACTAGTTAAAAAATTAATTTTAAAAAAATCTTATTTTCAAAATTGTAGTACAATTAATTGTATTTTACAAAAGCATTATACGCTATTAGCATGCGATACAGAAATAATAAATAATGATTGTATTGCATATCACAACATTGCTTCACACCTCACACAATAACATGGCCAATGTGGCGATGCACCAGTTAAAAATATGAAGTACTACAGTCTTGTAGTATTTGGATAATTGCATCTGCTTCAATTTTTAGAGTTACACAAACTTTTGTATATTCCCGTGGCTGTTGAAATTGATAATCTTTCTTGTAGTATTCTGACCAATTGCCTCATAAATTTCTTGGGTTATTGAACATTGGTATAATCTCATCTGCATTTGTCCAACAAAGCATGAACACATATGGTAAATTTTAATTCGTGTGTGGATTTCCAGTTTTTTTTAATTTCTTGTATTTTAACTTTTTGTTTTTTAAGTTACGTGTTTGCATCAATTCTTTCATCAATTTTTCTCTTCCTAAATAAAATCTGCAGAAGAAATTTCAATACACGTTTTGGCAAAGGAGATGCAAAATAAGTTACAAACAGTTTTTTTAAAGAAAATTTTTAGAAATGGCTTTAAAAAATCTATGGAATGAAGAGAATCGAAAAAAAAAAATCTAACGTCCACCCCACCCCGGGGGGGGGGGGGGGCAATTTTTAGAGTTATTTTTCCAGATCAATAGGCATTTTTTCACGCAGCGATTATGCTTTATTTACATTTTTTGTTTATTTGTTGTTAGATTTTTTTTTAAGAGCAATATCGTTCAGATACGAAATCTGTGTTCTATATTTGAAAAAAAATCGATACAACTGTCAATAATGGCTACAATTTTACACCGATTATTGGGATGAACCTTTAGAAGGATAAAAAATATTTTCACTAGTTTTGGGTTGACTATATCTTCTGTACCCATTCTGATTTTTTTTTACTTGACTAGGCTACTGATCTTATGGTACCTCTTCTGCTAAGAGGAATTAGTTTAAGTTTGTCAAGTTTTAATTCCTAAACTTTGAGTTTACATTTACTGTTTGTTTTTTCAAAGCACACACATTATCATAAGGTTCACCTTGGCAATTATTTTTTGAAGCGAATTTCTAAATTATTGATAGGATCCTCCTGTTTTACTTTAATTGTTTTGCAGCTAACGAAATTGCACCCTTTCGTCTTCTTTAGATTCATCAAGATCTGGACAATCGCAAATCGATCTTTGCTTGAAAAATCTGTTTTTATTTTATTGTCTTACTTTTACAAGGGGTTGATATTCAACTGAAATAAAGCAATCTATTTCGATCAGCTGATGAAAATAGAAAAAGAAAGTTATATTTCATAATAATTAGCTCAACCTAAAAATTGAAGGATGTGTCAAAACAAATGACAGGTGTCATGATGCATTGTTTCTGATGGAAGATTTCACAATTTTACGCTTTAATATATATTACAGCTGCCCTCACCAATAATTCCCGTTTAAACATACCTCTTGCTACTACGCACGCCGCTAGTGAGCATGAGGGCGGCGGTTCAATCCACTGGCGGCTTTGTTGTAAACACTGTCTCAAAATATGTGAAAATCCGTTCAAAATATGTTCGCATCTTGCCTTGTTAGTCAAACTAATTTCCTGGTGAGAGTTTTTCGGGTTTTCTCTCACATGATACACAAATGCGGAGTAGTTCCACTTAAAAATCCTTCCGGAAGGCACTGCCCTCCTTCTTAAACGGCTCAGAGTCAAGTCAGACTTCTACCTACGGGTGCTCCATCACAACAGAAGCTACCCGTCTCCCTCTTTCCATGAGACCACACGGGTTCTTGGACTTGGTCTAGATGTTGCCGTCTACCAAGTGGGATAAGAAACAACATATTTAAATCTATCGGTTAAAATGAATTAGCTAAAATGGCATCTCATTGCAACTAAAGTAACGTGGTGAAATTGGAAATTGTAACAAGCTTTCTTAATTTGTATTCGATAAAAAAAGTGTTAAAATTACTCTGTCATTTTGGTTACTTATTTTTTGTTTCCTTTTTCTGTTTTTTTTTTAAATGAACCCTTTTTTTAATCAACTATTTCATTCATTTTTTTTTTTTTTTACTTTTGAATATAAATTTGCATTCTACGTTATATTTCCAAAGGAAGGATTCTACGAAATGTTTCTTAAAAATTCATCTTAAGTAAAATTAAATGGGAAAAAGCAATTTAAAAAGGTGAACAGTTGAACCTAATTGAAGTCTATAAAGTAAAGTAAATTGAAGAAAATTATTCAAAGCTAGTTCATGATCTTTAAAAAAATTTCTCAAGTCATTCTTTTAAATCAGGGGACATTTTTTTTATTCAGTGGTTATGTTTCTGGGCTTGAGGGCCGAGTGACTAGCTCTCTGGTACTCGGGGCCATAGGTTTCTGGCAGTAGATTAACTTCCGCAACGTAGTCCACTTTAAGCAGTAGGTCCACGTCCAATATGACTGTATAGCGTTGGGTGTTGGGCTGACAACCCTATCCCGTAAAAGAAAACAAATTTTCAGTAAAATGCTGTTGTCGGATAAAAAAATGTATTCGCTTGCCAGTTTTCTATCGCAAAGTGTCTTTCTTATCTATCGGTCGATCTACGCCGAAACGACAATTTAACAAACCTTTTGGAAATAAAATTCTTTGTATATCTTTGTTAACTGCAGAATAACGTAACTGTGATTTTACGACAACAAAACAACAGTCACTTTAACATAAACGCTAAAATGTTTTTAAATAATCTCTTAAATAAACTTCGATGAAATAGCAGAATATGAATTAAATTCCAGAAGTACAATACAAAATGAAAACCTTGAAATATTAAAGAAAATTAAATATTAAAAATGATTTAAATTTATAAAAACTGGTAGATTTTTAAGTGTATTAATGACTCAGTATATAAAACAATAAATGGCCGACTCGTGGCTCAGTGGCAAAGCGCACCGCTGACGAGCATTATGGCTGGGGTTCAATCCTCTGGCGACTTTTTTGTGGGCATTATTATTTCAAAAAACGAGGAGACTCAGTGGCGTTTGGAATGTTCAGCATCTTGCCGCGTGTATCGGACTGCCTTATAGGAGTTTGATTTTCTCATATGCGATACGCATATGTGGGGTAGTTCCCTCTAAAGGTCCTCCAGTAAGGCAATGACCTCCTTCATCAGTGACACGAAGCAGAAGTTATATGTCTGTTTATAGTGGTTCGGAATCCACTTTAAACCATGGGTCCCGGTCTAATTTTACTGTAGAGCGTTGGGCGTAGGGCTGACAACCCTATCCCGTAAAAAGAAACCATGTCTTGTCTCGAAATCTGCCAGTAGATAAACGGCCTGGGCTCACCATAGGGCTGTTGCGCCATAGGGCTGATGATGATGACGATTATGTTTCGGTCATGTTGTTCCCTTTATCTATTATCAACATGTTTTCATGGAGTATATCGTTTCAAATAAAAAATATATGTTTAATTTTTTAAAAGCTACAACTTTTAGCGGATATGTAGACGAAATCTTACCGAAATGAAAAATATATTTTCCGTCGATTTTTGTTGACTATACCTTTTTTAAATATTTAATGTTTATGAAACTTCCGCTTTTTTTTTTTTTTTAATTTTCAGTAGAGCAGGCGTACAATGGTGTTGTTGGATAAAAAAATGTATTCGCTTGTCAGTTTTCTATCGCAAAGTGTCTTTCTTATCTATCGGTCGATTAGTGCAGTAAAGACATTTTAAGAAACCTTTCGGAAAGAAATCTCTTTGCATCTGTTTCTTAAGTGCAAAATAACGTAACTGTGATTTTATGACAACAAAACGACAGTTACTTTAACATAAACGACAAAATGTTTAAAAATAAATCTTTTAATGGTACACGAACACCTTCGAAGGAATTTTTTTTGAAATATATGAAATGCTTTATCTTTGCACACATTTTTGGATTGAATGCATTTAAAAACGTATGATTTCACATAAAAAAATTTCATTATTATTATTTTTTAAATTATCATAGACTAGGGGCCTGAATGGCTGAGTGGCTAGCTCTCTGGCATTCGGTACAACAGGTTTCGGGTTCGAGTCCTCCGTGGTGCAATGGATGTGTGTGGCGGTTTGAAATCCACTTTAAACCGTAGGTCTCGGTCTAACAGAATCGTAGAGAGTTGCGGCGGTATTGTTACTCCGCGTCCGTAACTTATCTTCAAACTACACACACCTCCTGGGTAGTGCTAAGTGAGTAACGTCGGTGCAGCGCTTGCTTTAAGGCATCAAACACAACTGTCTAAGTGTTTGCCAGCTGCATTAGAACAAAAAAATTTTAAAGATTAGAATAAGGGCAAAAATTGATACTGTTACGAAACAGGATAACTCGAAATCAGTATTTCAAAAAATTATATTTCTCTAAAATTGTATTGTCTGTATTTTCTTAGCTCACATTTCATGCTTGAATTCTTAATCAAGTACAACACACAACTCATAACATATAACTTTTAAAAATGTTGACAAACTTTAAGCATAAAAAGGTTCAATACTTTGATTCACACACAGCAACATTTAATTCCATATATTTTATTTAAATTCAAATTTTTAAAATTTCTCTTTTCTTCTTAACAAAAAGGTTTCATTATTTTTAGGATGAAATATTAGAAAACAAATAGAAAAATTTAATTACTGTATAGATTTCCATAATAACATACGACAGCAATTGTAAACAAACTTTCAGACAAAAACTTGCAGGCAGATTCTTTATTAGATCAAGTGATACAAACAATTGTAACTTTTTTAAGTGATAAAAACATTATTTAATGTTTTTTATTTATATTATAATATGTTTTACAGTCAATATTGAGAAAATAATGAAGATAAACATATCGGAACTATCATTTCCGGTTACGAAAATCGTACTTTCGGTTCAAAAATTAATCTAAAAGAGAAGTTTAAACTAACAGAACTTTAGTTCTAAAAAAGATTGAAACAAACTGCAAAGATATTTAGAAAGCGTGAAATGCAATCTTTTCAAAGATGAAAAATTGTGAAATCGATATTTTGGTCGAAAATCGCATTTTAAAGATATGAAATTCGATGAAATAGCAGAATATGAATTAAATTCAATGCAAAATGCATTGAGTACAAACAAAATGCAAATCTTTAAATATTAAAGAAAATTAAATATTCAAGTTGATTGAAATCTTAAAAAACTGTTATATTTTTAAAGTATTTCAATGGCTCAGGTTTCTCAGATATATATGTGATACATATTAAGGTCTACAAAATTTATGATCCGTTTTCAATATGAATTTTTTCATTTTTATGATTTATAGGATGCAAATTTCCTCATGCTTTTGTATGACGAAATTTGTAATGAATTTTAGACTGACATTTTTACATAACATTGGTGTAATTTAGTAGCGATATGAAATATTTTAAACTGTGAGATTAAATATTTTTTTACTAATTAAATTTCTTGGATATCTCTGAAATTACATTTAAATTAATTTTACAGCAAAAAACTACCAGATTAATATATATTATAATATATATCGAGTTCAATCAAAGACGACATAAATATTCTCCATCCTGTTTATGGTAAATTATGAAATAATTTTTAATTTTTTTTTCTTTCTAATGCAGCTGGCAAACACTTAGACAGCTTGGTCTTGGATGCCTTAAGGCAAGCGCTGCACAGACGTTACTCACTTAGCATTACCCAGGGGGCGCGTGTCACTTGAAGATAAGCCACGGACGCGGAGTCACAATGCCCCGCAACGCTCTACGATCCTATTAGACCGGGCCGTATGGTTTAAAGGGGCTTCCGAACCACTACAAACATCCATGGCACCGCCGGGACTCGAACCCGAAACCTGTGGTACCGAGCGCTAGAGAGCTAGCCACTCGGCCATTCAGGCCAATTTTTAATTCTTGTATGTTCAATTTTCTTATTCAAAAAAGACACTTTTCCGTGCTGTATATTCAGTCAGAATCTGAGTTGTTTAAAAAATTTTAAATACTCATTTTTAAATATAATTTAAGCCATATTTTACATTTAATATCCAGTAGTGTTACATTTAGACCTGATGGCTGAGTGACTAGCGCTGTGGCGCTCGGTTTCGGGTTCTAGTTCTGGCGGTGCCATGAATGTTTGTAGTGGTTCGGAATCCACTTTTAACAGAACATCCCGATCTAATATGACTGTTGGGCGTAGGGCTGACAACCCTACCCTGAAAAAGAAATGATCTCATGTTTCAAAATCTGCCAGTGTACAGGCGGTCTTGGCCCACCATCGGGCTGTTGCGGCATTGAAGACGAAGAAGTATTAAATCTTAGGTATTAAATTAGATAAGAATATTTTTCTCAGTTGTCCAAGCCAAATCAATATTTTCAGAGAACAAACTCAAGTAGCTTTGGTTTGTCGCTGTACTGTCATTTTTTACACATTTTAAGCTAATTAAACAGGGACCTGCAGTTTAATATGGATTCCGAACAACTAACACATATCCATGCAAACGCCAGCATTCGAAATTGAAGTGGCCAATTGGCCATCAGGCCGCCAAATTCAAATAGCAAATAATCACCAAGTATATCTATAAATAGATTGCTTTCTTTCTCTCCAAGTATTGATTTGCTAGCGCTCTGTAGTCTGATACCAAAGGCTTTTCAGGCTCGAATCCTGGCGGTGGCATGGATGTTTGTGAGTAATTCGAAAACCACGTTAAACTGTAGACTCTGTCTAATTAGCCTAAAGTAAGCAAAAAAATGACCGCAGAGTGAGTAACTAAACCAAGTATTAATTTGGCTTTTAGAGTACTTCTGGTGTACTTTGGCTTTGGAGAGTATACTTCTGGGTTTAATACTACTGGATATTAAATGTAATATATGGATAACCTCTATTTAAAATTGAACATTCAAACTTTATTTGATTTATTCTCTTTTTATCTTTTCTTTACTTAATATTTTTCATTGAGTATAAGTAAGATTTTTTTTTAAATAAATACTTTAGATAATGTGAAGTCTTAAAAATAGTCTATACAGATTTTATAATAACATCTGTCATTTAAAACAAATCAGCTCCTATAAGCTCGTCATGCAAAGCAATAGTTTAAAAATATGTTGTTCTAATGCAGCTGGCAATAGTTAGCAGAGACAGTTACTCATTTAGCACCCAGGAGGCACGTGTAACTTGAAGATATGCTACGGACGCGAATAAATCTACCCCAGTTTAAAAATATATTTTTACAGATTCTGTACTTAGATCTGTCATTTGAGACAAATCAGCTTCTATAAGTTCTCCTTGATTTTTACTTTGGCTACAAAAGCTTAAATAATTTTTCCCCCTCTGTCATCTAAAATTTCGGTGGACATTTTCTTTGCAGAAGTTCACTCAGCCAGACTCTTCTGTCTTCAGAAATAAATTTTACTAAAAAAACTCGGATACAGATTAGAAGGAAGTTAATGTAAAATAAACTACAGACTATTTTTAAAGAATAATTTTTTTAGTAAAATAAAGTGCACAGACGAGAACAAAAATGAAATGAAATGAAGACGAAATAAAAAATCAAAAATCTCAAACATCATGAGGGAAAAAAGGTTAGCAGGGCATTCTCTCAGATCAATACACATTTTTTCAAGCAGTGATTATGCCCTAGACATTTTCTTTTTTTTCTACTGTCAACCATTTTTGTGACAGGTCATATCGTTCAAATATGAAATCTGTGCTTTTATTTCTTTCGAAATCTGTACAGACGTCAGCTTTTAGGTTTATATATATATATATATATATATATTTACGATTAACTGGATGAAACTTTCCCAAAAGAAAAATTATTTCATGTATGTTTGCGGCGACTATACTTTCTGTAACCGTTTTTTTTTTTAATTTTTTTTATTTTATTATTGTAATAAAGCTGTCAGTCAGTCGAAGTCATCTAGGTCTTTTGAGACTTTTAGGAGAGTAGACACAAAATGGTATTTCCGGGGAAAAAGAATGAATCGGTTGTCAGTTTCCTATTACAAAATAACTTTCTTACTACTGTGCCCAAAAAATAAGACCAATTATTATTTTTTCAAAATTTATTTATTTATTCTTCCAAATTTATTTCATAGCCTTCAAAGTAATCCTCTCCGGACACATAGCCCTTATGCCAACGTTTTTTCCAATTCTCAATGCATGCTAAAAAGTCATCGGCAGGGATGGCCTTAAAAGCACATGAATCTCTTCAATCGACTCGAACCGATGTCCCCGGAGTGGTCTTTTGAATTTAAGGAATAGCCAGAAGTCGCACGGTGGAAATACGGTGGTTGGGGAATGATATGAATTTCATTTTTGGCGAAAAGGTTACGAAGAATCAATGCACTGTGAGCTGGCGCATTCAGTGTTTTCAGTTTTAGCGCGTCACAAAGCCAAACGTAACTCAAATACTAATAAAATATCGAGATTTTACGCAATATTGAATTGTCCGATCGTCTTAAAATATTGTGAAGTGAAATTTCACACAGACGTCAAGGGCAGTGCCAGCAACCTAAAAATGAAAAATAAAATTGAAATTATATAAACCCCGTGAATTTTAAATTGAAAATGGGTCTTACTTTTTGGACGCAGTAGTAATAAAGTCATCTGGCTCTTTTCACACTTTTAGGAGAGTAGACTTAAAATGGTGCATCCGGAAAAAAAGAAAGACTCGGTTGTCAGTTTTCTATCTCAAAATATCTTTCTTATCTATCGGTCGATCAACCCAGGAGCGACAATTTAGCAGAGGTTTTAAACCAAAGTACTCTTAAGCCTTAAGTGCGAAGTAACATATCTTGTCTGAGATTTTATGTCAACAGGAACTATAAATTGAATGCAAAGACCAATACAAATTTTGAGACTTTTATTAAGTGGCTTAATCTGATTAAAATTGTACTGCACCATAAAAAAAGCAATTAAAATTTTTTTAAAAATATCAAAATTTTGAAGTCTATAAAAAATAATGTCTGAATAATATGCGAGTATGATATATGTCACCAAATAAATAAATATTTTATTCGAAAAATTTAATTCATGGTTTTATTCAAAATTTACTGGCTCCCGATTCGTGGCTCAGCGGCAACGTGCGCTGCTGGTGAGCATTAGGGCTCAAGTTCAGTCCATTGGCTGCGTTGTTGTAGTTTGGCTGACAAAAACTAGGAACCTCGATGGCGTTTATGATGTTCAGTATCTTATTTTACGAAGTGATTCTGAACTATTCGAGTAATGTCCTCTATTTCGAATCATACATTTATTACAAGTGCGTGCTTACTAAAGATAATGTTATCTCGTTTATGACTCTGATAAATTTGTATGACATTGAATAAAACTTTACAAAAAAATCCATATAAAATATTTTATTTTTTAATCTTCGTGAAGGGAAAATTTATGAATACAATATAAATGGTCAATGTTTAAAAAAAAATTAAATGTATACAACTCAAAAGAATGCACCATATCTTTTGAAAATCGTTGAAAGATAGTAGACCTTTATCAATCTCCGCGTCTACTGCAAAGCCAACTGTAAAGAGTGTCGCCAAAAATCGCCGAGCTATCATAGCATATGTTAAACTACAAAGTAAAAGTCACGTGAGGTCAAATAAAAGTCACGTGTTTGCCCTAAAGTGTCAACCCCGATGCGCGTTTTATTCGTTTGTATTTTCTAGAACTTTATTATTTTCTAGAAATGCATTCAATGGTCTGTAAATTTCAGAACACTATATAGCAGGGGTCTCCAAACTTTTCAGCCTTGGGGCCATACTGTTTACTCCAATAAGTACCAAGGGCCAAAACTGTTTTAATTTTTCTGCCATTATCTATAATTTATAGACTATTCCGTTCCTGGGAGATTTTCAGGATAAAAAACCATGTGTTTGATTCAGGATATATGCATTCCAAACATCAACATACATACATATGCGATATTCTTTACCCCAACATAACTACTGAGGGTAACCGCGGGATGTTCACTAGTTTATAATGTTAGTGGGATTCATTTCAATTATTTGTTAGTTGTTACGCGTAAGTTAAATTTTCAGCGTATTATGCTTGTCATTAAGCTTTACATAGCAAGTCAATAAAACCGAGTGATTATCATTCTGTGTTTTTTTATCCAACTTATTACAGCAACAATAAACTATTCGCTGTCGCGGGCCGGATGGATGACACTGGCGGGCCGTAGTTTGGAGACCCCTGCTATATAGGATTGTCTCTGGTCTTCTTCCATTTGGCCAATGGTTTGCCATAATTAATTCTTGAAATAAATGACGCGGAGTACTTCTACACATAAAAACAGCAGACAATGTTAAAACATGTTTTGGTCATGTGTCCAATGACTTTAACGATAACATCTCAATTGATTCTAAAAATTAAACTTCTAGTTACAGAAGACTATATGGGATTTTCTCTGGTCTTCTTCCGTTCCCCAATTGTTCGCCATTTACACTGGTGTGCAAAAATTAAGCAACAATGTAAAAATTTAGCAGATAGCCATAAAATTACAGAAAAGGAGGTCTGGAGATCAGTCCAATGAACACATAAGTAAGTAGAAACGTCATGCGTACGCAAATATCAGGAATGAAACGTCGGAGGTGACGTGAGCGTACGTAAAACGCGTGATGTCGGCACGCGCAGCTCAACAGTAGAATAAAAGGAAGGACGGAGACGCAATTCAACATATTCGCTGCAAGTGCCAGTGAGTCAGTTCATGAAGTATGCCTAGAAGAAATCACCTGCACGACTTCACACGTGGAAGAATGATCGGAAAGCTATAGGAGGGGCGTACTGTCCCCAGTGTAGTTGCAGAGTTCGGAATCAACAAAAGTGTCGTTTCGTGCTCTTGGAAAGCGTTCCAAACCACAAGTACAGCAGTTAGAAAGGTTGGTGGTGGCCGACCGAGGAAGACAACTACAGGGGATGATCGATATATCGCCCTGTAGGCGAAAAGAGGCAGTCAGCAAACGCCATTGCTCAGCAATTCTGAACAGCAACGGGGCGACAAGTGTCGAGGCTTATTGTAGCAGACGTCGTCACAAAGTGGACCTATTCACCCGTCGTCCTGAACGCTGCCTCCCGTTGAAAGTTGGCCACCGTTTACAGTGGTGCAGATAGCACAAAAACTGGACAACTGTTCAATGGAGTCGTGTCCTCTTTACGGATGAGTCGGCAATGTACCAGAAGCGATTCTCGACGCGTTTTGATTGGGAGAGAGGTCGGGACCCGGTTTTATCCCAGTAACCTCAAGGAAAGACACCGTTATGGTGGTTCTCGAGTTTTTGTCTGGGGAGGAATTTTGCTGAACGGGTGAACTGAGCTCCACGTTTTCGACAGAGGGTCTGTAACCGGGGATCGCTATTGTGAGGAGGTACTCCTTCCCCATGTGCGTCTATTCCAAGGTGCCATTGGCCCAGACTTCATTTTTAAGGATGACAATGCACGGCCACATCGGACTCCTGCTGTTGAGGAGCTACTGGAAAGTGAAGATATCACTCGAATGGATTGGCTAGCGTACTCCCCAGATTTAAATCCCATCGAACATGTGTGGGATGCTTTAGGGAGACGCATTGCAGCGCGCTTACATCCTCCGGAGAACATCCAACAACTCAAACAGTTGCTGATTGAGGAATGGGCACTCCTACCGCAAGAAATGTTGCACCAGCTGGTTCTGAGTATGCGGAGAAGGTGCGAAGCAACCATGGCAGTGAGGGGAGGGCATGTCCCATATTAAGGAACATCTGCTTGTTGTTCTTCTCTTGGATAGACAATCATAAATCACGACACTATGCGTTTAATAAAGCTTGTTTTTGTTTGATGCCATACCGTATGCATTGTATTTCTTTTTCAGCGCCGATGCTTTCGTCATCCTTTACGTACATAATACTCTCCCTCATTTCTGAATGTAATGTCTCTCAGATGATTTCTCGTGGAGTTATGGCAAAAACCCCACCTGTTGCTTAAGTTTTGCACACCAGTGTAAATAAATGATGCAGCGTTCTTTTACATATTGAAACTGCAGACAGTTCCAAAACATGTTTTTGAAAATGTGTCCAATGACATTTACGACAACTTTATTAATTTGTATATCATATTTCGATACAGAATTTTTCTTTTACGTACATTGAGTAATATTTATGAAAATAAAAACTGCTCAGAGTAATTAGTATTTTTATGACGGCGTAATAGTACATTTTTTATTTGATTTTTCTTTATTTATTTTTTTTTTTATGTGATTTTTCCATGATTTTTGGAAACCAGTCTAATTAGAATTTTGGTGAATTTTATTAACAAAAAATATACAAAAAAAATGCAGCAAATTTATGCAATAAACAAATTTTATTACGATGACATTTGATACAAACAATAATTAAAAGACAATCTCAAACAAAAATGTTAAAAGAATTTTCCTGTAATCAAATAAAAATTTATTTTTTATCTCATTATAGGAAATTTTATTTTTTATCTCATTCAATTAACTATTTAAAAAATGATTTACTACATCAATTCCACTAAAAACGAACTCTTTTTTTAACAATTGTAACTTTATAATGCTAATTTTTATTTTATGGTTACATTAATTCGAAAAATGCTTTGTTGCCTTTTTACTTTTATGTAATTAAAAAGGCAATTATTGGAATTTTTTTGTAATTTTCAGTAGTTTACTCATTAAAAAATTAATCCTAAGAAAATAAAATTAATCTTTCGGTTTTTGTAGTTTTTACCTTGTATATAACATTGAAGTAATTAGTATTTTCGTATTATTTTATATGAATATTATTAACATACTCATAAAAACAGACATTTCAGAAAAGAAATTTTAAAGACCCAATTTTACAATAAAAAGTACGACTTTTTTTATAATTAAAAGTAATTAAAATTAATTTTTTCGTTATTTTCGGTTGCGCTCTAAATAAAAAAAATAATAAACTCATAAAAAATGAATTTTTAATTACTATAGTTTGTGTTTTATAAAATAAACCCACAGAAAAATATCTCTTTCTTTGTATGCATAGAAATATTTCTATGGAACATGATTTTGTTTTGGCACAATACATATTTTTTTTCCTCTAATGCAGCTGGCAAACTTTTAGACATGGACGTCTTGGATGCCTTAAGGTAACCGCTGCACAGACGTTACTCACTTTACATTACCCAGGAGGCGCGTGTAACTTGAAGATGAGCTACGGACGCTGAGTAACATGCCCCCGCAACGCTCTACGATCCTATTAGACCGGGACCTACGGTTTAAAGTGGATTCTGAACCACTACACACAGCCATGGCACCGCCGGGACTCGAACCCGAAACCTGTGGTACCGAGCGCCTGAGCGCTGGCCACTCGGCCATTCATGCCCCGGCACAATACATATTGAACGATTTAAACGTCACATTTACAGATAGTGGAGTGATAGATTTTATTTATATAATAAAGCTATACGAGGCTAATGTCGAGGTATTTTATAATTTTTGTAAATTTATTTATTAATATTTTATAATTAATGGCTATTTATTTTTGTTTGATGAATAGTGTGGATTTTTTTAAATATGATTTACCGATTGCTTGAAATATAAGATGATTTATTGCTTTGATGTGTTGAAATATAAAATGGTCGATTGCTTCTGAGGTGTTGAAATATAAAGTGATTGATTGGTTGAGGTGTCAAAATATAAAATGATCGATTGCTTTGAGGTATTATAATGTGTTGAACAGTTTTAATTTCTTTTACTTTGTGAATTGTATTTCTTCAATTTCCCCTGATATTTTTTTAGTAACAGAAACTAATATCATAAAAAAAAATATTTTCTTAAGTAATTTATCCTGAATGTCACTTTGGCGTCAAATTATAGATAGATTACAATAAATAAATTACCCATTTTATGGTTTAATCATCTTGCATCGAAATTTATAATCTTTTAATGAGCAATGTATGACATATATTATTAAACAGAAGATATGCAATTGTTAATAAAAGGCATCCATTTTCATTCTAAAATTTTTTATCTTGAAAATCTAAAAATCTGAAGGACAGTTAAAGAATAGTTTTGATTAAAAAATATTTTTAATTGAAGAACATTTCAAACTAATTGAAGAACAGTTTTTCTAACTGTTCTTACACAAACGAATAATTGCAGAAAGCGAATAAATTTAAATAACGATTGTTTAAAAGAACAATTTTGATTGAGGAACAGTTGAAGAACAGTTCTAATTGAATAATAAGAACACTTTTGATTTGAATATGAATATGAATACTTTTGATTTAAATTTTTTGGGCACTTTTGAATAATTGAAGAACAGTTTTTCTAATTGTCCTAACACAAAGGAATAGTTGCAGAGATCCAATAACTTTAAATAATGATTATTTAAAAGAACAGTCTTGATTGAGGAACAATTGAAGAACAGTTTTGTTTGAGAAGAGTTAAAAAACAGTTTTAATTAAAGAACAATTTTGTTTGAGAATAGTTGAGAAACAGTTTTAATTGAAGAACAGTTTTTCTAATTGTCCTAACAGAAAGGAATAATTGCAGAGATCGAATAACTTTAAATAATGATTAATTAAAAGAACAGTCATGATTGAGTAATGGTTGAAGAACAATTTTGCTTGAGAAGAGTTGAAAAACAGTTTTAATAGTTTAGGACAGTTTTTCTAACTGTCCTAACACAAACCAATTTATGTAACAATTGTTTAATTGAAGAACAGTTGAGCCTAACTAAAGAACGGTTTTTCTAATTGGTCTAACACAGATGTGGGATTTTTAAAAATAGAATAAATTTAAATAACAATTAATCTTCATTGACCAAAATCGATTTGCAAATTGATGGCAAAGAAGCAAAAAGAGAGGAAAATGGTTGTATTTTTTTATCTCTAATTTACTTTCTTTTTAATTTTTTTTATTCACCATAAGCAATACATTTTTATCGTTTTTTATTTTTCCCTTCATTTCTAGTGAATATCTAAAACTCTGCAAGGACCTAAAACCACTTTAGTGCAGTTGCCGTACTTAAATCTGTCAGATGAGACAAATTAGCTCCATTAACCTCCCACTGCAAACAAAGAGAAAGTGGCAAAATAAAAATTACAATGTTCTGGATTTGTACTTGATGAAAGTGAATTAAAAAAACTCCGTCATTTGGTTACATACAAAAAAAAAGATTTTTTTTTCCTTTTCTGTCTTCTTTTCTTCCAACTTTTCAGCAGGCAATTTTCACATAAACTCCTTCTCCCTTCTTTGGAAATACATTTTGCTGAAGAAACTTCAATACACATTTGGCAGGAGGTGATGTAAAATCTTTCTCGAGAATTTTTTTTCTTCTTTTTTTTAGTAAAATGAAGGGTGCAGACAAAAAAAAATATAAAAAAACTAAGGAAAGAAAAAAAAAACGCCCTTTTTGGTGAAAAAAATTTTTCAAAGTCATTCTTCCAGATCAATACACATTTTACCACGCAGTGATTATGCTCCAGTTTTATTTCTTTTATATTTTTTCCTTTTTTTTTTTTCTTACCGTCAACATTTTTCTGACAGGCCATATCGTTCAAATATGGAATCTAGGCTTTCATTTCTTTAGAACCCGATACAACCTTCGGTAAAAGTTATAATTTTTTACCGATTATCTGAACGAAACTTTACCAGGAAAAAAAAAATGTGTGTTGACTATACTTGTAGTAACCCTTCTGATGTTTTTTTAGTAATAAAGCTGTCAGCCAGTAGAAGTGAGCTCTTTTCAGATTTTCAGGAGAGTAGGCATAAAATGATGTTTTCGAATAAACCTATGACGCGCTTGTCAGTTTTCTGTATCAAAGTGTCTTTCTTATCTATCGGTCGATCAACCCAGAAATGACAATTTATGGAAACTTTTAGACCAAACCATTTTGAAGTTCTCTAAGTGCAAAGCGTCATAATTTTCCTGCTACTTTATATCGACAAGACAACGCAAATTTATTGTAAACGAAAATATTTATAAATAAATACTTCCAGACGTTTGAAAACGCAAAACGTGAAACATTATGCAGACTTTTTACAATAAAGAAAATAAAAGTACAAATATTTATTCGAAAAACTAATTTGATTGCTGTTTATTAGTTTATAACAAATTAGTATATGTGAATTCTTATTGCCTGGCTTAAGTAAAGGTTTAACTATTGTAAGATATATTAATAATAAAGAATATTGTAATATTTATTTCAAATAATGCAATAGTAGAATTCAAAAATACCCTATTGCATTATTCTTATATTATTATAGAAAGCAGTATGCCATATTGCATTATTTCCATGTCATATTGAATTATTCTGATATCAGAAATCCCATATATCCTTTTTTCCATATCAGTAATTAATTATTTCATTATTTCCATGTTCTATTTATTTCCATATCAGTATTCCTTTATTGCATTATTCCTATATCAGAAATCCCATATTGCATTATTCCCATATCAGAACTCCCATATTTCCTTATTTTCATAACAGAATCCCATATTATATTTCTCAAGTCAGAAATTCCATATCAGTAATCCCGTATTACATTATTCCCATGTCAGACATTTCATATCATTATTAAATTTAAATAACGATTGTTTACTTGAAGAACAGTTGAGCCTAACTAAAGAACAACTTTTCTAAGTGGTCTGACACAGACGAGAAATTTTTAAAAGTAGAATAAATTTAAATAACAATTTATCTTCATTGACCAAAATCGATTTGCAAATAGATGGCAAAGAAACAAAAAGAGAGGAAAATTGTTCTATTTTTTTTTCACCTTTCCTTTCTTTTTAATTCTTTTTTTATTCACTGGAAGCAATACATTTTTATCGTTTTTGTTTCCTCTTCATTCCTTGTGAATATCTAAAACTCTGCAAGGACCTAAAACCACTTTACTGCAGTTGCCGTACTTAAATCTGTCAGATGAGACAAATTAGCTCCATTAACCTCCTACTACAAACAAAGGGAACGTGGCGAAATAAAAATTACAATGTTCTGGATTTGTACTTGATGAAAGTGAATTAAAAAAACTCCGTCATTCGGTTACAAAAAAAATTTTTTTTTTTTCTTTTCTCTCTTTTTTTTTCTTCTAACTTTTCAGCAGGCAATTTTCGCATAAACTCCTTCTCCCTTCTTTGGAAATACATTTTGCTGAAGAAACTTCAATACACATTTGACAGGAGGTAATAAAAAATCTTTTTTTAAGAATTTTTTTTTCTTTTTTTAGTAAAATGAAGGGTGCAGACAAAAAAAATATAAAAAAAACCAAGGAAAGAAAAAAAAACGCCCTTTTGTTGAAAAAAAATTTTTCAAAGTCATTCTTCCAGATCAATACACATTTTACCACGCAGTGATTATGCTCCAGTTTTATTTCTTTTTCTTTTTTTCTCTTTTTTTTACCGTCAACATTTTTCTGACAGGCCATATCGTTCAAATATGGAATCTAGACTTTCATTTCTTTGGAACTCGATACAACCCTCGGTAAAAGCTATAATTTTTTACCGATTATCTGAACGAAACTTTACCAGGAAAAAAAATGTGTATTGACTATACTTGTAGTAACCCTTCTGATATTTTTTTAGTAATAAAGCTGTCAGCCAGTAGAAGTGAGCTCTTTTCAGGTTTTCAGGAGAGTAGGCATAAAATGATGTTTTCGAATAAACCTATGAGTCGCTTGTCAGTTTTCTGTATCAAAGTGTCTTTCTTATCTATCGGTCGATCAACCCAGAAATGACAATTTATGGAAACTTTTAGACCAAAACATTTTGAAGTTCTCTAAGTGCAAAACGTCATAATTTTCCTGCTACTTTATATCGACAAGACAACGCAAATTTATTGTAAACGAAAATATTTATAAATAAATACTTCCAGACGTTTGAAAATGCAAACGTGGAACATATACAATTTTTTTACAATAGCTTTTCGAATAAATATTAGTACCCTTATTTTCTATAAGGGTAACTAATATTTATTCGAAAAGCTAATTTGCTTGCTGTTTGTTAGTTTATAACAAATTATATTGCATTATCCCATATTGCATTATTTAGATATCAGAAATCCCATATTTCCTTATTTCCATGTCATTAATTATTTATTGCTTTATTTCCATGTCACTTTTATTTCCATATCAGAAATCCCATATTTCCTTATTTACATGTTAGTAATTCTTTATTGCATTATTTACATGCCATATTTATTTCCATATCAGTAATCCCTTATTGCATTATTCCATCCAATATTTCATTATTCCGACATCAGAATTCCCATATTTTCTTATTTTCATATCAGTAATCCGTTATTGCATTATTCCCATATCAGAAATCCTGTGTTTCATTATTCCTATGTCAAAAATTCCAAATTTCCTTATTTGCATATCAGCAATCCCATACCCGTCCTATCTCATAATGCATTATTCCCTCGTCAGAAATTCCATATTATTAATCCCATATTACATTACTCCAATTTTATTCAAAAATCCTATATGCTTATAGAAAACATTTTTATATGTTTGAACTTAACAAACGTATGGCACAATCAAAATCTACTTCATATTCTAAAAAAAAGAAAAATGCAAACTAATATATCTTTACAATTTTATTATTCAAAAGTAATTAATAATTCATAATAATTGTTTTTACTGGAAAATTATGTTTGTAAATACAGAGCCTTATCAACTAGCAATGCTTACATTCTCTTTTATCTTTTTTCTCCCACTTCAGTTCCGCCAGTGATCGACGCCCATTACTTCCGGGAGAGCATCACGGTGGACGAGGAGGCCCGGACCAAGCTGATGTGCGTCGTCATCAAGGGCGATCCTCCCATGCGATTCCATTGGTTGAAAAATGGGCAGACGTTTCTGGCCCACGGTGATACGACGGTGCAGACATTCGAAGACACCTCCATCGTGACCTTCAAGCAAGTCGTGTCGAGTGACAGAGGTCAATACACCTGCGTTGCGACCAATGTTGCTTCGTCGACTAACAGAACGATGCAACTCATTGTGAATGGTAACTTTATATACGTTTTCGAAACAATTTATAAATAATCATAAATATTTTTCTGATGAATTAAAAAAAAAACAGGAAACAATACAAAAACATCACAAGAGAAAAAAGCAAACTTCCAGATTTGGGGAAAAAAACGGCAGAAATCGGAATATTCTTTGATTTTTGTCCATTAGTAAAAGGGTATTTTTCTTCTATAGTTATCTTGGCGATTAGATTTGGCGCTATTCAGGTGTGAAATGCATTGCCAAATATCATAAACAAACATAAAAGTAAAACAGCATACAATGCAAAAACTCCAAGAGGAATAAGCAAATTTCCAGATTTGAAAAAAAACAAACAGAAATTGGAATATTCTTTGATTTTTGTCCATTAGTAAAAGGGCCATTTTTCTTCTATAGCTGTCTTGCCGATTAGATTTGGCGCAATTTAGATATGCAATGCATTGTCAAATATTATAAACAAACATAGAAACAATACAGAAAACAATACAAACACTCCACAAGAGAAAAAAAAAACATAAACTTCCAGATTTGTAAAAAACAGCACAAATTGAAATAGTGTTTGAATTTTATCCATTGATAAAAGGTCGTTTTTCTTCTATGGCGACCTTGGCCATTTGCTTTGGCGAAATTCAGGTGTGCAATGCATTGTCAAATGTTATAAACGAACATAGAAACTATACTGAAACGGTTTCACCTTTTTTGTGGCAGTTTAATTCATCGTTGTTAAACTGATGTATCGTTTATAAAAAATTTTTAAAAATAATATTATGGTACTTACGTATTAACGGTACCTTGGCGGTTTTTAAATATCGCCAATCTAACATCTACTAAGGTTACCAAACCAATAGAATAGATTGGTGCCACTTAAAAACCGCCAAATCTGTAGCTGCGGTTGGCGCGTGTGCTCTTTATTGTCGCAATTGTCACCAAGGTATCGTTAATACGTAGGTACCAAATAATATAATATTCAAAATTTAGTTCTTTAAAAAAATACAATAATAATACATAAATAATATTGGTACTTACCTATTAACGGTACCTTGGCGACAATTGCGACAATAAAGAGCACACGCGCCAACCGCAGCTACAGATTTGGCGGTTTGTAAGTGGCACCAATCTATTCTATTGGTTTGGTAACCCTAGTAGCTGTTAGATTGGCGATACTTAAAAACCGCCAAGGTACCGTTAATACGTAAGAACCTATTATTTTTTTTAATTTTCACAAGAATCCTTTTAAAACGTTTAAAGATTATTTTCATTTAAAAATGACAATACAGGAACAAGTGAATTTCTATTGTTATCACTAACCAAGACAGACCGATTGGCGAAGAAGTAAGAGTGCCCAAATACGAGTGACACTGATTTTATATAATAATAATAAATGTCTGAGAGTGCCAGATTACCTCTTTAATTCGACACTCGTCAATCCGATACCCCATCCTAATCCAACCATAGAATATTAATAAAATAGTGTGCGTCTTCCTATTCTAAGGAAACAGAAAGTTGGGGCAGACATCTTTCGCCCTTTTCGTACTAGAGTTGGCGCTTTATCGCCACTTTGTTACTTTTTCCTGCGCACATTTACTTAGAAATATTCATGTCACGAAGCTATTCTGAAAATTCTCAGTAATACCAGAAATTCTTCTTCTCAAGTCGTAGCATTTATGTAGCTATATGCTTACTAAACATAAATAGATTTAAGAAATATTATTGTGTTTATAACTCTGAGCATTATGAAATAGAATATTAAGTAGAATAATAAATAAGGAGCATTCCTCTATGAGGTTCACAGTTTGGTTTGTCGCTCTACGGTCATTTTTTGCACACTTTACGCTAATTAGACCGATACCTACAGTTTAACGTATGGGGTTCGAGGAGCAGGATTCAAACTTCTTAGATGCCATTCAGTCTAAATGACACCAAAAAATAAAGTCAACCCACTGGAGTTGCGATCCTGTGTTAAGCGAACAACTAACTTTTCAAGTCCGTACGAAAACTCTTTCAAACACAAATGCACCCACATTTAATTTTTTTTATAAAAATATATTATTTAATTTTAAATCAAAATTCGTTATATTTTTGAAAAAAATATTTTAAAAAATGAACGGGGTTATCTTACAAAAATGTGGTTTATATCAAAATCCGTAATATGAATTTATTTATGTCAATAAAAATAGTTCATATTTTTTCCGATCGATCGTGCTATACCACTGGAAGAATATGTATGTAAATTATCGTACCTATCATTTATAGGAAATTGTTCCTCTGCTCGAGGATTGGCTAATTAATGGCACTAATTTTGTGATAAATAAATCTCTTCGAGACTGTAACGAAATCTCCACACATTGCAACTGCACATGAAAGGACTGATTAATCTTCTCTAAATCTCAACACAGACACTCTAACACAGAATTTTGACACTCGGGGATATTTGATTATGGGAATATTTGGATCCCTACGATCTCCTATGCAATTAAATGATGATTGTCGTTTTACTACATCCTTAAATACTCAAAAAACGGGAAATTATGTGAATAAATGATTACAAAATGAGATTCTTTGTGATGTTGGACGCAATTGGGGAACAATTAGTAATGAGAAAAAATGACTTTTATAGCATCAAAGCACCTGCACGCCATTAATACAACTTTTTTCTATTAATATCATCCGCAGATTAGTCCGTCAATTTTATCCACCTATATCAAATATCATCCTCAGAATAAGATGTCATTTTTCCATCAACGTCAAAGGCCATCTTCACTTATTAAACGATGTCCTCAGAATACGGGGCCTGATGGTCAAATGGCTAGCGATCCAGCCTTTGAAACCTGAATTGTCAGCTTCAAATCCTGGATGGAGTGACATGGATGTTTGTGAGTGGTTTGGAATCCATGCTGAGCTGTAACTCCCGGTTCAATTAGCCTAAAATGTACAAAATTGACCACAGAGGGACAAACCAAACCACAAAATATATTTTTTTTCCATCTACTTCAAATGTCATTTTCCTTCATTAATTGATGACCTCAGAATAGAATGCGATTCTAAAAATAAGTTGTCATTTTTCCCAACATCAAATGTCATCCTCAGGATAGGAATTCCTTTTTCCATCAATGTCAAACGTCATATTTATTTGGTTAAATGTCATCTCAAGAGTACAGTTTGAATTCAATACCACTTTACATTCGAATTTTAATTATTTTTCTCATAAAACTCTTTAAAGAAAAATATCAAAGCGAGATTTCAAAACTAGAAATCAAAATAATTAAGGAGAAAAACATATACAACGCATTACATTATTTTCAGCGCAGTCGATCAGGATAATTGCGATTTGCAATAGCCCTATATACAATGCAGTGTTAAATATAATAGCCAACACAATTTTCATCAAACATGAAACAGCCAAATTCGTAGAGCAAATAGGAGAAAAATCCCAATAAATCCAAAATTTGAAGGGAAAAAAAATAATTAATTAAAATTTTCAAAAAATGAATAAACATTCTAATTTTAAAATATAAGAAAATAAAATATCAAACAATAAATAAATACCAGCCTTCAACGAAGTGTTAAAAATAATTTTCTACGTATATTTTTGGATTATTTTTGCCAAATGTATTCCCATGCTAAGAATATTAAATAAGCTCCAACATTATAATCGAAATTAATTTATTAGCATCAGCGAAAATATGCATTCATTTGCGAAATCTTTATAAACCCCAACATCATTAACCTTCAACTTCACACCCACTGAACCGAAATCCATTTTCAAAAGCCTCTTCAAATATAGAGATTAATGATTCTTTAAACACGGAATTTTAATCTTTAAAAACGATTGAAGGCACTTCTCCGTCACATTAAACGCCGGCACACGGTCAACAAAGCATGTGAATGAGTTTTCCGTCTCCATGTACGCATTCCAATCTCAAACTCGAATGATGCGGGGGTGTTTCCCGGAGCCCTGTGCCATTTGGACGAGCTCTACCCGTTAATGGATTTTCAAGGAGGCATCCCAACGGCTTTTGAATCGTTGATACCGAATACTAACCATTAAAAACCACTTGCATCGATTCGTAGGAGGCGTGACTTGTAGAACTTAAAGTTTCCGCACAAGAGGTGAATGCTTCAGCGATTTCGGTGGTGTTAGTCATTCCATAATGCCTTACTAAAAGCCATTAAGTTTTATATGGAGATATATCAGCAATGTTCCTTATTTCGTCTACCGAATATAGTGCAAATATGCGCTAAAAGTTTTGAATGTACAGACAATTTGAAGGTTAAACTGAATGACCTATGGAATTCTGAACTGAAAGACCTTGACTATAATTCCAACGAGTATTATTGAATCAAATTTACAATTGATAGTCGAATATTTAGCCTGATAGCCAATTGACTACCTCTCTGGCCCTTGATACCAGATCCAGATTTGGTAATCCAGAACCACCAGGATTCCCCAGGTTTGAATGCTGGCTGTGTCATAGATGTTTTTGAGTGGCTCGGAATCCACGCAAAACAGTAGTTCCAGGTCTAATTAGCTCAAAGTGTGCACAAAATATCCGTAGAGCGACAAATCAAACCAAATCTCAGAATATATTTTCTTTCCATCTACTTCAAATGTCATCCTCAAAATAGGATATCATTTTTCCCAATATAAAATGCCATCCTCAGGATAGGAATTCATTTCGTCCATCAACGTCAAACGTCATATTTCTTTCGTTAAATGTCATATCAAGAGTAGAGTTAAAATTCAATAACACTTTACAATAGAATTTTGAAAAAAAAAATGAAAAAATTGCAATCCAGGAAATTGATTTTTGTATGTACTACCTCGTTAATTGTTTATGAGTTTTTAAAATGACTACAGCCATTTATTTACTTTTAATTATTCTCAGAATAATTTTAACGACAAATATCACTAAAGAGATTTCAAAATTAGAGTTCAAAATAATTAAAAAGCAAAAAAATCAACAATTATTTAAGGACCGATCATTTTAATTGTGATTTACAAGAATCCTATCTATAACGCAGTTTTACATCGATTCGTCAATATACTCAATTACCAATACAATATAGTCAATTAACAATATCATATAGTCGATTAACAATATAATATAGTCAATTAACAATACAATATAGTCAATTAACAATATAATAGAGTCGATTAACAATATAATATAGTCAATTAACAATATAATAGCAATTACAATTAGTTAAATCAATATAGTCAATTAAGAATATAATAGCTAATTACACATTCTCAATTTTCATTAGATAAAAACGGCAATAACAATCACATTCTTCAGGCAAATCGGAGAAAAATCCCAATAAATCCAAATTATTGAGGGAAAGAAAACAAATAGTTAATTAACAATAAATAAATGAATAAACACTTTAATTTTAAAATATAAAAACATCAAACAATAAATAAATAAATACCAGCCTTCAACTAACACGTATTAAAAATTATTATCTACGGATATTTTTAGATGTTTGCCACGCTTATCCCCACGTTAACAATATTAAATAAGCTCCAACATTATAATCGAAATTAATTCATTAGCGTCAGCAATAACATGCATTAATTTGCGAAATCTTTATAA
Organism: Caerostris darwini; assembly: GCA_021605075.1. Taxonomy (NCBI): domain Eukaryota; kingdom Metazoa; phylum Arthropoda; class Arachnida; order Araneae; family Araneidae; genus Caerostris; species Caerostris darwini. The sequence continues at coordinate 196,999 of BPLQ01006946.1, forward strand.
ACCCCAACATCATTAACCTTTCACTTCACACCCACTGAACCGAAATCCATTTTTTCAAAAGCCTCTTCAAATATAGAGATTAATGATTCTTTAAACACAGAATTTTAATCTTTAAAAATGATTGAAGGCTATTTTCCGTCACATGGTTAACAAAGCATGTAAATGAGTTTGCCGTCTTCATGTGCGAATTCCAATCCCAAACTCGAATGATGCGGGGGTGTTCCCAGGAGCCCTTGCGCCATTTGGACGGCCTCTACCGGTTAATGGATTTCTGAAGTTCAAGGAGGCATCCCAACGGCTTATGAATCGTTGATTCCGAATACTTACCATTAAAAACCACTCACATCGATTCGTAGGAGGCGTGACTTGTAGAGCTTGAGGGTGCAGAAGTTTCCGCACAAGAGGTGAATGCTTCAGCGATTTCGGAGATGTTAGTCATTCCATAATGCCACACTAAAAGTCATTAAGTTTTATGTGGAGATAGATCAGTAATGTTAATTATTATTTAATTACTACCGAATTTAGTGGAATGTAAGCTAAAAGTTTTGAATGTACGGACAATTTGAGGGTTAAACTGAATGACCTATGGTGTTCTGAACCGAAAGACCTTGACTAGAATTCCAATGAGTGTTATTGAATCACATATACAACTGATTATCAAATATTTCTTCCAAGGTGTAAGGAATATTTCTTCTAGGTGTAAGCTGCCTGATGGCCAATTGGCTATCGTTTTGGCCTTCTGTACCACACGCGTCACGTTCGAATCCTGGCGATGGCCCAGGATGTTTATAAGTGGTTCGGAATCCAATTTAAATTATAGGTCCAGGTCTAATTAGCCTAAAGTGTGCATAAAATGACCGTAGAGCTACAAACCAAACCAAATCTCAGAATATATTTTTTCAATCTACTTCAAATGATATTATCAGAATAGGATGCCAATTTTCTTAATGTCATATGTCACCCTCAGGATAGGAATTCATTTTTTTTTCAATCAACATCAAACGTCACATTTCCTTAGTTAAGGTCTTCTAAAGAGTAGAGTTAGAATTCAATACCACTTTATAGTAGAATTTAAAAAAAAAAATTCAAAAGATTACAATAAAGGCAACTGATTTTCGTGCGTATGATAATTCGCTAATTTTTTTATGAGTTTTTAAAATGATTATAGACTTTTAATTACTTTTTATTATTCTCAAAATAATTTTTAAAAATATACCAAAAAAAATGATTTCAACACTAAAATTCAAAATAATTAAGATGATAAAAATTCAACACATTATATAATAGTCAGCACAGGGCCTGAATGGCCAAGTGGCTAGCGCTCTGGCGCTCGGTACTACAGGTTTCGGGTTCGAGTCCCGGCGGTGCCATGGTTGTTTGTAGTGGTTCGGAATCCACTTTAAAAAGTAGGTCCCGGTCCTAATAGGATCGTAGAGCGTTGCGGGGCCATTGTTACTCCGCGTCCGTGGCTTATCTTCAAGTGACACGCGCCCCCTGGGTAACGCGTGAGTACGTCTCTGCAGCGCTTGCCTTAAGGCATGCAAAGACCAAGCTGTCTGTGTTTGCCAGCTGCATTAGAAAGAAAAAATAATAAATAATAGTCAGCACAGTATGTATGTTAATTGTAATTTACAACAATCCTATATTCATCGTAGTGCTAAATATATTAACAATATAGTAGCCAATTGACATTTCCCGATTTTCATTAGAAAAAAACAGCCAAAATAAACCAAATTCTTAAGACAAATGGGAGGAAATTCCTAATAAACCCAAAATATGAAGTGATGAAAAACGCAAATAGTTAATTAAAATTAAATAAATTAGTAAACATTTTAATTTTAAAATATGAAAAAAATATCAAGCAATAAATAAATAACAGCCTTCAACGAAGTATTAAAAATAATTCGCTACAAATATTTTCGAATTATTTTTGTCAAACTTATTCCCATGCTAATAGCATTTTAAAATACAGAAAAAAACATCAAACCAAAAATAAATACCAACCTTCTACGAAGTATTAAAAATAATTCACTACAGACATTTTTAGATTATTTTTGCCAAACTTATTCCCACGCTAACAATATTAAACAAGCTCAAGCATTATAATCGAAATTAATTTATTAGCATCAGCGATATTGTACATTAATTTGCGAAATTTTTATCATCCCCAACATCATCCTACGAGCACCCTCTGAACCGAAATCCATTTTCAAAAGCCTCTTCAAATACAGAGATTAATGATTCTTTAAACACGGAATTTTAATCTTTAAAAACGATTGAAGGCACTTTTCCGTCACATTAAACGCCGGCACACGGTCAACAAAGCATGTGAATGAGTTTTCCGTCTTCATGTACGAATTCCAATCACAAACTCGAATGATGCGGGGGTGTTCCCCGGAGCCCTGTGCCATTTGGACGAGCTCTACCCGTTAATGGATTTTCAAGGAGGCATCCCAACGGCTTTTGAATCGCTGATACCGAATACTAACCATTAAAAACCACTTACATCGATTCGTAGGAGGCGTGACTTGTAGAGCTTGAGGGTGCAGAAGTTTCCGCAAAAGTGAATTTTGGTGGTGTTAATAATTCCATAATGCCATACTAAAAGTCATTAAGTTTCATATGGAGATACATCAGTAATGTTAATTATTTCGTCTACGAAATTTAGCGCAAATATATGCGGTAAAAATTTTGAATGTAAGGACAATTTGTAGGTTAAACTGAATGATCTATTTTGTTCTGAACTGAAAGACATTGACTAAAATCCCAATGAGTGTTACTAAATCACATATACAATTGATAGTCAAATATATCGTCCAATAGGTTTATACTACCTGATGACCAATTGGCTAGCTCTCAGGCCTTTGGTACCGCAGGCGTCAGGTTAGAATCCTGGCGATGGGATGGACGTTTATAAACGTTATGGAATCCACGTTAAACTGTAGGTTACGGTCTAATTAGCCTAAAGCGTGCCCAAAATGACGTAGAACAACAAACGAAACCAACACCTCTACACAGAGATGAGCACAGTAATTATATACAATGTCGTTTTAAATATATTAGCCAACTCAATTTTCATTAATCATAAAACAGCCAAATTCGTAAAGCAAATAGGAGGAGAATCGCAATAAATCCAAAATATGAAGGCAAAATAACCAAATAGTTAATTAACATTAAATAAATGAATAAAAATTTTAATTTTAAAATATAAAAAAAAATATCAAACAATAACTAAATACCAGCCTTCAACGAACAAGTATTAAAGTACTATTTTTAGATTATTTTTGCCAAACTTATTCCCAAGCTAACAATATTAAACAAGCTCAAGCATTATAATTAAAATTAATTTATTATTAGCATCAGCGATAATATGCATTAATTTGCGAAATCTTTAACATCCCAAACATCATTAACCTTTAATTTCGCACCGCACACGCACCCACTTAAGCGAAATCCATTTTCAAAAGCCTCTTCAAATACAGAGATTAATGATTCTTTAAACACGGAATTTTAATGTTTAAAAATGATTGAAGGCACTTTTCCGTCACATTAAACGCCGGCACATGGTTAACAAAGCATGTAAATGAGTTTTCCGTCTTCATGTACGAATTCCAATCCCAAACTCGAATGATGCTGAGGTGTTCCCAGGAGCCCTTTCACCATTTGGAAGAGCCCTACCCGTTAATAGATTTCTGAAGTTCAAGGAGGCATCCTAACGGCTTTTGAATCGTTGATTCCGAATACTAACCAATAAAAACGACTTACATCGATTCGTAGGAGGCGTGACTTGTAAAGCTTGAGGGTGCAGAAATTTCCGCTCAAGAGGTGAATGCTTTAGCGATTTCGGTGGTGTTAGTAATTCCTTAATGCCACACTAAAAGTCATTAAGTTTTATATGGTGATAGATCAGTAATGTTAATTATTTCGTCTACCGAATTTAGTTCAAACATACGCTAAAAGCTTTGAATGTAAGGAAAATTTCAGTTCAGTGAATGTAAGGACGTTTTGAGGGTTAAACTGAATGACCTATGGTGTTCTGAACCGAATGACCTTGACTAGAATTCCAATGAGTGTTATTGAATCACATATACAGCTAATAGTCAAATATATCTTCCAATAGGTTTAGCAGCCTGAGGACCAATTGGCTAGCTCTCTGGCCTTTGATACCACAGGCGTCAGATACGAATCTTGGCGATAGATGGATGTTTGTGAGTGGTCCGGAATCCACATTAAACTGTAGGTTACGGTTTAATTAGCCTAAAGTGTGCACAAAATGACCGTAGAGCGGCAAACCAAACTAAATAGGTTTAAGTTCATGACTTGTGATCTAATGGTAAAATGCACCGTTAAGATGTAGGAGGGTTGAAGTTCACATTTGCTGGCGGCGTAATTGATGTCGCTGTTTTCTAAAACGAGTTCAGTTGGCTATAATGTGTGTGAGTCAAACAAACAAACCTACCTATTATAAAGACATATGGACGTAAAATGTCTCGCATTCATAGTGACTGTTTGGTGAGAGCTTCCAGGTTTCTCAAGTAAATGCAGCTTGGATACTCTTAAAAAAAAGTTCTCAGCGAAGGCACAGCCGTCTCCCAAAACCCGTTTATGGGCTGTCAGTGGTCTATATGAAACCCGCCGATGTTCAACTCACGCCTTTTCAACTGGTATGGTGAAATCGCACCCTACTTGTCATGAACTTTGTAGACTTGACTCGTGGCAAAGTGCGCGGCTGGTGAGAATTAGGGCAAAAGTTCAATCCGTTCAAACGTTATCCGAGACTCGATGACGTTTGTGATGTTCAGCTTCTTGCATGGCGAATATACTATTATACGACAAATATAACACAATTATACGGTAATAGCATTGGTATACGGCAATTAAAAAATTTTTGTTGGCAAAATCAGCACTATTATATGGTAAGTTTAGCATTTTTATATGACATATAGAAAATGTAAAACCAAATGTACTGGAATAATTTAACACTATTATATGGAAAATAAAACACAAAAAATATGATGAACAAAAAAAGAAATTAAGACCATGACAAACATGGAAAAATAGTACTAATTTACTATTACAAATCACTATTAATTGCACTATTATAAGGAAGCTATTATTATTTCCAAAATATTTGTTTATGGAATTAAAAATTATTTTTTGCACTAGATAACTCGTGGTGTTCCGAAAAACACAAACACAAAATACGAGTATACTAAGGATAAATTATTATGGGGCTAGCCTGGAACCCATTCGTAAATAAATGGTATCATCGTTATATTTTTAAATAGAATATGAAATATTATGCCTTAGAAAACTACTATAACAAAATAGAATTACTCGTATAATCCCAAGAATTTCTGTAAAACCTTCGAATTTTTTCCCCCCGTAATGATGTTTCATGTTAAATAAATATCCTATTAAAGCCACTTTAATACTTAAAAATATAAATCAAGTCCCCGAAGAGTTAGAGCAAATCGCTTTTTCAAATAATGGTTTTCTGTTCCCCTATTTAATAAAATAACATTTTTTTTAAATTGGGCTTTTCAACGACGAGCATTGGATAATAGGATTATAATCTAAAGCATTAGGCTTCTCATATATCTTTAAAATATTAAACTGAGCATCATAACTTATTTTTTTAAGATGGTGTACTTAAGTATTATAAAATTAAATATTTATATTTTATCGTAGAAGTTCAACATCCTCTAGACGTTTTTTAAAAAGATTTCTTGCCACATTTTTCCTCGTATACTTTTAATTCATAAAAAAATCATTTCTAAGATTTTTAATATTTGATTAAAATTTTTCTCTTCTCTATGTTTTAAAGATTATTTTAAGCCAATCTTTAACATTGACCGTATCCAAAGACCATAGCGGCAATGACGTCACACTTAAAAGGCAGCACGTGTTCGTGTTTAACTGCGTCTCTACATATCATCCTCGTATTATCTTCATAAAAAAAATATCTGATTTATGCTTGTTAGCTGATCTTGTGAAATGTTTTCTTTTAAAATCCCTGGAGGTTATTAATCTTATTGCTCGAAAGATTAGTTTTTTATTTATGAACTTAGATATTCAAACAGATCTATTTAATATCTTTTTAAATAAATATCTTTATACAGGTGCTTTATAGGTTCATATTTATTATTTAACAGGTTTAATGGGCATAGGTGATAGAATTTTTTTTTTCTTTAATTAGTTTTTAAGTGCATTATTACTGAACGGAATGTTTTGTACAGTGTTTCGAAATTATTTGTTTAAAAATTATTAGTCTTTGATATTTCGAATGTTAACGAGTATTATTGCACACCGATTTTTAAAGGGATAAATTAAAATATGAAACATTAATTACGTAGGAATTTTAAAATGTAAAATAAATGAACGGAAAAAAGTTGGCTAAATATTTGTTATTTAAAATTGTATAAATAAAATAATATGGTAATTTTTTCTTAAATAGGTTTTATTTAAGAATTGGCGCAACAGCCCCATGATAGGCCAACGCTGTCTCCCTACGGCCATATTCCGAAACATGAGATGATTTTCTTTTTGCGGGGTAGGGTTGTCAGACCTACGTCCAACGCTCTACAGTCATATTAGATCGGGAACTACGGTTTAAAGTGAATTTCAAACCACTACAAAAATCCAGGACACCATCGGAATACAATCTTGAAACATGTAGCACCGAGCGCCAGGAAGCTAGACATTCAACCATCAAGCCCCTAAAATGGTTTATATTTCAACAAAATTAAATTGAATATAAAAAAGTTTAATGAAAGCAATTTTTTCAATGATCATTATTACCTTTTAACAATAATGATTATTTACATTATGATTTATAGGTAACTGGTAAATAACGACAAACAAAATTGTCAACATTCAGTATTCAGGACAGCAACATTCAAGAAACGCGGTTATAGAGGTCTTATTAAAGTCCGCGCTCAAGAAGACCTCTATAACCGCGTTTCCCAAAAGTCCTGGAAGAATGCCATCCCAAATCTATGTAATGTTCCAAGGCGTAGAGCAGTCGCTCATTTCCAACTAGCCACTGGACATGACTGCCTGCGTAAACATCTTTACAGACACAAAATGGTTCCTTCCCCGATGTGCACTCTGTGCAGCTCTGGAGAGGCTATGGACTCAACACATCTACTGCACTGTCCTGCTCTGAGCGAGACTTTTCTCGCCCAGCGATATTGGGAGGCTAGAGATATGTTAGATGAATGAACTCTGTTGCAGCATGTTTTGTTGTTTTCTCTGTTCTTTTTTTTTATTTTTCGTTGTTCTGTAACTGTTCATAATCTGCCATTGGAAATAAAAACATTCAGCACATGCGCGTTATTTTTTGTGAATTTAATTTAATTTTCATGAAATTCAACGTTTATACAATTAAATTATGTTAGAAATTATATTATTTATTTATTATTCTCCAATTGTAACAATTAATTGTTATAATTGAAAAGAGCCACTAATTATAAAATTTAAATCATATTCTATGCTTTAACTAAGTTTTCCATGTAAACTACGTTTTCCTATTCGAAATAATACTACATTCACTATTTGCTTTTTAAATTAACTATTTAATGATTTCACATAGCTATAAAAACAGCAATAATTCAAATATGACATTATTTTATTGACTAACCATAAGTATTTTTAAGTATCCAAAGAAAATGCTCTTTTTTTTACTGTGAAAAAAACCTTGTCAAGCCGTTAAGTGTGCTGTGGGAATAGCGAAAATCGGCAGCAATCACTCTCAGTTACTTTAAATTGAGCCCTCAAATACAGAGAGGAAATTTAGAATTGTTAGAATAATTCCCAATGCACCAAAGACTTAACGGGGAAGAACAGATTCTTTTTTCTTTTTTCTTTAAAACGAAGAAATGAGAATAGAATTCTTTTTATGTGAATTTTATTCATTTGAGTAGGAAAAATATATTTTTATTGAAGATATATAGAATACTTTCTTTGAACTCTTATATATTTTTTTTTAATATTTCGAATAATAGAATTATAATTTTTGTTTTAAATATAGATTATTATTATGAGAAAAAGGTTTTTAAATATTCTATCTGAAATTCGTTTTTATTTGCAAGCAAATAAAAAAATATGGAATGGCGTTTTTAAAATAAACACATTTTTGTAAAATATCGTTTGATGTTTTGAAAAATAATTGCATTATCTTTTTTAACTATTTTTGTTTTATTATTTATAAAAAAATATTTTTTGTCAAGTTATAAGTTGTTATAAATTATAATTCATAAGTTGTAATAAAAATTCGCAAATTTTTTTTAAAAGTTGATTATTATTCTTAATACTCGTTACATTTATATCATAAAAAAATTTTGAGTTTTCTTTTTTTTTTATATCGTTACTTTATATTGCTGGCAACAGTAATAAAACGCAAACAATACGGTTTTTAATGGATATGGATATGGAATGACGTTTTTAAAATAACAAAAATTTTGTAAAATCTCGTTTGATGTTTTGAAAAATAATTGCATTATCTTTGTAAATTATTTTTGTTTTTATTATTTATAAAAAATATATCCTTGTTATGTTATTAAGTTGCTATAAATTCTAATTCATAAACTATAATAAAAATTCGTATAATTTTTTTAAAAGTTGATTATTATGGTTTAAAACTCGCTATGTATTTATATCATAAAAAAATCTTTCAGTTTTATTTTATTTTGTATTGTGACATTATATTTAATGACAATAGTAATAAAACGCAAACGATACGATTTTTATTCTCTAAGTAAAAATGTGTTTGATTTATGGATATGGAATGGTATTTTTAAAATAAGAACATTTTTTACAAAATGTCATCTGATGTTTTGAAAAATAGTTGCATTATCATTAACTACTTTTGTTCTTATTATTTATTAAAAAATATTTCTTTGTTATGTTATAAGTTGTTATAAATAATAATTCATAAGTTATAATAAAAATTCACGTTTTTTTTTTTTAAATTGATTATTATGTTTTAAAAACCGTTATATTTATATCATAAAAAGTCTTTGAGTTTCTTTTTTTTTATATTGTAACTTTACATTTAGTGGCAACAGTAATGAAACGCAAACGATACGGTTTTGATTTTCTAAGTAAAAATGTATTTACATTAACAAAGCTATTTATTTATTTATTAAGTTTATCTTTTAAGTTTATTTATTATGATTATTTACTTATCAACAAATACGAACAGATATTGTCTGACTTCAATAAAAGATAATTGTTACTCCGCTAAATTAAGTTTCAAAAATTAGAAATATTCAACAAAATTACATAAATTCATCGTAATCGATAATTTGTCTTTTCTAATCGTTTAGGTCAATAAAATGTGCAAAAGATCAATTTTATATCGTTCTAAATATTCAGTTAGCAAAACTAGTTTAAGTAAATATAAACTATTTAAAAAAGATATTAAAGATTAAATAAAAGAAAGATAAATAAAATAAAACAAACATCAAACATTAAAATAATTAAATAATTTAAACAATATGAAAAACACATGAATGAACAAATACAAAAAACATAATAGAAATATTAAGATTTAAAAGTGTAATTTTGAATAAATATTACATTTTTAATGAGTGAGATAAACTAAAAAAAACTCTTTCCAGATTTTTGACTATGCACCATATAAAAAAATAAGAAATTTAGAAGAATGTCGGACTTCTAATTGCTGTATTTTTTGTTTATGAAAATCATAAATTATATTGAAAAAGAACGCATGACTTCATTTTCTTTTTGTCGTTTATTTAAAATCAAAATTAGGATTATTATTAAAATTAAAAAATTAGAAATCTTTCGAATTTTTCATTTATTTTTTTATTATTTCTTTCAAAATTTTTTTGTGCTTGAAAAAAAAAAATATTAAATTAATACACAATAAATTATTATTCTTATACTTTTAAGTTACGTTATAAATTAATTTAATTAACATCTAAATTATTTTTATTTATTTATTTAGAAACATTATGCAGATGCTGTAGTAAAAAAAAAAAATTAATAATTTTTTTCTGATTTTGTCTATGCAACGGATAAAAAACAAGGGATTCAGAAAAAAAAATGGGACATAATAAGAAATATTAGTAGCAATATACCCCATTTCTTGCTAAAAAGTATACAGCAGTTGCATTATATTCTTCTTCTTCAATGGCGCAACAGCCCCGTGGTGAGCCAAGGACCGTCTACCTGTTGGCAGGTTCCGAAACATGAGATGTTTTCTTTTTGTGGGGTATGGTTGTCAGCTGTACGCCATACAACCAACAGTCATATTGGAATGGGACCTACAGTTTAAAGTAGATTCCGAACCACTACAAACATCCACGTCACCGCAGAGAATCAAACCCGAAACCGGTGGTACCAAGCGCCAGAAACTTGACCATCATGCCCAAATTGTATTATATGGGTTACAATTATTCGATTACAATGTTATGTATAAACAATGTTATGTATCCGATATCGGCCAATATTATGCAAAATCCAGCATCTTATCCACACGCAATTTTTCTTAAAAACAAGTAGTATAAAAAAAAATTTAAAGTCAATTCCTACTTTTTTTCCACTATACTGAAGAAAAGTCCTTTATAAATAAAGTTGAAATTTTCCTCTTACATCTGGCGCCATCTATTATTTGATATATGCAACTTAAATCTAAAAAATAAACTAAAATTAATTAATTAAGTTTAATGAATGAATTAATATTTGAAAAAGCTGCATTAACATCCAGTGCCATCCACTACAAGTTCAAAAAATGCATTTCTACTTGAGTGCATGAATAAAAAATATTTTATGAACGATTGAAAATTTGAACAAGATATATATAGGGAGAGTGTGAACAAATAGTAGTAATTAAATAACTCTCCCGTTTTGAACGAGGTTGTCCCATTTTTAAGTAGTTTATGCCGTTGTTTCCTGGAACTCCAAACTATTTCCTTTTCAGAAACAGAGCAACCCATAATAAAAATTTCAACAATAGGAGCTGTGGTGTTAATTAAGTACATGTGAAAACTACAGTTGTTTAGTTTTGTGAAATTATCAAAGAATATGTGGTACAAGGGGCTTTGTTCTTTGAAAAATTAGAAGTATTTAAATGGGCTAATTTAACCAAAACAACTACTGTGTAGAAACCCAAAGTTTAAAGCGAGTAATTAATTGTATCTATTTCGAGAATATTTATTTATTTCCAATTGTATTACACTACAAAAGCAAACTGAATGGAACTATGGGAATATTTTAACAAAATATTATTCAATGGAATTGTCCGAACACTTTTACATAAAAAATTTGAACGTACTATTATTATTAACGTACGTTATTATGTTTATTAACGTACAATTATTAACTACATTTTTTTAAGTATATATTTTGCACCTTATAGAAAAGGCATGCGTATAATTATTCCTTTCTTGAAAAGCAATTAAATTAAAACTCTATTTTGCATTATTTGCGTATAAACGTTTACATAACAAAGTAAAATCCAGTTTGTTTTTCAAAAGTTTTACATATTGACTAAACGACAAACACAAGCAAGACTAACATTGAGGATTAGCAAAATCCGGCAATGTAATTAAACATTAACGGATTAGCAAAACGGCATTGAGGATTAGCAAAGAGTTCTAAAAACGGTTTGGTAATTGTGGAAACACGTCGTGTGTTTCCACAATTACCAAACCGTTTTTAGAACTCTATTTAAGGCTTCCAGAATAAACTTGGTATTCCGTAGCCATTTTTGTGACTATTCACTTGCCAAGATAATAGCCGTTCGTGCGATTTGAATATTGTATTTACTTACGCTTACTGTATTTAAAAACATATTTCTATTCACAGTACAATAAATGAACTATGTACTTTTTCCAGTGCCACCCCAATGGACTGTGGAGCCAAAGAATGTGTCTGTGGTCCTCGGCGACAGAGTGTGGATGGATTGCGCTGCCGTCGGTTTCCCGGCTCCGAGCATCCTGTGGAAGAAACTCATCCACACTGGTGAGTGCTGGCATTTTTATGTATAATAAGTAGCTCCTTATGCTATATCCTTTTAATTGATTGTCAAATAAATGCTTTTTTAAGGTACTTTCTACAATTATTGCTAATCTGTGAGGTCCAGTCGCCATGAAAACATTAAAAAATTCAAAAATTTCTGACCTGCTGCACCATTGTCCATAAAATAAGCAATATTGTTGTTAGTAGTGTAAGGAATGTCCAGTAGGGGGTGGAAGAATGTAGAGGGATATGCGCCTCGCTACGCTATAAAATGATATTTTGATAAACATTCGCTTTGTAAGAAGTCAATGGTGATGTACGTCCTCTTTGGATGTGAATAATGTTGATTTGTATACGACTTTTGTTTGGAATACGACACATGTGTGGCAAAATCTTTGTCAAATGAGTGGAAGTCCAACACTTTGTAGAGAAATACTGCAAAGTGTAACAAACTAATTAATAACTATAACTAAACTCACTGACACCACAGACCATGGTGGGGCAAGGCCGTCAAGGGCTGCCTACTGACTGATTTCGAGACAGGAGATGGTTTCTTTTAACAGAGTAGGGTTGCCATCTCTACACGCAACAGTCTTATTAGACCGGGACTTACTGTTTAAAGTGGATTCCGAGACTCTACAAACATCCATGACACCGCAGGGACTCTAACCCGAAGCCTGTGATTACTCGCAATCAGGTCTACTACCCCAACATTCAAACATGCCGTAATAACATTGTCTTGAGTAAGAAAATAGTATCACATATGCGGAACACCAAGAAAGAACAACCCATGGATCAAGATCATTAATCAAGATAATGGATCAAGATCAAGATCATGGATCAATCAGATACGAGATAATTATACGAGACCTTTTATTTTTAACAACTTATAGTGTATCCGCCAGGTATATGGTGTTATATTGAAATTGTGATAACTATACAATAGCGTTCAAACCACCAACCATTAGATAACAATGTAAACTCATGTTTGTGAAAATTGCAACACCATGAAGGACTTACGCCAGTGAGCTGAACTTTTCAGGAAATTAAAATTAGCGCATGATATGCAAATAATTAGAATTTCAAATTCGTAGCACTTGCGTATGCTGAGCAGCGCCCTCTGAACGGCGGATGGATCCGAATAAATAGACCGCTGTAGCGAGGCGTGTAGGGTTATCGGTGGTTATCTGCTAGTGGTAAATGTTAGCTCAATCGTTACTTATGCCTCTTCGACGAAAGAGAGCGAGATTTGAACAACTTACAGAATTTTAACGGGGGAGAATCATCGGCCTTCGTGAAGCTGGATTGTCTTATCGTTCAGTAGACTCTCGTGTGCAGCTTAACAGCAGCACAGTGATGCGTCTTTGGAAGCAGTGGACGGACGAGTGTCGGACAACTTGGAAATCCAGGAGTGGACCCCGAAATGTGACGTCAGCTCGTGATGATAGACACCTGGTCCGCATGGCGCTGACGGACAGTACAGCTTCTTCTAGACAATTGGCAGCACACTGGTCAATAGCTACAGGTGTTTCATTGTGTGCTTCATCAATTCGTAGACGTCTGCTGCACCGTGGACTGCGCGCAAAGACTCCTTTATACAGGATCCCTCTCACGCTAAACCATCGCCGCCTGCGGTTACAATGGGCCGCTCAGCATAGAGACCGTGCTGATTGGCAGCATGTCGTGTTTTCTGACGAATCCCGCTTTAATTTGTGGTACCATGATGGCCACATTCGTGTTAGACGCTATGCCGGTGAACGCCACCTTCCGGAGTGCATTATCGAACGCCACAGTGGACGAACACCCGGAGTTATGGTCTGGGGTGCCATAACATATCATGGACGATCTCAATTGCTAAGAATTGTCGGCAATCTGAACAGCAACCGGTACATCAGTGAAGTTCTACAGCCCCAAGCTGTTCCCTTCCTTCAAAGCTTGCCTGGCGCTGTATTTCAACAGGACAATGCCCGCCCTCATATCTCTAGGACTGTTCAATCCGTCTTTGCAACGCGGCAGGTACAGCTTCTTCCTTGGCCTGCGTATTCCCTAGATATGTCGCCCATTGAACATGTGTGGGATTTCGTTGGTCGGCGTCTCGCTCGTGATCCTCGTCCTGTTGCTTCTGCAGACGAACTTTGGGTGCGCATACAAACAATATGGAATGCTCTTCCTCAGGCAGACATTCAAAATTTGTTTGACTCCATGCCACGTCGTGTAGCAGCACTTATTGCGGCGCGTGGTGGCTACACAAAATACTGATTCCAATCTCTTGCTATTGGTTGTTTGCTTTGAACATTTAATCATTTATTTGTACCACTACCACTCAACTATGTATTAAATTTCATTCAATTATGACGATTCCTTCATTGTGTTGCAATTTTCACAAACATGAGTTTATATTAATATTGAACTGAATTGGTCTCAGGTGAATGTTGAATATTAAAATAAATACTAAAAATGGTAAAATAAATTTTAAAAATGGCAAGAAATGGAATAATCCTTTTATTATTTGTTATCAAAGAAATAGTAATCTGATTTTAATCCTCGGTTATAAAAATCAACGTTTTTAAAAATTTTAAATTCCAATTAATATTTTAATTAAAACACAAGTTTGCTTTTTTCCATAAAATTTAAACAATTAATGAACGCATATCCTTTTTCTAATGATAAAAATCAAATCCTATAAAAATTTAATTTTTAATAAATATATTTTTTTCCAGATTTAAATCAATTTTAAAACTTTTTCGAAAGTCAAACAAACTTATAATAGCGCGAAATTAATCCATTTTGTTTCATAGTTCTTTCTCGGAAACTGGCAACATGCAATTTAAAGAAATTAAATATTTCTTTTTTTTTTCTTAAAGTGAGGCTAATTAGAAACGGTACTAAAGTTTCATGAATTTTTAATCGATCTATTTTTTTTTCACTTTTCATTAAATATTCATTTTGTTTACTAATTTCAGGTTGAAAGATTTATTTTAATCTAGGTTGATTATCTTTTTTTAGCAACAACATTCGCTAAAAGCTTTTTTCTGTTTATTAATCTTTTCTAGAACATAAATATTTAATTCTCCGAAATATATGCTATATTTTTTTGCAACGACCTAAGCTATTACATTTTAATGAATAAGAATAGCTGAAAAAAAAGAAATAATAAAGTATTTTAAATAATAATAAATTAATAAAAATTTATTAAAGTAATCCCATGAGTGATGAAGAAAAAAAAGTAGTGAATTGAAATTGTTCCAAGGTATTTTGGTTGTTTTAATGTCATAGTTTTGATTTTAAAAGATTTTCATTGTGGAAGATGCACAAATGATCGAAATTGTAATAAAGAAAATTTTAGGAGAAACAATTTTTAAAAAAATTATTAATAATCGATATTTGCATTTTAAAAATGTTTTATAACTACTTTTCTAAAGTTATAATCCCAACTCGGATCCTGATGGCCGAGTGGCTAGCACTCGGTACCAAAGGTTTCGGGTTCGAATGTCCCGGCGGTGCCATGGATGTTTGTAGTGGTTCGGAATGCACTTTAAACCATAGGTCCCGGTCTAATAGGATCGTAGAGGGTTGCGGGGGTTTGTTACTCCGCGTCCGTAGCTTATCTTCAAGCTACACGCACCTCCTGGGGAGTGCTAAGTGAGTATAGTCGGAGCAGCGCTTGCCTTAAGGCATCAAAGACAACTGTATAAGTGTTTGCCAGCTGCATTAGAACAAAAAAGTATTGAAATTGTAATAAGTATACAATAGCTTTCAAACCATAAACCATTAGATAATATTAGATATTGTACAGAATTGGTCTGAGGTGAGTCTTGAGTATTAAAATAAATACTAAAAATAGTAAAATAAATTTTAAAAATGGTAAGAAATGAAATAATACTTTTAATTATTTGATATCAAAGAAATATTAAACCGATTTTAATCCTCAGTTATAAAAATTAATGTTTTGAAAAAATCAAAATTCCAATTAATATTTTAATTAAAACACAAGTCTGCTTTTTTCCATAAAATTTAAACAATCGAGAAACACATATCGTTTTGATAGATAAAAATCAAATCCAATAAAAATTTAAATTTTTATAAATAATTTTTTTTCAGATTTAAATCAATTTTAAAAGTGTTTCCAAAAAACAAACAAACTTGTAATAGCGCGAAATTAATCCATTTTGTTTTATAGTTCTTTCTCGAAAACTAGCAACATGCAATTTAAAGAAATTAAATATTTCTTTTTTTTTCTTAAAGTGAGGATAATTAGAATCGGTACTAAAGTTTTATGAATTTTTAATCAATCTTTTTTTTTACTTTTCATTAAATATTTATTTTGTTTACTAATTTCAGGTTGAAAGATTTATTTTAATCTAGGTTGATTACCTTTTTTTTTAGCAACACCATCGCTAAAAGCTTTTTTTGGTTATCATTATTTTTATTTGTATATTAATCTTTTCTCGAACATAAATATTTAATTCTCTGAAAGATGTGCTATGTTTTTATCTCAACGACCTAAGCAATTACACTTTAATGAATTTGTTATGTAAGAATAGCTAAAAAAAAAAAAAAAAAATAAAGTATTTTAAATAATAATAAATTAATAAAAATTTATTAAAGTAATCCCATGACATATATAGAAAATAATGTAATGAATTCAAATTGTTCCAAGGGATTTTGGTTCTTTTAATATCATAGTTTTGATTTTAAAGGATTTTTATTATGAAAGTTACACATACGATCCAAATTGTAATAAAAAAAACTTTAGGAGAAAACATTTTTTTAAAAACATTATTAATCGATACTTGCCTTTCAAAAACGTTTTATAACTACTTTTAAAAAGTTATAAACCCAACTCATGGCTTAATGGCAAAGCACGTAGCTGGTGAGCGTTAGGTCTGAGGATCAATCCGCTGGCGGCTTTGTTCTAGACACTATTTCAGAAAAACGAGGAGCCTCGTTGGCGTTTGGGATGTTCAGTATCTTGCCTCGTTAGTTCGACTACCATTTAGGAGTTTTCCGTGTTTTAACCCATACGATACGAAACTGCGGGGTAGTTCACCTTAAAAGACTGTCCTTCCTCTTTAGCGTTTACGGAACCAAGTCAGACTTCTACCTACGGGTGCTCCATCACAACAGAAGCTGCCCCTCCTTCCATGATACCACGCGGTTTCTTGGACTTGATCTAGATGTTGCTGTCTACCAAGTGGGATAAGAAAAAATAAATAATGTTTAAAATAATTTCATTTATTGTTAATTTAATTGTATATTGTTAATGTTCTTTAATGTATTAGAAAACAAAACTCATTCTTTTATAATTAATAAGCAATTTATTTTATATTAATTTACCAATGAAATCTATCTATTTTAAGTGTTCGACAGATTTTAGAAAAGAAATTAAAAATAAATGTACATGAAGCCTTAGAACATTAATATAAAGGATTTTATGTATATGTATAACCGATTATTCATTTTTTAATATCTTTTTTATTGATATAGCTGTTATTTTATTTTTTAAATATGTTTTTTACTGATATAGCTGTTATATTTTAACTTTGAATATTTTTATTTGACATTTAATGTTCAAATATCCCATCTAAGTGTTTTATCAAGTGTATTGTTAAGAGTTTGTAAATATTACTTACTGTTGTAAGTTTTGGGAAGATACTTGCGATTAAATGCATAAATAAAATGGTGAAACAATTTAGATAATATTAATATTGAACTGAATTGGTCTCAGGTGAGTGCTGAATATTAAATACTAAAAATGGTACAATAATGATACATAATGAAATAATCATTTTAATTATTTGTTATCAGAGAAATATTAAACTGATTTTAATCCCCACTTATAAAAATTAAAATAAAAATTAAATTATAAAAATTAAAAGTTTTTAAAAATCAAAATTCCAATTAATATTTTGAATAAAACACAAGTTTGCATTTTTCCGTAAAATTTAAGCAATTAAGAAACACACATCCTTTTTTGACTAATAAAATCAAATCCAATAAAAATTTTAATTTTTATAAATATATTTTTTTCCAGATTTAAATCAATTTTAAAACTTTTTCGAAAGACAAACAAACTTGTAATAGCGCGAAATTAATCCATTTTGGTTTATACTTCTTTCTTGGAACCTGGCAACATGCGATTTAAAGAAATTTATTTTTTTCATTTTTTTAAAGTGAGGATAATTAGAAACGGTACTAAAGTTTCATGAATTTTTAATCGATCTATTTTTTTTTTTCACTTTTCATTAAATATTCATTCTGTTTACTAATTTCAGGTTGAAAGATTTATTTTAATCTAGGCTGATTATCTTTTCTTTTTTTTTTTTGAGCAACAACGTTCGCTAAAAGGGTTTTTTCATTTTTTTTTTTTTTTTATTATTAACCGTATATTAATTCTTTCTCGAACATAAATATTTAATTCTCTGCATCTTATATTTTTTCGGCAACGACCTAAGCAATTGCAATTTAATGAATATGTTATGTAAGAATAGCTAAAAAAGAAATAATAAGGCTTTTTAAATAATAATAAATTAATAAAAATTTATTAAAATAATTCCATGACAGATATAGAAAATAATGCAGAGAATTCAAATTAAAGGATTTGACTGTTTTAATATTATAGTTTTGATTTTAAAGGATTTTCATTATGGAAACAACACAAATAATCCAAATTGTAATAAAGAAAATTTTTGGAGAAAACATTTAAAAAAAAACCCTAACAATCAATATTTGCATTTATAAAAGTAGTTATAAAAGGTTTTTGTTATTAAATAATATTTAAATATAATATTTAATTATATTATAATATTTAATAGTTTAAAGTTATAAAATAATTTCATTTATTATTAATTTAATTGTATATTGCAAATGTTCATTAATGTATTAGGAAACAAAACTCATTCTTTGCTAATTAATAATTAATAATCAATTCATTTTATATCAATTTACCAATAAAATTTGTGTACTTAAGTTTTGGACAGATTTTAGAAAAGGAAGATGTTCAAAACAAATATAAATGAAATGTTAGAACATTAATATCAATAATTTTGTTGTGTATAACTTGATATTCCTTTTTTAAATTTCTTTTCTACTGTTATAACTCTTATATTATTTTTAATATTTTTTTATATAATATTTAATGTTCAAATATTCCATCTACTTTTACCAGTGCATTGTTAAGAGTTTGTAAATACTACTTACGGTTGTAAGTTTTGTGAAGAATCTTGTTATTAAATGCATAAATTAAATGGGGAAACAATATATATATATATATATATAGTGTGCAGAGGGGACAACTAGATTCTTAATGGGTGTGGTTGGGTCGACAGAGTTAAAGCTTAGGTTTGAGACCGCACAGTTTTATTTACAAACGCACAAACACCACATACATACAATTAAAGACAAACAATATTTAACACATTTAAACAAAAAGACAGATAATTATAGCATCATGGGAAGACATCTGAGCCGTAAAAAATCGAAACTCGGCTATGCGCAGTAGTGTGCGAAATATACTTTCTGTCCGGGTGATAGTCGTGGGCAAGCTGATCCTTTCTCCTGTGAGTGTGCAGGAGGAAGCATGGTTACATATAGAAAAATTCCTTAAATTACGAATAATATAATATTTATTTTAGATATTCTGAGAAATTTCTTTAAATTAAAAGATTAATTTTAAACAGATATATAAGTTAATAAATTTTTAAGAAACGCCGTTTCGTAAATCGGGAACCCTATATTCAAAACAGGAAAAATCCTGAATTTGAATTAAAAATGTGCCACAATGGGTTATTTATTCCATCGAGAAACATGGCTTACTTCTTTCAGCATATAGTATAATCTAAATAAAATGTTCACGTGCATGATAAAGACCTCATTTAAATATGTTACTCTATTTTCTTTTATAGGAAACTAATTTCTAAGTAATGTGAATGTCAAATAATATGCTGTCTTAGCAAACAAATTAAAGCTTCTTAACCAATTTCTGACACAGCCATTTGCACTTGCAAACACCGCCTGTCGAACTTCCATTGCGCAACAAGCCGTGACGCAAATCTCAATGACCCACTTGACAGCTTCAGTGCAAGAGGGTCGAGTCAACATTTAAGCACGCGGCACAAAGCAGTTTGCATATGCAGATTCAACCAAGTGGTCTTCAAAGATCTATTGGCCTTTCGTCCACTTGAAGCTGGAGTGCTTATTGACTCGCGCTTAATAGCTCTCTCAAGTCTGCGCATCATTCCAGTAAGGAATATGGATCGCTACAACTCATTTGTTTGTAATTTATCTCCACAATTCATGTGAACAGTCAATTGGTACAGACAAAAGTTTGGTACATAGTTTATTATAGATCGTCCCGTAAGTTTAATAAAACTTTATTGAAGAAAATTTTTATTACTTTAATAAACTAAAAAATTTGCTTTTTTTAAAATTATAATCAATAATTTGTATACTGTTTTATTTATTTATTTTTTTTTTGTTAAGCAAATTAGAGTATAAATTTTAGTCATTTGGATTTGAATAGTAACTGTAGTCATCTTATTCATCGCCACAGCTATATGCAACAGCCTACGATGCATGATTTTAGTGCACGACGGTTGAGTCAACATTTAAGCATGAGGGCAAAAAGCAATTTACATATGCAGATGCTACTGAATGAAAATATTTTGATTTCCACTGATTTTGAAAAACATTCAAGTCATAAATTCAAGTGTTCATAATCAATAAATATGATATTCTGGAAACAAACAATAAGTAAGCTTTCGGATACTGTAGAACATCGAGTAAAATGTCTGTAATACAACATGAAATCGCCATAGTTTGACTATTGCAAGATTTTTTTTACTTATTGGAAGTACTTATGGACCCCGCTACTCGCGTTTAATAGCTCGCACAGTATCGCTGCGTATCATTCTATTAAGGAATATGGATCGCTACAACTCATTTGTTTGTATTTTATCTAGACAATTTAAGTGCAAAATCAATAGCAATAGACAAAAGTTCCATATATAGTTTATTACAGATCTCCCCTAGTTTTATTGCAGAACATTTTTATTTTACTCAACTAAAAAATGTGTATTTTTTCAATTATGATCCATATCCTGTTATATTTATCCTGTTATATTTATTAATTTGTTAAACAAATTCAAGTCTAAATTTTAGTCATTTGGGGTAAATAGAAACTGTAATCCTCTTATCCGTAGCTATAGTTTTATGGATCAACCTACTATGCATGGCAACCATTGCGAATGAATCTTGAGTTCCGTAAATTTTGAAAACAATAAGCAATAAACATGCAGGGCCTGAATGGCCGAGTGGCTAGCGCTCTGGAGCTCGGTACCACAGGTTTCGGCTTCGAATCCCGGCGGTGCCATGGATGTTTGGAGTGGTTCGGAATCCACTTTAAGCCGTAGGTCCCGGTCTACCACGATCGTAGAGCGTTGTGGAAAGTGACATATTAAACATAAAGAAAAACTGTTCATACATATAGTGATTAGGGGATTATAGTCATTGTTGCTTCACATCCCCATATACCACTTCATTCATCATCATCATCATCAATAAACATGCAGAAATGAACAATAAGTAAGTTTCTGTATACTGCAGGGCATCAAATCAAACGCCTGTAAAACAACATGTAATCGTCGTAAAGTGACAGATCTCTCAAAATCTTATATATCTAAAAATATACAAGGTACTCCTAAGTTGTCTTTTTTACACAATTAACATTTAATTTCCCCACGAGTTAACTAGTGCTATCAAAAAGATACAAATATAAAATGTGAGAATACTCGGGATTATCAGTAAAGAGTTTAGCTAGTAAGCACAGACATATCTGTGTGTTTGCAGGCAGAAAATCATAGAAATATCTTGAAAATTATTGAGGTCATATTCATTCATTATGAGACGTTATATCTTGATGCTCCGAAATGATTCTTGTATGAGATACGAAAATAGTCGGCATAAACCGTTACGGGATTTGTTAGTAAGTACAAACGTACACTGGTGTGCAAAACTTAAGCAACAGGTGGGTTTTTTGCCATGAGAAATCATCTGAGAGACATGACATTCAGAAATGAGGGAGAGTATTATGTACGTAAAGGATGACGAAAGCATCGGCGCTGAAAAAGGAATACAGTGCATACGGTATGGAATCAAACAAAAACAAGCTTTATTGAACGCATAGTATCGTGATTTATGATTGTCTATCCAAGAGGAAGAACAACAAGCAGATGCTCCTTAATATGGGACATGCCCTCCCCTCACTGCAATGGTTGCTTCGCACCTTCTCCGCATACTCAGAACCAGCTGGTGCAACATTTCTTGCGGTAGGAGTGCCCATTCCTCAATCAGCATCTGTTTGAGTTGTTGGGGGTTCTGCGGAGGATGTAAGCGTGCTGCAATGCGTCTCCCTAAAGCATCCCACACATGTTCGATGGAATTTAAATCTGGGGAGTACGCTGGCCAATCCATTCGAGTGCTATCTTCACTTTCCAGTAGCCCCTCAACAGCAAGAGTCCGATGTGGCCGTGCATTGTAATCCATAAAAACGAAGTCTGGGCCAGTGGCTCCTCGGAATAGACGCATATGGGGCAGGAGTACCTCCTCACAATAGCGATCCCTGGTTACAGATCCTCTGTCGAAAACGTGGAGCTCAGTTCGCCCGTTCAGCAAAATGCCTTCCCGGACAAGAACTCCAGAAGCGGTGTCTTTCCTTGAGGTTACCGGGTCCCGACCTCTCTCCAAATCAAAACGCGCCGAGAATCGCTTCTGGTACAGAACCGACTCTCCTCCGTAAAGAGGACACGACTCCATTGATCAGTTGTCCAGTTTTTGTGCTCTCTGCATCACTGTAAACGGTGGCGTCGGTGGCCAACTTTCAACGAGAGACAGCGTTCAGGACGGCGGGCGAATAGGCCCACTTTGTGAAGACGTCTGGCCACAGTAAACCGCTACACTTGTCGCCCCGTTGCTGTACAGAGTAGCTGAGCAATGGTGCTTGCTGACTGCTGTCGGCCTCTTTTCGCCTACAGGACGATATATCGGCCATTCCCTGCAGTTGTCTTCCTCGGGCGGCCACCACCAACCTTTCTAACAGCTGTACCTGTGGTTTGGAACGCTTTCCAAGCGCGCGAAGCGACACTTTTGTTGATTCCGAACTCTGCAGCTACACTGGTGACAGTACGCCCCTCCTCCAGCTTTCCGATCATTCTTCCACGTGTAAAGCCCTCCAGGTGATTTCTTCTGGCCATATTTCACGAACTGACTCACTGGCACTTGCAGCGAATATGTTGAATTGCGTCTCCGTCCTTCCTTTTATTCTACTGTTGAGCTGCACGCGCCGACATCACGCGTTTTGCGTGCGCTCACATCGCCTCCGACGTTTCGTTCCTGATATTTGCATACGCATGACGTTTCTACTGACTTACGTGTTTCTTGTGCTGATCTCCATACCTCCTTTGCTGCAATTTCATGGCTATCTGCTAAATTTTTACATTGTTGCTTAAGTTTTGCACACTAGTGTATCTGTGTTTGCACTTCAATTGTTTGTAGAATAATAGAAATATCTATAAAATTATTGAGGGCATTCTACTTATTCATTATTATGCTATCTTGGTGTTCCGGAAGTAATCTTGTATGAGACACGAGAATAGACGAGTGACTAGCACCTTAGTGCAAGGTGCAACATGTTTCGGGTTCGGGGTGCCATCGAGGTGCCATGAACGTTTTTATTGGTTCGGAATCCCCTCTAAATCATAGATCCCGGTGTAATATGACAGTTAGGCACAGGGCAGATAATCACACCTCGTAAAAAGAAAAGCATCTCCTGTCTCGAAATCTGCCAGTAGGCAGACGCTCTTTTCGCCCACCATGGGACTGTTACTCCAATGAAGAAGAAGTCAGTAATCATCACGTTTAATATGTAAGTTGTAATGTTCTTCTGTTGCTGGTTTTAAATCTAGATGTCTTACCTGACGGTTATTTGTTCTAAAATGTGGCACTGCAGTAAAATATGATTTGATAACATTTAAAAGACCAACAGATTCTAAAATGTTATTATCAAATAATGATAATCATCATCAGTGGCGCAACAGCCCCATGGTGGGCCAAGGCCGTCTGCCTGCTGAAAGATTTCGAGACAGGAGATGTTTTCTTTTTACGGGATAGTGCTGTCAGCACTACGCCCAACCGTATCAGACCGGGACCTGTGGTTTAAAGTGGATTTCGAAGCACTACAAACATCCATGGCACCGCCGGGACTCAAACCCGAAACCTGTGGCACCGAGTGCCAGAAAATAGTGATAATAATAATATTAACAATTGGGAAATTTTTAACAATTCCTTCAATTTAGAAAAAAATAAGGACAAATTTCTGAATTAATAAACAAATAAAATCAATTTATCTTAAAATGATCCCTATTTATAACCTTAAAGGGAGCTCTGAAACAAAATCCAGTATGTGTCAAAATGAAGAATTCTCACTCAGTATCTAGTCATATTTTTAAACCCAGTCTCGTCTTTTTTAGTGACAAAAGTTATCATGTTTGATTTCAAAAGCTTTCATAATAATAAAAAAAAATTGTTGAGTCAACCAACTTTTTTTCTTTATAAATACCAACTCGTTCACCAATTGATTCAATTGAGAACCATTTGAAAGCAAATGTTATCAGAATAAACATTTTATATTTTCTCAATGCAACTTGAATGTCGCATTTCTTTTCAATTCACTGCTTATTTTATTTTTGTAAGACGCGATGAATTCGTGATATTTTAGAATCCATTTTTAAATTGAAGTATCTCGATATCAATTTTTTTTTCCTTCTTTCTGAAATAAATATTCTGTAGAATATTTCACGTCTTTTACGTAGCTCCTTTTTTTTCAAAGTCGTAACAGAAAATTAAAAAATAAATAAGTTCGATTATTTTTTTACTAACGAAAGTTTAATAATCGACAATTATGTATTTTATGCATTAAACAAAACGCACATAAAATCTGTTTCATAATAAATGTTTTATTTCTGATTGCATTTATATGTAATTTAATTGATCCGGGACATGTAATAAATGGATAATTCTTAGACTTTCGAATTGCGATCTAAAAATTTGTTTCTTTACCAGTTTTCCTCTAATTTGAGATAATATACTCTTTTGTAATATCTTTTAGATAATTAAAATCATTTTCCAAAAAAAAAAATTGTAACAATTTTACTTTTTGGCATGTCTAACATAATGTACTTCGGCAATATGATGTGCCATATAATGAAGTTCATTTTTGGGCATAACAAAACCTTAATTTAGCGATAAAGCAAACTGCAAAGTTATATCTTTTAGATAATTAAAGTTATTTTCTAAAAGAAATTAATACAATATTACTTTTTGCATTGCCTAATATAATGATCTTTGGCAGTATGATATGCATTATAGTGGACATAACAACATAAATATTTTTGGACATAACAAAGCGATAAATTAGAGATAGAATAAACTGTAGTAAAAAAATGAAAAAGAATCTTCTTTCGAATCTTTTTTATACCAAAAGATTCGAAAGGAAGATTCTTTTTCATTTTTGCTACAAAAAATACGTTTTGGAAGATGGAATCCAACAACTGTTTTGACCTTTGTTTTCTCTTAATACTGTTTGTGGCTGAAAAAGTGTATGTACAATAGCAGCCTCTATACGCTTTACAAATTTATGCCAGTTTAAAATCAATCATCCATTTTGTATCCAACGACTATTTAGCTTTTTTTTTCCTTTGTACTTGTATTTGGCTGAAAAAATGTATGTGCAATAGCAACCACTATACTTTAGAGAACATTATTCTAGGGGAAAATCCATTTTGAGGAGAGGGAATTCAACGACTGTTCTGGCTTTTGTTTTATCTTGGTACTGGTATTTGGCTGGAAAAGTGTATGTGCAATAATAGCCGCTATACGCTATTGAAACATTATGCTATGGGAAAATCCATTTTGAGGAGAGGGAAACCAGCGACTGTTTTGTCTTTTGTTTTATCTCGGTACTGTTTTGTCGCTGAAAAAAAAATGTTTGAAGAGTTTGTCTTTTCATTATTGTCGATGTTGCACGTGTCCGTACAATGAAGTACTTTGCTTTCAATTAATTTTGTTAAATCTTATCAGTATTTTTAAGCAACACAAACTTGCTCATTACTTAGTATGTGCAAGTAGGAGATAATAGAGAGTTTTTGCATACCGTATGTTAGTTACCGTAGGACGTCCGTTAGCTTTTTCTCCCTAGCGCGCATGCTCAGTTTCCTATGAGCATGCGCACTAGGGAGAAAAAGCTAACGGACGTCTTACGGTAACTAACGTATGGTATGCAAAAACTCTCTAATAATTTTCCTCCCTCTGAAATTTTCCACACAAATACAATCTTAAGGGTCTTATAATCTTACCAATTATATGGTTAAAAGGTTTCCTAGCAATGAACAAAGTCTATATTCTTTCCTATTGGATGTCTTCCACAAACCAACAATCACCAGGTGAATTTTTCACTCGAAAAAGGAAAGCCAGTTGACTTTGTGTCATTTATCAAGATGACAACCTTGTCATGGAACTGCTCTAAATGGATTTAAGTTGCAGTAACTTATTCCTATAGTAAATGTCATCCACACACATACAACGTGACGGGATTAGGTCTTGTGATTGATAGACAATACTCGACATGGATGTGCTATACAGTAAAACATAGAAATTGCCATCTTCGACACAGCGCGGTTGCAAGAGATCTTGTAGACAGACAATAATCGAAATTGATTTGCCGTTGCGTAACTTGTTTGTTTAAAGCCCATCATTTGGAAGAAATTGAGAAACTGGCCTTTGTCCAAAGCGATTTTTAGAAAAGTTAGATTGTTTAACGTTGTCTCGTAAGATGGATTCAAGGATTCCAAAGAGATATTACGGCCTGTCTTTCCACCCTGTAAAACCTTATTCGATGCATGCTTCCAACTGATCCAGAATCCAAAATCCTTAATTGGTACATACGTATAATTTCGGGCCATCTTATAAATATACAAACTATCCATTATGTAAAGGAGTTTTGGTATAGGGTAATACCGCACACCAGTTGCCATGATGCCAGGGATTTCTCGAAATAGAACTTATTCATTCAGCAGATCTTGTCGTTGAAAATAGCTAAAATGATGCAAAAGAAAAGGCTTGCTCTAATGAATCGCACAGGGTCTTGCAGTATTTTTCATGTGGATGTTTTAATTTAAGCTTACAAAAAGAGGCTTATAATAAAAATTAAAGGTCCGAAATTCTAATTTAACACCCATTTATTTCTCTGCTACAGGCAAGTAGGCCAAAGATATCTCCTACATTTATAACCACAAAAACAGCATTATGCAGAATTGCCTTTTTCTGTTCTCTACTAAATATAATTTAAGAATTTCCGATTCTAAATTTAATATTAATCCAAGAATAAAAATGCTATAATTTCATGCATATATATATATATATATATATATCTTCTTAAACTTAACAAAGAATGCTGTCAGATTTGTTAGTCAAAAATACAGCAAACTGTCACCCAAAAGCATGTTTTTTAATGCTTTTAAAGAAAGTATTAAATAATTACAATGACCAACATGAACAGTTTACTTTTCATTTTGGTATTCACCTTTTGTTTGGAGAATTTTAAAATTATTGTGTCATAAATATAACAGTGAAATAACTGAGTAAATGTAGCTTTGCAAATAAAATATATTATTTTATAAATTCTGATTATTTAAATAATATACTTCTGGTTTAATTTTTAATTTCTATGAAAGAAAAAAATCCTTTGACTTCATATATATTAATTGCACACACACAGATACAAAAATATATCACAAAAAAAATCTATCGTGAACTACCCTCTGAGTAGCTCTCAGCAAAAGCATAACACGTTCGAAGAATTATTCAACGTGATCTTGTTAAACAAATCAAAGTTCTGTTTGTTAATTATCCCCAAGACCGAACACATTTTCTCCACTAGCATTGATGGTAAACCAACTGTTACGAATAGCGGAAATACATCTGCTTATTTGCCTTTCAATTTGAGTATTTTGACAGTATTTTTTGTAGTAATTAGTTTTTATCGATATCTGCAAAAATAAAACTCATATTAAATACGACAACTTATAATCTAAAGCATAATGATACTAATAATGATAATAATTCTAAATAATGTTGATGATAATAATTCTAAATAATGATGATGATAATAATTCTAGATGTAGTGCAACACGACTCAAATGATCGTGTGATTTTGGATATCGGAGAGATTTTGATATTGAATATAACAAAACTTTACATAAAAATTATCAAACATTACTCGTAAAAAGAAAAGAATTGAAAAGAAAATATAACATACTCAAGGTGTGGGAAGGGGTGGCACTCCATATGTCAGATAAATATTTTTTTACTGTTCATCATTTTCTATAACTCCAACAGATGTCTTTAGGAATGAAATGATGTTAGGAATGTATTACGTTAAGTTTATTGCATAATTCGTGCATTATAAGCGAAAATGTATTATAATTGAAATTGCTTTTTACTCCTTATTTAACTGTTGTTTATTTTGTGATCGCATTTTTTTTTTATCCATTATAAATAAAAATTGCATCAAACATTTCCATCGAATGTGTACTTGATTGAAATCCCGAATTTGACTGCCTTTAAAGAATAATTAATACGTGTTGGCAGGAACTGTAAAACTATTTAATCTCGTTCTCTTCTCTTTATTCTTAAAAACAAGCTTTTTCACACTGAAACTTCATTTAATATCTAAAGAAAAAAATGTTTTCGAGCAATTTTTTTTAAGACTTGACTTGACTTAATTAGGTGCTTTGAGATGTATGCTCGCTTTATCTCAAATTATCCAAATGCTGTTAAAATACTAGAGATAGAAGTTGACAAAGATGAAAATGAAACTTTTAAAGGAACTACCCTAAAACATAAAATTCTTGAATTCATTGCCTATGATGGATTACAAATTCAATTTTAAAAGAAAAGAATAAAATAATAAGATGGGTAAATATGATAAAGAAAGAACTAGATAAAACTGCAGACCATGTAGATTTTAACAATTGAATAATGATTAGAAATTAATTAATTTGCAGAAAAGTATTAAGTACTTCTATAATACACAACAGTTTTAATATATATTTCGTGGTTTATTGGCAATAAATTATGGTAATTGATATTCTTTTCTAGTATCTTTAAGAATCAGGCATTTATATGATGATAGCTTGCGAATAATGTTACTTAATAAATAATGTTAATTAGCATTACTTATTGTAATGTTACCTAACGTAATATATTTCATTAATATATAGGACGAGAAAAATACTAGATTTAGTAAAGGTTAATCAAAGGAAAGACAAATCCATTTTATCTCATATTTCATTATACTAATAAAGCCATAATAAACCTAAAAGAATTCATTAATTAATTTATTTTAGTATGAGGAAGATTTATTCTGTGAGGAATTTAGTGTTGGTGTTCTCTATATCAAAAGGATACTCAGAGGTTATTGTTTGATAGGGTAATAAGATAAAAAAGCCACTTAATGGCCAAAGTGCTCAAAATTACTAAGGAATCTCCATTCCATAGGACAGTGCCTGAAAATACCCCAATAGGCCTTGATCTTATTGAACCCAGCTCCAAGAGAGAACCAAAGGAGATACTAAAGGAATTAGAGATCAAAATAATAAATTCCCTTTCATCACACAATCACATCACTGCGTACACTGATGAATCATCCGGCTGAACGTTTTGTAACGGAGCTGTTTTGCTGCTATTTTACGGAAAAATAATTGCAATTGCTGCCAGTGCTGGAAAAATTGCATCAAATTTCACAAGAGAACTGCTGGCCATTCAAAAGGCACTTGAGGCCTATCTGAGGCAATGTCTGCCTTACAGACTGTTTATACAGGTTTTTCAAGTATAATATTGAACATTATATCTATTTTTGAACAAATCCATTGGTTGCACAGAAGGTGTATCCTGCAATGGATCCCTGCTCATGTGGACCTGGAATTGAATGAAATTGCAGATTCTTTGGCGAAGAATGCCAGAAGTCTGGATCAGACTGCCATTCCCACTTCCTTTGCAGATGCAAATGCCTTGGAAAACTCTTAACTATTTTAAATAATCTTAACTATCTATCTTAATTAAATCTTAATCTAACTATCATCTCCTTGGCAAAATCTTAAAATCTTGCCTAAACTTATGATTCTTTGTAAGATCAGAACTAAATACCAAATTACAGAACTAAATACCAAATTACAGAACTAAATACCAAATTACAGAACTAAATACCAAACTACAGAACTAAATACCAAACTACAGAACTAAATACCAAATTACAGAACTAAATACCAAATTACAGAACTAAATACCAAATTAAAGAACTAAATACCAAACTACAGAACTAAATACCAAATTACAGAACTAAATACCAAATTACAGAACTAAATACTTTTATTACAGAACTAAATGCCGACACAGAACACAAAACAGCTGCTGCTCACAAGGATGAAGCACCACAAAAATACGAAAATTTCTGCTGATGGCTTTAAAAAATACCAAAAAATAGGGCCCACTTCCGTTGCAGATGCAAATGCCTCGGCAAAATCTAAAAACAGCTACTACTCTAACAAGGTTAAGGATGTAGTACCACAAAAATATGAAAAATTCTGCTGATGGCATTAAAAAAATAGTTAAAAATGTGGATTTTGATTGCCCGGCTGTTGCAACCGCCCTGCATTGTCTATACCATCCCTCGGAAGAAGATTTCTACTCTACGCAGGCAATCAGCATAGTCAATATTATTCGGGAACACCAATATATATTTGATTGTCCTTCTACTCCTCAGGGGATGCAGCAACAACAACTCAGTGGATTTATTTTACGTATTTAACTCTCTTAAAAAGAATTCTTACCATGGTGACACTAGAATGTGCTTATCATAATTTCTTATTTTTTTAATTACAAACATTCATTTAAAATTCAGATTCAACATCTGAATTATTGACTGAATGCTGAAAATGAGACATCGCTGAATTTTTATATGACCTAATTAAAAATTGCGATATTTACCAAGTTAATTAAGTTCCCCTAATTTAATTTAATTGCAATACACAAAAAAAATTATTCAAAAATATTTTATTAAAAAAACATTTACACGTAGTTTATTTAAAAATAAAATTTTATTAGAGTCTTTTCAGTAACATTTTTCATCTTAAGCCTCAAATCGCGTTAAAACAGACCAAATACATAAGTTCATGATTACAACACAGTCCTCAGGGATGGTTTGGGAAAAAAAATGAATTTTCAGAATTTATGAAACAAAATGAATTAAAAATCGCAGATGAAGAAGGGGGAGGGGTGGAAAGAAAACCACATCGCATGCGAGCTCTCATTGGTCCATTTTTATTATCGTTCAATCCACTTGATCGGTTTATTTAGATCTGATTCAAAAGCCTCTTAAGTGGTGGATATTTTTCGACTTTTTGATTTTTTCTTTTAAATGCAAAGTGCCCTTCAGTCATAATTAGATTCGTGGTTTGGACGCCAGACGATAAATAAAAAGAAAAAGAAGAAAAAAATGGTTTATTGATTAGGTCTCATGAAACATTTGATAAAGGTGGACATTTTTGTTTTCTTGGAGATCGAGGTGACGCTAATGAACTAATTATGAATAATCTATTTAATAAAAGGGCTTGGGAAAAAAAAGGTTATTAATAACATTTCGAACCACGAGTTTCGAAAAACACTTAATGTTGATGTGAAGAGGGTTGAAATAACGTATTTACGTATTTAAATTTAATTTACGTATTTACGTATTTAAATTTAATTTACGTATTTACGTATCTGATTTTAATATCAAATTTCATCGACCTTTTAATTATTTTTTTTTGTGAGGAATTTCTGCTGTAACCGTGATATCTGTGTTTTTAAAGTGAATTTTATTTGTAGTGCTCTAAAGTATACTTGCTGCGGTTGCATTAATCTTGAGTCTTTCGTTAAAAACAAATCGTTTTTAATAAAGATAAAAATTGAAATTCTTACTAGTTTAAGGGTTAATTAAATGGTTAATAAATTCGATTAAACAGTTTTAGAGGACTTATTTGCAAGGATCATCACTTGTGTTGTTGTGACTCATCCTCAGTGTCCGGCAGCGCGGGACTAACACCCTATGAGAAGGCAACTCATGGATGGAGGGAAAGGGGGCAGCTTCTGTTGTGATGGAGCACGTGTAAGTAGGAGTCTGACTTGGCTACGAGTCACTGAAAGTAGGAGGGCAGTGCCTTTCGGCTGGAATTTTTATGGTAAACTAAACCGCATTTGCGTATCTTATGGGAAAAAATCTGGAAAACCCCCCGAAGTAGTCAGACTAACGGGGCCTTATAGCCAAATAGCTAGCTCTCTGGAGCTGGGTAGCGCAGGTTTTGGTTTCGAGTCTCTTCGGTGAATGTTTGCAGAGGTGAGGAATCCACTTTAAGCCGTTGCTTTCGGTCTCATATGACCGTAGAAAGTCACAGAGTGCAGACTTCTCACCCACATCATTTACAAACTGTAAAAGGGCAACTCAGCTCTAGGCAGAGTGATGCCGTGTGCTGTGGTGTAGTAGTAGTAGTAGTCCGACTAGCAAGGCAAGATGTTGAACCTCCCAAACGCCATCGAGTCACCTCGTTTTTTGAAATAGTATCTACAACAAAGATGCCAACGAATTGAACCTCAGCCCTAATGATTACCAGCGGCGTACCTCACCAATAAGCCATGAGTAAGGTTTCTTTTAAATTACACACATTTATTTAAAATTCATATTCAACGCCTCGATTATTGAACTGAATTTTTATATAACCTAATTAAAAATCACGATATTTACCAATTTAATTGAGTTCCCAAATTTAATTTAATTGCAAAACAAAATAAAAAAAATTATTTAAAATTATTTTATTAAAAAAATATTTACAAGTAGTTTATTTAGTAAAATAAAATTTTATTAAATTTCTTTTTCCGTAACATTTTTCATCTGAAGTCTCAAATCGCATTAAAACAGGACAAATACATAAGATCATAATTACAACACAGTCCTCAGGGGGGTTTGGAAAAAAAAAACATTTTCAGAATTTATGAAACGAAATAAATTAAAAATCGCAGATGAAGGAGGGGGAGGGGGGAGGAAAGAAAACCACATCGCAAGCACGCAGACACGACGACGAACTCTCATTGGTCCATTTTTATTATTGTTCAATCCACTTGATCGGTTTATTTAGATCTGCTTCAAAAGCCTCTTAAGTGGTGGATATTTTTCAACTTTTTGATTTTTCTTTTGAATGCAGAGTGCCCTTCAGTCATAATTAGATTCGTGGTTTGGACGCCACACGATAGAAAAAGAAAAAAAAAGAATGCTTTATTGATTTAGGACTGATGACAAATTTGAAAAAAGTGGAAATTTTTGTTTTCTTGGAGATCGAGGTGACACTAATGAACTAGTTATGAATAATCCATTTAATAAAAGGGCTTGGAAAAAAAGTTATTAATAACATTTCGAACCCAGCGTTTTCGGAAAACACTTAATGTTGATGTGAAGGGGTGTGTGGGGGTGAAGGATAGGCTCTGATTTTAATATCAAATTTCATCGACGTTTCCGTTTTTTTTGTGTGTGGAATTTCTGCTGTAACCGTGATATCAGTGTGTAAAAGTGAATTTTATTTTTAGGTGTCTACTGTATCCGTGTTACGGCTGCAGTTATCTTAAGTCTTTGGTTTAGAATTAATCGTTTTTAATAAAGATAAAAAGTTGGAAGTATTATTAATTTAATGATCAAAAAAAAATTCGATAGTAAATTCGATATAACAGTTTTAGACGACTTAATTATAAGGAGGGAGGGAAAGGGAGCAGCTCCTGTTGTTATGAAGTACCCGTAGGTAAGAGTCTGGCATGGCTCCGAATCGCTGAAGAAGGAAGGCAGGGCCTTCAGGAAGGACTTTTAGGGGGAACCACCTGATATTTGATTATCGTGTTTATGAGGTAATGTAGTATCGTATATATCGTATGTTGTGAGAAAAAACGGAAAACTGCCCCTAGGCAATCCGATTCAATCCTAAGCAATCCGGGTATCCCGTATGTAGAAACTCGTACCCAGTAGTCCGACTTAAGAGAGGCTGAACATCTCAAACTCCATCGTCTCTTCCACTGTCTACAATAAAGCCGCCAGCGAATTTAACCTCAATCCTAATACTCACCTGCGGTGCGCAGTGCCACTGAGCCACAGATCGGGCTTTTTTAATATAACAAAACAAACATTTATTTGGGCCTGAACGACCGAGTGTCTAGCACTGTGACGCTCGGTGTCACAGGTTTCGGGTTCGACTGACGGTGGTGCCATGGAAGTTTGTAGTGGTTCGGAATCCACGTTAGGCCGTAGGGCCCGGTCTCCTATGACTGTAAGAGCGTCACGGAGCCAAAGTCAGACTTCTAAATACGGGTGCGTCATCAGAAAAGAAGCTGCCACAATCTACCCTACCCTACTTCCATCAGGGATACAATAACAACAAACATTTATTTAAAATTCGGACTCAACACCTTAATTATTGATTAAAAGCTGAAAAAGGGACATCTGAATTTTTATATAACCTAATCAAAAATCAAGAAATTAACCAATTTAATTATGTTCACTAATTTAATTTAAATGGAATACAACAAATATATTGTATTAAAAATATTTACACGTAGTTTATTAAAAATAAAATATTATTGAAGTCTTTTCCGTGACATTTTTCATCTTAAGCCTCAAATCGCATTGAAACAGACCAAAGACATAAGATCACGATTACAACGCAGTCCTAAGGGGGATGTCGCAAAAAAAAACATTTTTAGAATTTATGAAACGAAATAAATTAAAAATCGCAGATGAAGAAGGGGGTGGGGTAGGGATGGAAAGAAAACCACATCGCCTGCATTCAGACACGACGTTCCGAGCTCTGATGGGTCTATTTTTATTATCGTTCAATATCCACTCGATCGGTTTATTTAGATCTCGTTCAAAAGCCTTTTAAGTGGTGGATGTTTTTCGACTTTTTGATGTTTCTTTTGAATGCAGAGTGCCCTTCGGTCATAATCAGATTCGTGGTTCGAACCCCAGACGATAGAAAAAGAAAAAAAAAGAATGCTTTATTGATTTAGGACTGATGAAAAATTTGAAAAAGGCGGAAATTTTTGTTTTCTTGGAGATCGAGGTGTCGCTAATGAACTAATTATGAATAATCTATTTATTAGAAGAGCTTGAAAAAAAAAGTTATTAATAACATTTCGAATCTAGCGTTTTCGAAAAACTCTTAATGTTGATGTGAAAGAGGGGGGGGGGGGTGTAATAATAGGGTCTGATTTTAATATCAAATTTCCTCGACGTTTTATTTTTTGCTGTGTGTGTGTGTGTGTGTGTGAGTAATTTCTGCTGTAACCCTGATATGCGTTAAAGTGAATTTTTATTTTTAGGGATCTAAAGTAAATAAATAGTTCGTTTAAATAAATCGTTTTTAATAAGATAAAAATTGAAAGAATTTATTAATTTATGGGATCGTAAAATGGCTAGTAAATTCGATATAACAATTTTTGGTACTTACGTTTTAACGGTACCTTGGCGACAGTTGCGCCATTAAAGAGCACACGCGCTAACCGTAGCTACAGATTTGGCGCCAATCTACACTTAAAATTTTTGTTGCAAATAATAAAATATATATGAAACACTTCATTTAAAATCAAAACGCTTTCAAAATATTTTTATTCCAAATAATAAAGATTGGCGACACTTAAAAACCGCCAAGTCGCCAAGGTACCGTTAATACGTAAGTACCCAATTTTTAGACGACTTATAAGGATCTTTGCTTGTGTTGTTGTGACTCAACCTCGGTGTCCGGCAGAGAGAAATGGACAGCCCATGAGGGGAGAATAATGGAAGGAAGGGAAGGGCGCAGGTTCTGTTGTGATAGAGCACTCGTAGGTAGAAGTCTGACTTGGCTCCGTGTCGCTGAAGTAAGAGGGCAGTTTTAGGGGGAACTACCTCGTATTTGCGTATTGCATGGGTGAAACCCCGGAAAACTCCCACCAAGTAGTCAAAACAAGGGGCAGAACATCACAAAGATTGTGGCATCGATTCTCCTCGTTTTAGAAACAGTGTCTACAACAACGCCACAAGCGGATTGAACCTCATTCTTACCTCTCACCAAAGGTGCACGTTACCACTGAGCCACGAGTCGGCCAAATGAGTTGTGTAACTCTTGGAGATGCAAGGGATTGAACACAGGACTTTTTGCACGAAAATTGAACGCTGTACCACTCCGCTACACCTCCACTCTTCACTTGTTGAACTATACTCGTTTGCAAAATAAATAAATAAAATAAATATTAAAAAACATATATCATAAATAAAGAAATTTTTTTTATTGAATTTAGATATACATAATACTCATGCACAGATAGCTAAGTGATTTTAAAATTAAAAACTAATGGATCCTTCAATAGCTAAACAGTTAAAACCAGTTATGAATTAAACCGTCCCTAACCTGCGTTGTTTGCTTGTAATTGATATAAAAATATGACAAAACTTCCTCTTTTCATCCTATTATATATTCTATAAGGCATTTCAGAAATGTTGCCCCAGATGTGAAGATTTTAATACTATGGCTTACCATGTCTTTTTGGCGGAAGATCTGGTGACCTTGTTGGCCAACGAAAAGTATCAACAGAGGTGTGATTTGCTATATTTTTGGAAAGATGGCATGCCATGAAGGTCACAGCAAAAACTTATTCCCGACATGGATGTGGCAGATTTCGGTTTAGTTTCGAACTCTCGGACTTAGGTTTCGAAACTTAGGTTTCAAACTCGAGTACCTTCACTCTGAAACCCAGCACACTATCTATCAAGCAATTAATTCCTTATAAATTCCATTTTATAATAATTCGCTCCCCATTTTATCCGGTTCACGTATCGTAAATTCCCGAAATAACTCTCTATCTTCTGCAAATGAAGAATCTCCTAAATTTAAGTAGCAGACTGAAAGATTAGATTAAAGATAAATTAAACCTTCATTAAACGTAATTTGTCATAAACTCTCTCCATTTCCATTTAAAGTTTAAACCACGTCGTATATTTCAAAATGTACTTAGAACTGAGATAAATAGCTTATCAATATTTAAAGAAATACAATTCGCAGGCAATATTCTCTGAGAAATATACATATAAATATTTCTAAATATCAAATAAGAATTAATTAGTTAAAAACCGTTAAATATCAAATATCTCTATATATAATTTAAGATATAATGTGTTTTAATCAAATTAAAACTGTACTTTTAAAATATTATGTTATGTTAATATATTATGCATATTATAACATTATATGTATTAAATTATATTGGCTAATAAATTATATTAAAATATAAAAGAATTTTTTTTGTAACGATATCCATTTTTTGTTACAACTTGTTCTGAAGACGATTTCAATGTAGTGCACTTCTATTTACAAAACATAGCAATATGTTCTTCATAAAATAGTTTTTACATCTTATTTATATGTATGTTTGTAAAAATTGTATCGCTATGAAAAATTGGAGAAAATATCTATTTAAATTTTTACTAAATTACATAATTGAAATACACAATAAAAAATGAAATATTAATTTGTGTAGTGTGCTGGTTGGGCAACCAGATTGTAACTGGGCGGGATTGGGGTGAGATACTTGAGGTGCAGGTTGAGAACTCACAACTTTATTTACACATTCACAAATACCACACACATACAATTAGAGTCGTACAAAATTTATCATATTTAAAGACAGATAATTATAGATTCGTCAAAGGACTCCGCATTTAAGTCGAAAACCCGATATTCAGCTGCGCGCAGAATGCGTGAAATATATTTCCTCCCCAGGTCAGCGTCTATAGATAAACTAATACGCAGGGTTGAGTTAAATACATTTCTCTCGGGATGAGAGACTATAAATTAAACATTTCTCAGCCGGAGGGCAAGTTACGCTGTACTTCCTCTATGGGGAGAGTCTCGAGGCCGACTGACCATTTCTCCTGAACGCCACAGGGATGTTCTTACCAGTGTGTAGGAGAAAGCACAGTTACACTTGTAGATATTTTACTTTTAACAATAATAAAAAAATATTTTAAAGGGCTTGATAAAAAAAAACTCGACGAGTTGTATTTTCACATTAAAAATTTTACAACATTTACTTTTTTGGGGGCTGAATGGCCGAGTGGCTAGCACTCTGGCGCTCGTTACCACAGGTTTCGGGTTCGAGTCCCGGCGGTGCCATGGGTGTTTGTAGTGGTTCGGAATCCACTTTAAACTGTAGGTCCCGGTCCAATAGGATCGTAGAGCGTTTCGGGGGCATTGTTACTCCGCGTCCGTGGCTTATCTTCAAGTTACACGCGCCCCCTGGGTAGTGCAAAGAGAGTACGTCTGTGCAGCGATTGCCTTAAGGCATCCAAGACCAAGCTGTCGAAGTGTTTGCCAGCTGCATTAGAACAAAAAAAAACTTATTTCTTTTTAGTTTATAATATTTAATTTATTGTTTTTTTTAGTTTATGCATTTGGAATCCATTTGTCTTTATGTAACGTTGTCGAATTTTAATATATGGTAACACAAACAAGAAAAATGTCAGGTTTTATGTGGGTAAAGTCAAGACAGATTAAATTTTAACGCCAAGTTAAACTTCAAATCAATCAATCTTTATTTTCTGTACTGAAGGAACTATTTTGGTGCGTGATACTTCCAAAAAAGAAGAAAAGTTTTTTTTTTAAAATGGTAAAGAAATTTGGGATCTAAAACCTTCAGGAATGTTGGAATAAATATCAGCTTTAGACATAGATTTTTTTTACAGAAATTCATACTGCCACTGATATTCAGTGGCTTTCTCTGCAAGATTTTCTGAAATGTGAATTTTACTCAGTTTGCTTTCTTATTGTGCAAGGAAAGACGAACTGGTTTATAGTGAAACTTATTGTCAACTTATTGTTGCATTAAAATCGTATTATTGTAACCAGTAGCAAATTAATTGCATATAATTAATTAACTAACTATTAGTTAATTAATTCATTAACTATTAATTATTTTAATGTTTTACTTATTAATTTATTTGCCTTATTTTTTCCAGGCTTATCTGAAAAGAAATGATACAATAAAATATAAATGATTATTATTTATGTATCATTTAATAAAATATTATCATTTATATTAAATGACTAGTGCTTTACCACTCGGTGCCACAGGTTTCGGATTCGACTCCCGGCGATGCCATGGATGTTTGTAGGGGTTGAGAATCCATTTTAAACCGTAGATCCCAGTCTACTATGCCTGTTGGGCGTTGGGCTGACAACCCCACTCCTTAAGCAAAACATCTCCTGTCTAGAAATCTGCCAGCAGGCACATGGCTTTGGCCCACTATGGGGCTGTTGCGCCACTAATGATGATGTTGATGATATATAAATGATAATAAAGTTAATAAATAATATATAAAATAAAAAATTATATATAAATAACTTTTATTTTTATTTTTAAGAAATAAATAAGAATAAATAAATTAAGAAAGAATATAAAAGAGACAATAAAATATAATAAAACCAGATGAGTGATCTCAATTAAATACACTAGCAATTGAATATTATCTGAATATTACTTTTTGTGTCAATATGTTCATTTTTTTTTAAATTAAATTTCGCTTATGGTTGGCACACAACTTATTACAATTATTTACATTACAAATCTCACTTTCACAATGCTGATGATTTATTACTTTGATGCACAGCTACCACTAATGTTTCTTCCTGAAATACTTTGAAGTTTTCCGTCACGACGCAACACACCTGCCCCATTTATACTTGTACAAAATGACTGTTGATATTGTCATAGAAATGCCTTGAAAATAGGGAATGGAGGTTGATTTCTGCTACTAAATTTGGCATGCTTTTCTTGCAGAGAGCAGCAGTGGCGACTTCACGTACGTGCACTCCAATCCCAGAGCCCACCGCTTCAACAACGGGACGCTGGTCCTGTCGGACGTGGAAGAAACGGACGCCGGATCTTACCTGTGCCAAGCTAGCAACGGAATCGCCGCTGGACTCAGCAAAATCATCACCCTACAAGTTTTGGGTACATAGTTACTAAATCAACAGAAATATTCGTATCCAAGTGTTTTATTTTATGTACAAAAATATCCATATCCTCGTGTTTATTTTACTTACAAAAATATCCAAACCCAAGTTATTTACCTTATAAATGGAGGCATATAATCCCAAGTAGTTGTTGATAAAATATTTATACGTTAATAGTTTAAATAAAAAGAAATATCTGAACCTCAAGTTGTTTTCTTTACGAATAGAAATATCCATACCTAAGTTGTTTAATAGAAATAGCCATATCTAAGTTGTTTAATAAAAATAGCCATACCTAAGTTGTTTACTTTGTAAATAGAAATAGACATACCTAAGTTGTTTACTTTGTAAATAGAAATAGCCATACCTAAGTTGTTTACTTTGTAAATAGAAATAGCCATACCTAAGTTGTTTATTTTGTAAATAAAAATATCCATACCTAAGTTGTTTAATAGAAATAGCCACACCTAAGTTGTTTACTCTATGAATAGAAATATCCATACCCAGGTAA
This sequence comes from Caerostris darwini, assembly GCA_021605075.1. Lineage (NCBI taxonomy): Eukaryota > Metazoa > Arthropoda > Arachnida > Araneae > Araneidae > Caerostris > Caerostris darwini. The sequence goes on from BPLQ01006946.1 coordinate 237,670, forward strand.
CTTACTTAATGAACAGAAATATCTAAGCCTCAAGTTGTTTTCTTTACGAAAAGAAATAGCCATGCACAAGGTGTTTACTTACTGAATAGAAATAGCTATAGTTTTCTTTGTAAATAGAAAAAACCAAACGGTTGTTCAATTGTAATAATAGTAATTAATAACAAATCAGTTGTTTACTTAATGAATAGAAATACCCATATTAATTTACTTAATGAACACGAATATTCATATCCAAAATGCTTCCTTTGAGAATAGCATTATTGATTCTTGAATTGTTTACTTGAATAGAAATATCCATACTCAAGTTGTTTACTTAATGAATAGAAATATATGTACCTATGTAAACTTAATGAATAAAAATAACCATACTTTATGAATAGCAATATTCATACGCAACTTTATTGGAATATTTCAATTTTAATTATTTTGCTGGTGTCGTTCAATTTACTTTCTGGATTAAATTTTCAATGACATGAAAATATTATTTTATTTTTTAGTTTGGTTCCTTTTAAATTTTTAATTTCAAACACCAATTAGAAATTCTATAAAAGCACTCACAAAATATGCTGCTATTGGGTATTTAAAATACATTATGCACGAAAAAATTTTGCAATGTGTAGCATACCTGTTCCATGCAATTTTCACAAATATGGGGAACTCAAATGAGAAAATTTGTATTATGAACATGAAGGAGAATTTTTGATGGATTTGTTTAGGATAGTGATCTATAAACCTAACCCCACATTAATTATAAAACTAGATTATGATATAGGGGCCTGATGACCGAGTGGCGAGCGCTCTGACGCTTGGTACCACAGGTCTCGGGTTTGAGTCCCGGTGGTGCCATGGATGTTTGTATTGGTTCGGAATTCACATTAAACCGTAGGTCCCGGTCTAATAGGATCGTAGAGCGTAGCGTTGCAGGGGCGTTATTATCCGTAGCTTATCCTCTTAGTTACACGCGCCCCCTAAGTAGTGCTAAGTGAGTAACGTCGGTGCAGCCCATATGGCATAAAAGATCACCGTCTACGCTTGCCAGCTGCATTAGAAATAGAAAAAAAAGATTGTGATGTAAAATAATTATTTTCAGCACTTATCTATGGAAAATTATAATTTTAACATGTTTCATTCAGTGTTAACGTGTTTGCTTAGTTGTTTATTTTTTTCATTATTGTGGTTTTTTTAAATAACTAAAATAATTACGAAATCGAAAGAAAATTTGAATTTTATATACATCAATCTATATTTTCAAGAATTCGTATATCAGTATAAAAGTATTGACGTTTTTTTTCAGTGCCCCCTACATTTAAGGAACCTTTCCAAACCAAGACAGTAACCGAAGAGTCCAACACCACTCTGAGGTGCATCGCTACTGGCCACGCCCCCATTGTGATCACGTGGCAGAAGGACAAGTCCTTGATTGACATCAGCAAGCGAGGAAGGTACAGTGATTTAGTTATTTTAAATGTTTATTAGGAAAACCATTTTTAAAAAAGCTTACAAAGAATCGGAATTAATCGAATATATTTTTATTTGTTGAATTTTTTGAAATAGAAGGAAATTTTATTTTTAATTAAGTTTTTTATTTTATTAAGGTTTTATATAAAGGGGCAAAAAAACAAAATTCTACATTCAAAATATTGACGTTTTAATAAAAATAAACTGTTAGAATTCCTTTAATAAGAAAGTGTTCGAATAATCTAAATTTATTAAACAATCTATTGTTCCAGTATAATTTTTTAAAAATTTTATTAATTATAAGGCAATTAATTTCTAAGCAGTTTAGATAGAGATAAATAAATCCAAAGAAAAAATATTCGTGAGATATTGGACATTTCATTGACACCAATCGATATCTTAACACAATTAGCCAAAAATATCTTCGCAAATTTCTATACTTTTTTCATTTCATCTTACATAATAACTGTAAACATGAAAATATAGCTAATAAATTTTGATGGTGATTATATATCGATTTGTGTATGGATTTTTAAAGAAAAAAAACCGTTTACTTTCAAAACAGTTGTGTTAGAACAAAGCAAAAATCACACAACACATAGTTCAGTTACCAACAGAATCGCAGTGAAAATTTTCAAAAATTCTGTACAAGAAAGCATCTACTCAACTCATTACAACGGTCTTTTGCAGGGCTCACCTTTTCTTTTTCTATAAATAAACTAATAGCTCTCTATTACTTTTTGAATCTTAACTAACAGCTTCGAGAATGATCGAGATTTGTGATTTTTTTTATCCTACTTGGTCAATACCAACATTCTAGATTCCAAGAACCTGTGTGGTCTGACGGGAGAAGGGATAAAGCAGAGCAGAGCAGAGGCTAGTGTTTAATTGGAGTACTTAGGGATTACCCTGTACCTCCGAAGAATTTAAGAATCTTAATTATTAATTTTACCAATTTAAAGCTATTGAAAATAGATGAACATTAAAAGAGCACATGCTCTGTATAAAAATAAAAGGAGAGAAGTTACTGTTAGTATTTAAAAATCTTTAAAAATTTAAAAATGCAAAAATAATAGTTTAAGTAAATATTTAATTTTTAATAAATATTTGAAGTAATTTTGAGTTTTAGCCTATGCAGTGCCATTCCTAGATAGTTTAAAAAGGAAAGAGAGGGCAGAGTCTGCACCACATGTAGCAAGAGAGGTTGTATGCGAGGTAATTTGTGATAGCGTTCGTCGAAGGTTGGCGGAATAACGTAAAGCGGGCGAAAAAAGATTTAAAAATGAAAAATAGTAAAAATGAAAAATAGTAAATAAAAATATTCACGCGGAAAGAAAAATTACGAACAATAAAAAATTACCCTGGATCGAAAGTAGAAGTCTAACTTGGCTCCGTGGCGCTGAAGAAGGAGGAAACGTTTAGCGGGAACTACCCCGCATTTGTGTATCTTATGGGAGAAAACCCGGTAAACTCCCATCAAAATAGGTAGTCCGATTAACGTGACAAGATGCTGAACTCCTCAAAAACATCGAGTCTTCTCGTTTTTTGAAACAGTGTCTACAACAAAGCCGCCCGCGGATGGAACCTCCATCCTAATGCTCACCAGCGGCGCGCTTAGAAATATATTAGAACATGCAATAATGCAATAAATTAAATATTATCAAATCACTTTGATACAATTATGATCAGTTAGAAATGGAACAAAAACCTTTTAATCGGCTGAGCCGATATTTTTCAAATATAAATGCATTCACTAAAATTTAAAAAAGTGATCGTTTTATGTACAAGTAAACTCATGTTTGCGAAAATTGCAACACCATGAAGGACTTACGCGAGTGAGCTGAAATTTTCAGGAAATGCAAATTAGCGCATGATATGCAAATGATTAAAATTTCAAATCCGTAGCGCATGCGTATGCTGAGCAGCGCCCTCTGAACGGCGGATGGATCCGAATAAATAGACGGCTGTAGCGAGGCGTGTATGGTTATCGGTGGTTATCTGCTGGTGGTAAACGTTAGCTCAATCGTTACTTATGCCTCTTTGACGAAAGAGAGCGAGATTTGAACAACTTACAGAGTTTGAACGGGGGAGAATCATCGGCCTTTGTGAAGCTGGATTGTCTTATCGTGCAGTAGCCACTCGTGTGCAGCGTAACAGCCGCACAGTGATGCGTCTTTGGAAGCAGTGGACGGACGAGTGTCGGACAACTCGGAAATCCGGGAGTGGACTCCGAAATGTGACGTCAGCTCGCGATGATAGACACCTGGTCCGCATGGCGCTGACGGACCGTACAGCTTCCTCTAGACAATTGCCAGCACAGTGGTCAATAGCTACAGGCGTTTCATTGTGTGCTTCATCAATTCGTAGACCTCTGCTGCAGCGTGGAATGCGCGCAAGGACTCCTTTATACAGGACTCCTCTCACGCTAAACCATCGCCGCCTGCGGCTAGAATGGGCCGCTCAGCATAGAGATTGGCGTGCTGATTGGCCAGCATCTCGTGATTTCTGACGAATCCCGCTTTAATTTGTGGTATCATGATGGCCGCATTCGTGCCAGACTCTATGCCGGTGAACGCCACCTTCCGTAGTGCATTATCGAACGCCACAGTAGACGAACACCCGGAGTTATGGTCTGGGGTGCCATAGTATATCATGGACGATCTGAATTGCTAAGAATTGTGGGCAATCTGAACAGCAACCGGTACATCAGTGAAGTTCTACAGCCCCAAGCTGTTCCCTTCCTTCAAAGCTTGCCAGGCGCTGTATTTCAACAGGACAATGCCCGCCCTCATATCGCTAGGACTGTTCAATCCTTCTTTGCAACGCAGCAGGTACAGCTTCTTCCTTGGCCTGCGTATTCCCCGGATATGTCGCCCATTGAACATGTGTGGGATTTCGTTGGTCGGCGTCTCGCTCACGATCCTCGTCCTGTTGCTTCTGCAGACGAACTTTGGGTGCGCATACAAACAATATGGAATGCTCTTCCTCAGGCAGACATTCAAAATTTGTTTGACTCCATGCCGCGTCGTGTAGCAGCACTTATTGCGGCGCGTGGTGGCTACACAAAATACTGATTCCGATATCTTGTTATTGTTTGTTTGCTTTGAACATTTAATCATTTATTTTTACCACTACCATTCAATTGTGTATTAAATTTCATTCAATTGTGACGATTCCTTCATGGTGTTGCAATTTTCACAAACATGAGTTTATATTTCTAAAAAAACATAATACTTCTAGATCTCGTTTATTCAAATAATTAGAAATTATTTATCACATCTAAACAAGTGAAAGGCGATTTTTTAAAAATCATTTTATTTTCAAATTTTTTAATTTATTCAATTCCTTCTATTAGCTCACACTCTCCCTATATATATCTTGTTCAAATTTTCAATCGTTCATAAAATACTTTTTATTCATCTACTCAAGTTCAAACACATTTTTTAACTTGTAGAAGATGACACCGGATTTTAATACAGTTTTTTCGAATATTAATTCATTCATTCAATTTAATTAATTAGTTTTATTTTTTTTTAGATTTAAAGTGCATATATTTACCCATAGATGGCACCAGATAAACTTTAAAAAAATGAAGGAAAATGATTTATAAAGGACTTTCTGTAATATAATGAAAAAAAGTAGGAATTGACTTAAATTTTTTTTTTTTATATTACTTGTTTTATATTCCAACAAGGGCCTGAATGGCACTCGGTACACACAGGTTTCGGGTTCGAGTCCCGGCAGTAGAATTGAGTCAATATCAGTGTAATTCCTCGCCAAACGCAGCTACGGTACTGCTGAACGAAAAATACTACCATTAATACTATCATGGGCATCAACAATACAAAAGATGCAAGATAACACTGTAGATTATGCAGTAATATATCTAGGACGAAAACACTTCGCAGCCGGTCAAGCATATGTCGCCTTGAGTCGTGTGAAATCCTTAGATGGACTATTAATTAAAGAACTGGACTGCTCGAAACTCACTGGAAACGTTCCTTGCAATAATGAAGCATTGCAAGAGATGGATAGAATGTGAAAATATAGACCACCATCAGCTTCATACATTAGAAACGGAAAAAAAAAAAAAAAAATAGAAAGCGTATAAATAGTAACAAATAAAAATACTAGTCCAACACCTTATATAGTATGGAAAATTGCAAGGAAATTTGCTTTCTATTTTGCCACTTAATAGTGTGATTCTGTCATATGTATACACATATTTATATTAATTGTAGTCATTTAATAAAAAAGTAACTAAAATAAAATTTTTCTTTGTTGACCTACGTAGGAATTGACTTTAAAAAAAAATTTTATATTACTTGTTTATTTTCATTTATATAAAAAAGAATTTATTAGAATTTTTCGTATAAATTTATATAAAAGATTATTTATGAAAAATTAATGAATACTATATTGTTGTTTTGATAAGTATTATATTACAATATAAATATTATATTACAATATAAATATTATAATTAAAAAAAATATTTATAAAAATTTATAAATCATAAGAAAAAGTTTCAGTAATGTAATTTTGTTATGTCATAATTTCAAATTTAATTAATATAAGAATGAAACAGCAGTCTTAAAATTTAAAAAACTTTCTCTTCCTGAAAAATCTCATTTTCCCTTTGAAATAAAATTCTCTTTGCTTTCTGCAGGCGATCTTTTAGAATTATTTTACATTTTAATCTTCTAAATTTTAATAAAAAATTTTATTAACCTTTTTTTTTTAATTTTAATAATTAAATTTCTTTTTTAATTTTTGTCTTCTACCTTATACAATGTACGTTTCATGCAAAATAATCCTAATAATTCGCATAAATTAAACCTTTTGAATAAACAAATAATTGTATAAATTACTAATTAAATATAAAAGCTTATTTGCATATTTACAACATATTTTCATAAAATTATTACAAAGAGAATTTTGTAAATTAATCTATTGTAAATGCTTTGTTCGCACGCATTTTATACAAGAAATTCTAAAAGATTTGATAAAACTCTATTATAACAGATAAAAACCCGCTAAAAAAAGTTGTTATTGTTATATTTTATTATTAATAATTAATAAAATAAAACAATGAAGTATAACATTTTATTATAAACTATAATTAATTAGCATGTCATAGATTTTTTTTTAAATTATAGAAAATGATATGAAAGCTTTCGATTGGACGAAAAAAAATTGAAATAATTCATAATTAAACGAAAAAAATACACAATATGTGCTATTATTTAGTAAATTCATAAAAATCCGTTAATAGTTATTTTGCTTAAAAAGTCATTAACTATTATTGCAAGTTGAGCATTTTTTTTTTCTTTTCCGGAAATTCATTCTCGGAAATTAAATAAAGGATTTTTTTAGCGATTAGAAAAAGAAGCTTACGAAAAATAAAATGGTAAATAACTGAAACCAACAACATTGTAGTTCATTTTGTTCCAAATACAAAAGAATGCATTATAACATGTATCGTTAGGAAAATCGATCATAAATAAATAAAGGAATTCAATGGCAGTAGTTGGTACATAATAAATAAAATAATAAATATTAAAAAACTAGAATGAAAAAGTTTTCGACGTGTCATTAAAGGAGAAGAACAAAAGACATAGTTGAGCCTTTGTTCAAAGTTATTTCCCAACTCTGAATTTGGAGTCATTTACCCTTAGAGTACCTGATATCTGGCAGTAAAAATGTTAACCATGCTGTACCGCGGAATTCGGGATTGTTATGCAATATAATTTAGAACAAACCTGTCAGGAGTCGATAACTAGAGTATTCGTTTCTTTCGGACTTTCTGTCCTACAGATTTCATCGCGACGATTCCAAATAAGATGGAAAATTTCGGTTCGGTTTCTCTCTCTTCATTGGCTCAACAGCCCCATGGTGGGCCAAGATCGTCTGCCTACTGGTAGTTTTTCCTTTCTGCGGGGTAGGGTTTTCAGCCCTAGTCCTATGAGACCGGGACCTACAGTTTAAAGTGGTTTCCGAACTGCTACAAAGACGTATGCATCGCCGGGACTCGCATCTAAAACCTATGGCACTAAGAACCAGAGCGCGAGTCTGTCGGCCATCAGGCCCTCGGTTCGATTTAGATTGTTTAAATTCAAACCATTCAACCTCAATAGCAATTAATAAATATAACTAACAAATCAAATATCTATATAAATTTTGTATATTAAAGAAGTAGTATTCCTCTTTAACTATGAAATTAAGGATTTTTTTTTTTTTTTTTTTTTTTTTTTTGAGCGGAGTGGCGTTTTTTGAGTCCTTCAATTTTATTTTATTTCACGAGCTTTTTTTAAACATGATATTTATTTCACGTGCTACTAATTAAATCAAAAAATTGTTGAAAAAGATCGTCTGGTGAAAGCAAAGCCAATATTTCGAAGTGAATACATAATTTTTTTTCAATAATTTCGTTTTTATTTTTTAAGATTGCTATTTTCTTACATTAAGAATTTTTCTTATTATTTATAATTTTTTTTTTAATTGTAATATAATATTTATTAAATTCACAATAGAGCATCCATTAATTTTTTGATAAATAATCTTTTATTCGAATTCATAAGAAATTTTTTTACGAAAAATACTAATAAATTCTTTTTTATATAAATGAAAATTAAACATTTTGTATCAAATTAGCGATAAAATAAACTAAAAAAAATATTTAAATTAAAGTACTTTTTAAAAAGTTCGCCTTGCACTTGTTTAGATATAATAAATAATTTCTAATTATTTGAACATATGAGATCAGGAATTATGTTTTATTTTGGTTTTAGAAATATACATGTACATAAAACGATCAATTTCTAAAAATTTCTTGAATGTGTTTGTATTTAAAAAATATCATTTGTATATGGGTTCAGCTGATTATACTTTTTTAATCCTTTTCTAACTGACAATAATTTATTTATTTCGTTATAGAGAAATAAATTAAATGTACGTAAAATAAAACAATAATTTAGAATGTACAAAATTCAAACCTATATAATAACAAAACATTAAAAAAAAAACATAAAATGTTTTTCAAATACAAACACATTCACGAAAAATTAGAAAGTGGTCGTTTTATGTACAAGTACATTTCTAAAAACACAATAAAAAATAATTATTGACCACATTTATTCATATAATTAGAAATTTATTTTCCGACTCGTGACTCAATGGCAATGTGCTCCGCTGGTGATTAGGGAGCAGGTTCCATCCGCTATCGGCTTTGTTGTAGACACTGTATCAAAAACGGGGAGATTCGATAGCATTTGTAATGATCAGCATCTTGACTTGTGAGTCGGACTACCTGGTGGGAGTTTTTCCGTGTTTTCTCCCGTAGTATGCGGAGTAGTTCAACCTAAAAATCTTTCTAAAAGTCCTAAAAGGTAGTTTCCTTAAAGTTCTCCTAAGAGTCCTTAAATTAATTTCCCCTAAAAGTCCTCCCGGAAGGCACTGCCCTCCTTCTTCAGCGTCACGGAGCCAAGTCAGACTTCTACCTACAAGTGTTCCATCACAACAGAAGCTGTCCTCCCTTTCTCTCCTTCCATTACCTACCGGGTTCCATTCCACCCGGGTTCATGGACTTGGTCTAAATTTTGCTCTCACCCGTGTGGGATAAGAAGCAATATAAATTATTTAATACATCTAAACTAAGAAAATTTGATTTTTTGATTATTTTAATATAATTTTTTTTTGTTCACTTTATCACTAATTTGATTTAAAAAAACATTTTATTCTTATTTAATCTAAAAAAATTCATTAGAATTTTTCGTAAAACGAAAATTCTTATAATTTCGTATTAAAGATTATTTATAAAAAATTAATGAATATTATATTGTGATTTTAATAATTATTATATTGCAATATGATTATAATTAAAAACTATTTATATAAAATTATATATAATAAGAAAAAACCTTAGATTTCTCAGTCCTGTAATTTATATGTTAAGTCATAAATTCTAATTTAATTATCATATAAACTCATTTTTTAACTTTCTTTTGTGAATATTAAATAACATATCATGATGAATATGGTGAAAGTAAATTATTTTTAGAAGAATTCTACATATCTAATTAAAAAACATTAAATTTTGAGAAAAATTGAGCTTTTTCAATTTAAGTCAAACAGGCACAAGAAAATATAAAAAAAAGGGCTAGAAAAAAATTTTAATATATCAAGTTCCTTACACGGGCTATAATAAAAAAATATTGTTAAAAATCCTTCGCATTTACATTATAAGAATTAAAATAAAATGCATGTTCTATATTTACATTTCATCATAGGAACTAGTTTTAGATGGATTAACTGATTAAAGATCTTAATATTCAAAATTGAATAGATTTATGTATTTTTTTGTAAGAAAATCTCAATGAAACCCGATAAGGTATTTATTCAGAATAAATTTTGTGTGTAGTTTTGTTGCAATAATATTTGGATTATGTAAAATGGATTCTAAAAACTCCCATTTTAAAAAATTCAATCGCGTATTATTTTGATATTTTGCCACAGTAATACAGATGATACACAAAAATTGGCCGGAACTAAATGGAGGAATATTTTTAGATATTCTCAGAAAATTCGTACTAGTGACAGTCGAATCAAAATTTTTTGTTTAGTTTGTTATATGATTTGCTAAATAAAATTGATTTAAAAACAAAATTATTTCTAATAGAACTTGAACAAAACATTTAAGCTTTCGTGTGTTAAATAATTTAAGCAATAGTACTAATTAATCAACTAATTAAAAGAAAAAAAATTGTTTGTAGGCGCATGCGTGTCAGCCAAATTTTGCACGATATCTAGGAATATTTTTCTCTAGTTTCATTTAGAATTTTTCCTTATAAATAAGAGTTAAGCTAGAGAAATAGTTTACAGATTAATCATTAGTTTTCAGTGTATTTATTAAATAATATAAAATATTTACAAAAATAAAAATTCAAATAGGGAAAAAAAATAGAATTGTCGTTTGATGGCGCATGCGTATTAGCCAAATTTTGAGCGATTTCCAGGAACTCTTATCTGTGAATTCATTTAAAATTCTTCCTTGTAAATAATTTAAAGATTAAAATTGTACACGTTTATAACTGTTTTTCAATGAATTTATCGTGTAATATAAAGTATAGAAAAAATCGTTTGTAAATTTAAAATACAGGAAAAATGAAAATTGTTGTTTGTTCGCGCATGCGTCATAGCCAAATTTTGCGCGATATCAAGAAATATATTTTTGTGAATTCATTTTGAATTTTTCCTTGTAAATAGCTTATATAAGAATAATTAATATAATTTCCTTGTTAAATAACTATAAATATAAAGAAATATTTCACAAATTTATCATTATTTTTCAGTGAATTTTTCATGTATTATAAAATATATTTAAAAAACCGTTTGTAAAATTAAAATATCAAAAAAATAAATTGTTGATTGTTCACGCATGCGTAGTAGCCAAATTACGCACGATACCTAGGAATATTTTTCTAAGAATTCATTTATAATTCTTCCTTGTAAATAACTTAAAGCAATATTTTATACATTTAGCGTTATTTTTCTGAGAATTAATCATGTATATAAAATATACGAAAAAACATTTAATCTAAAGAAATATATCTCCTTTACGAACCCGCTATTATATAAAATTAATCATTGAAAAAACACAACAATGGATGCATTTCAATATTTTGTTATCGGTTGATTACACCAAATGAGCTAAAATTATTATCACTGCTATCATTTTTTCGTCAAAAACCTATGATTAAAAGAAAGATAAGATTTCCCGATTCTGTTTTATGTATCATATTCATAATTGTAGTTTTATTTAAAACTTTCCGAAAACTTATTTAAAATACGCCTTCTTCAAAATGCATAACGAAAGAATTATGATTCTTTTCAAGAATATTTTGTCATAACATCAAAACGTTAAATTTAATTGATCTTTTTCGATGTTGTGTACATTAGCAATTTTATGAGCATCAATTGTTTACTTTTTAAAATTCATATTTGCCGAAGTAGAATTATTCTTATTTCAAATATTTTTAATTTTTTGTCACTTAACTTAATGAAAACTATTGCAATTAAGTCATTCGTCAAATGTAAATATTTTAAAAGAAATCGGAACTTATAATGAAAAGCTGCTTGACAGAACATGTACTTTTTATAGGAATTACGAATAATTCACAGGTATTAAAAGAACAGAAAAATATCCATGAAAGCTTTTCCACTTATGCACAGTTACGAATTCTTTATTTTTAATTAGTTAATTATTTTTGGCAACACTCAATTAAAACAAACCGAAAATGAAATCACGCAGAATTCCGTAAACGTAGAAAATATTCTGCTGAAGTAGAAACAAACAATCAAAAAACTGCAATTTCTTGACTTATTTCATAATCCACATCGCCCATTTTAACGTATTCAATTAAAACTTTTCTTTAAACGACACCAGTTTTTGTAGTACATCTTCGCTACGATGATCATTAAGCGTTTTAATACGGAATTTTTCAACGAACAATTAAAAGGATTGTGTTTTTTCATTTTCAACTGGGCATTAGAAAAATTCCAAGGAATATAACAGAAAATATATGAAATAAATTATTTGCGCTGGAAGTAATAATAAAAACATAAAAATACATAAAGGAATACAAATAGATAGAAGAATAAAAAAATGGGTTTTAAAAGACTTTTATGATAGATTCACTGCATAAACCACACACCATTGTTATTCTTTTGTTTATTGATTCAATCTTTCTTTCATGAAATAGGGTTAAATGAAAATAATTAAACTTGTTCCACAATGGAAAAAAAGAATTCTTTTCTTTGCGATTCCTTTGATTGTAAATAATTCGGGTATTTTTTTCCTTTCCTTTAAAGAAATACGAATTGGAAATACATATTTATATCTGACATATTTTGAATACAAATTCTTAGAATCATTTTTTAAAAATTTATTTATTATTCTTTTTTTACATCCATTTCAATTAAATTAAGTTAAATTCAAAGTTGAAGGGTTCCATTATTTTTTGGAATTTTTATTAATGTTTATTAATATGCATGCTTTGTATCATAAAGGTCGTAACATGTCAAGATTATAAAAAAACTCACAAGAAATAATTGAATGTTCAAGTAGTAGAAATTAATTGCATTAAAACTTAAATCAATGGTTCTTTTATGTTTGCGTCCCAATTTAATAATTAATTATATATCGCAGTCATTTGTTATGTTATTCTGATTACTTTATATGTTAACAATATAAAGTATTTGTTTCTATCTTTGACTTCATAACAAATAAAACAGAAACGTTATCCTTATGTATGTTTTTGTGAAAAAAGAGAATCTTTCATGATTTCCACAATTGAGGAACTGGGAATATTTTTCTCTGAATTAATTTAGAATTCTTCCTTGTAAATAACTTAAAAGAAATATTTTATACATTTATTATTATTTTTCGGTGAATTTTTCATCTAATAAATATAGAAAAAATCATTTAATCTAAAAAAATGTATGACATTTTGAAAACCTTCTATTAAATAAAATTAATCGTTGAAAAAACACAATAATGAATACATTATAATAGTTATTTAACTAATCTAACAAAATAGTTAGCGATATATAGTTATCGGTTATCATAAAGTACAAGTTTTTCGTTAAAAACCTATGTTAAACAAAGATTAGCTTTGTCATTTCTACTTTATATATCAAAATCATAATTGCAGTTTTGTGTAAAGCTTTGTGAAAATTTATTATACGCCATTTTCAAAATGCATTACTAAAAGAATCATGATTCTTTTGAAGAATATTTTGTCATAACAATCAAAACATTAAATTAAATTGATCTTTTTCGATGTAGCAATTTGATGAGCATCAATTGTTTACTTTTTTTAAATTCATATTTGATGCAGTAGAATTATTCTTGTTTCAAATATTTTCGATTTTTTTTCACTTACTTAATGAAAACTTATTCCAATTAAATCATTCGTCAAATTTAAGTATTTTTAAAGAAATTTGAACTTGCTGCTTTGACAGAAAAAGTACTTTTTATAGGAATTACGAATAATTCACAAGTATTAAAAGAACACAAAATTATCCGAAAATATGAAAACTTTCCTACTTACTTTCTGCAGAGTTACGAATTCTTTATTTTTAATTAGTTAATTCTTTTTGTCAACACTCAATTAAAACAAACCGAAAATGAAATCACGCAGAATTCCGTAAACGTAGAAAATATTTTGCTGAAGCAGAAACAAACAAACAACAAAAAAAAAAACCAACACAACTGCTTGACTTATTTCATAATCTGCATATCGCCCATTTTTACGTATTCAATTAAAACTTTTCTTTAAACGACTCCAGTTTCTGTACATCTTCGCTACGATGATCATTAAGCGTTTTAATACGGAATTTTTCAGTAAACAATTAAAAGGATTGTGTTTTTCATTTTCAACTCGGCATTAGAAAATTCTCGAGGAATATAACAGAAAATATAATCAAATAAATTATTTGCGCTAGAAGTAATAATAAAAACATAAAAATACGTAAAGGAATACAAATAGATAGAAGAATAAAAAAAAATGGGCTTAAAAGTCTTTCATGGTGGATTCACTGCATAAACCGCACATATTTGTTGTTCTTTTGTTTACGGATTCAATCTGTCTTTCATCATAGTGGGGTTAAATGAAAATAATTAAACTTGTTCCAGGATAAAAAAAAAAAAAGAATTATTTTCTTTTGCGATTCCTTTGATTGTAATTAATTCGGGTTTTTTTCCCTTCCTTTAAAGAAATACGAATTTGAAATACATATTTATATCTGACATATTTTGAATACGAAATTCTTATAATCATATTTTTTTTAAATTTATTTCTTATTTTTTTTACATCCACTTCTATTAAATTAAGTTAAATTCAAAATTGAAGTGTTCCATTATTTTTTTTTTTTTTATTGATGTTTATTAATATGCATGATCTGTATCATAAAGGTCGTAACATGTTAAGAATATAAAAAAAAGACAAGAAAGAATTGTATGTTCAATAGTAGAAATTAATTGCATTAAAATTTAAATCAATGGTTCTTTTATGTTTGCGTCCCAAACTAATAACTAATTAAATCTCATAGACATTTGGTATTTTATTCTGATTACATTAAGTAAACAATATAAAGTATTTGTTGTATCTTTGACTTCTCCACAATTGAGGAACTAGGAATATTTTTCTCTGAATTAATTTAGAATTATTCCTTGTAAATAACTTAAAAGAAATATTTTACACATTTATTATTATTTTTCGGTGAATTTACCATCTAATAAATATAGAAAAAAAATCATTTAATCTAAAGAAATATATCACATTTTGCGAATCTTCCATTAAAAAAATTAATCATTAAAAAACACATCAAGGGATGCATTATAATAGTTATTTAACTAACCTGACAAAATAGTTAGCAATATTTTGTTATCAGTTAATTCTCCCAAATGAGCCAAATTTATTATCTCTGCATCATTTTTCGTTAAAAACCTATGTTAAAAAATGATAACCATTGCCATTTCTGTTTTATGTATCAAATACATAATTACAGTTTTGTTTAAAGCTTTGTGAAAATTTATTTAAAATACACCATTTCCAAAAGGCATAAGCAATTTTATGAGAATCAATTGTTTACTTTTTTAAATTCATATTTGCTGAAGTGGAATTATTCTTGTTAGAAATATTTTCGATTTTGTTTTCCATTTACTTAATGAAAACATATTGCAATTAAATCATTCGTCAAATTTACTTAAATATTTTAAAAGAAATCGGAACTTGCTGCATTGACAGAAAAGTGCTTTTTATAGAAACGACGAATAATTCACAAGTATTAAAAGAACAGAAAAATATCTAGCGCAAAAATATGAAACCTTTTCTACTTACTTTCTGCAGAGTTACGAATTCTTAATTTTTAATTAGTTAATTCTTTTTGGCAACACTTAAATTAAAACAAACCGAAAATAAAATCACGCAGAAATTCCGTAAACGTAGAAAATATTTTGCTGAACTGGAAACAAACAAACAAACAATCAAGAAACCAGACCTGCTTGACTTATCTCATAATCCATATCGCCATATTTTAGCGTATTCAATTAAAACTTTTCTTTAAACGACTCCAGTTTCTGTACATCTTCGCTACGATGATCATTATGCGTTTTAATACGGAATTTTTCAGCAAACAATTAAAAGGATTGGGTTTTTTCATTTTCAAATCGGCATTAGAAAAATTCTCGAGGAATATAACAGAAAATATATCAAATAAATTATTTGCGCAAGAAGTAATAATAAAAACATAAAAATACATAAAGGAATACAAATAGCTACCAGAATAAAAAAAGTTGGTTTAAAAGACTTTCATGATGGGCCAGACTGCATAAACCAGACACCTTTGTTATTCTTTTGTTTATGGATTCAATCCTTCTTTCATTATAGTGGGTTAAATGAAAATAACTAACCTTGTTCCAGGATAAAAAAAAGGATTCTTTCCTTTTCGATTCCTTTGATTGTAATTAATTCGAGTATTTTTTTTCTTCCTTTAAAGAAATACGAATTCGAAATACATATTTATATCTGACATATTTTGAATACAGATTCTTATAATCTCATTTTTTGGGTTTTTTTTTGTATTCTTGTTTTTTACATCCACTTCTATTAAATTAAGTTAAATTCAAAATTAAAGTGGTTCATTATTTTTTGAATTTTATTACAGTTTATTAATATGCATGATGTGTATCCTAAAGGTCGTAAAATGTTAAGATTAAAAAAAAATGACAGAAAAAAATTAAATGTTCAAGTAGTAGAAATTAATTGCATTAAAACTTAAATCAATGGTTCTTTTACGTTTGCGTCCCAAACAAATAACTAATTAAATATCGCAGACATTTGATATGTTATTTTGTTTACTTTATGTTAAGAATATATATTTCATTCAAAATATTTGTTTCTATCTTTGACTTCATAACAAATAAATCAGAAACAATATCTTTAAGTATGGTGTTATGAAAGACATCGGAATCTTGAACGATTTTCATAATTAAATTCATGATTATTAATAAATAGACAAGTAGTAGAAACATACTATTACAAGTAGTAGAAAACTAATTTACAACTTAAATCAGTGGTTTTCTACGTTTGCGTCCCAAACATATAACTATACAGTAAAATATAGAAAAAATCATTTGTAAAATTAAAATATAGAAAAAAACCAAATTGTTGTTTGTTCGCGCTTGGGTGTTAGCCAAATTTTGCACGGTATCTAGAAATAATTTTTCTTAATACATTTAGAATAATTCATTGTAAATAAATTAAAGAACTATTTTATACATTTATCGTTATTTTTCTGTGAATTAATCATGCATATAAAATATACAAAAAATAATTTAATCTAAAGAAATGCATCTCATTTTACGAATCTGCTATTAAATAAAATTAATCGTTGAAAAAACACAACTAGGGATACATTTTAATAGTTAATTAACTAATCGGACAAAATAGTTAGAAATATTTTGTTATCGGTTAATTCCATTAAATGAACCAAATTTATTGTCTTTGTATCATTTTTCGTTAAAAACCTATACTTAAAAAAAAGATAATCTTTGCCATTTCGGTTTTATGTATCCAATTCACAAAAGCAATTTGTTTAAATTATGAAAATTTATTTAAAGTTATCCATTTCCAAAATGCATAACTAAAAGAATTCAACGATTTTATTCAAGAACAATTTGTCATAACATCAAAATATTAAACTCAATTGATCTTTTTCTATGTTGTGTACTTTAGCAATTTGATGAGCATCAATTGTTTACTTTTTTAAATTCATATTTGCTGAAGTAGAATTATTCTTATTCCAAATATTTTCCGACTTTTTTTTAACTTACTTAATGAAAACTTATTGCAATTAAGTCATTCGTCAAATTTAAGTATTTTTAAAGAAATCGGAACTTGCTGTCTTGACAGAAAAAGTACTTTTTATTGGAATTGCGAACAATTCACAAGTAATAAAAGAACAGAAAAATATCCATATGAAAACTTTTCTACTTACTTTCTGCAGAGTAACGAATTCTTAATTTTTAATTAGTTAATTCTTTTCGGCAACACTCAATTAAAACAAACCGTAAATGAAAGCACGCAGAATTCCGTAAACGCAGAAAATATTCTGCTGAACCAGAAACAAACAAACAACAAAAAAAAACCCCACAACTACTTGACTTATTTCATAATCCGTATCGCTCATTTTAACGTATTCAATTAAAACTTTTCTTTAAACAACTGCCGTTTCCGTAGTACATCTTCGCTACGATGATCATTAAGCGTTTTAATATGGAATTTTTCAGCAAACAATTAAAAGGATTGTGTTTTTCCTTTTCAACTTAGGCATTAGAAAAATTCTCGAGGAATACGACAGAAAAAAATATATGAAATAAATTATTTGCGCTAGAAGCAATACAAACATAAAAATTCATAAACAAATACAAATAGCTAGAAGAATAAAAAAAAAGGGCTTTAAAGTCTTTCATGATGGACTCACTGCATAAACCACACGCCTTTGTTATTCTTTTGTTTATTGATTCAACCTTTCTTTCATCGTAGTGGGCTTAAATGAAAATAATTAAACTTGTTCCAGGATAAAAAAAAAAAAATTATTTTCTTTGCGATTCTTTTGATTGTAATTAATTCGGGTTTTTTTCTTCTTCCTTGAAAGAAATGCGAATTCGAAATACATATTTATATCTGACATATTTTGAAAGCAAATTCTTATAATCATAGGTTTTTTTTTATTTATTTCTTATTCTTTTTTTTACATCCACTTCCATTAAATTACGTTAAATTCAAAATTGAAGTGGTCATTATTTTTTGATACTTTATTAATTTTTATTAATATGCATGATTTGTATCATAAAGGTCGTAACATGTTAAGGTTATAAAAAAAATTACAGGAAAGAATTGAATAATCAAGTAGTAGAAATTAATTGCATTAAAACTTAAATCAATGGTTATTTTATGTTTGCGTCCTAAACAAATAACTAATTAATTATCACAGACCTTTGATATGTTATTTTGTTTACTTTATGTTAACAATATATATTTCATTCAAAATATTTGTTTCTATCTTTGACTTCATAACAAATAAATCAGAAACAATATCTTTAAGTATGTTGTTATGAAAAACATCGAAATCTTGAACAATTTTCATAATTAAATGAATGATTATTAATAAATAGATTAGTAAAAACACACTATTACAAGCTGTAGAAATGAATTACATTGAAATTTAAATCAATTGTTCTTTTATGTTTGCGTCCCAAACTAATAACTAATTAAATCTCATAGACATTTGGTATTTCATTTTGATTACTTTATGTTAGCAATATAAAGTATTTGTTTTTGTCTTTGACTTCATAACAAATAAATCAGAAACGTTATCCTTATATATGTTGTTGTGAAAGATATCAGAATCTTTAATATTTTCATTATTGAATCAATGATTATTAATAATGTGAACCCAAAAATTTGAAAAATTTAATGATTTTTTTTAACGAATAACTAAATGGGCAATTAAGTATTTGTAGTTAAGAAATTGTTTTACTTGCATGTGAAATAGGGTTATATATGAATAATCACCATGTTCCATGATCAAAATTCTGTTATTTATTAATTCAGTTGGCTCTGTCAAGAAAGTTAGAAGCCCTGGAGTCTTTCAAGGGGGTCGCACGTAAGTGCACTAACACATTTCCCAAGAGTATCTGAAACATTATTAACCATGTTCTAGTCCAGTAAATGTGCTTGGCCAACGCATATGCAAAATAGTCTCAATACAAAGATAATTTTCTACCAATTAAGCTCTGTGTAGTCCTTGTCGTATGAAAGAATCACCAGTTGCAGTCGAACAATTGAAACAAACAAACAATTGTAAGAAACTGAAAGTCAATCAAACAAACAATAGAAAGGAACAAACAATTGAATGTCGTTTCTATATTGCCTAACAGTAACGGTACCTCTTGGTCACAGCTGTCATCCAAAAAGCCTACCCACACACATACATTGCATATACCAAATCTGTCCCTTTCATAGATGTGATTTTGGTAACTGTGATTTGACTTTTACTGACTTTGGTAACAGCGACTCTCACCAAACCAAAAAAACTTGTAAGGGGCCACAAAAAAGAAAATCTGGATTTATAAAAGATCTGGCCATATTTGCTAAGAGTGATAAACTTCCTGTGATAAATTTCCCAAGTAGAAGTGCATGTCCCTTTCATAGATATGATTTTGGTAACTGTGATTTGACTTTTACTTACTTTGGTAACAGCGACTCTCACCAAACCAAAAAAACTTGTAGGGGGTCACAAAAAACAAAATCTGGATTTATAAAAGATCTGGACATATCCGCTAAGAGTACTGACTTCCTGTGATAAATTTCCCAAGTAGAAGTGCATGTTTACTATATGTACTATTCATTCCATGCATTACTTCCAGTTTGGCCTTTTCATTATTTTATTTTAACATAACACAACAACTGAAAGCATTCACAACTCACATATAAATCTATAAAAATCAATTTCTAACATAATTTAACATAATTATACCGATTCCAAATGAAGTCTAGCCTCATCCGATTCCAATTCCAATCTCTTGCATTCTCCCATCGGATAGAGAAGATAAGCGCAATGGATTTCTTCTTGCAGGGATTCGTGCTACATAGGTTTTCGCTGAGGTTTTCGGAACTGGTAAAAAGTTCTGAATTTAAAATTCCCTACATATTGTTATTAAAATATATTGATAATGGTTAATACCAATTTGGAATCATGGATTAGTTGATTCATAACCGGTTAGCTTAAAATTTATGGTACATGTATGTTTTAATTAGAATACTAAATATTCATTTGTAAATTAGCTTCCATATAAGTAATTTTTTTCAGACCTCAAGATTGTTCGCTATTAAAAATCTACGAGCTATCTTTTCTTAGCTAGATATAAAAAAATCAACATTTTATAAAACCTGCACTGTTTCTCTTGCTTATTTTCTCAAATTTAATATTTGTGAAAAACTTTTTCTCATAAATAAATTCTTCATTCTACCAGGGAGAACGCAGTTGGTTTTGTTTCAAGGTTTTGTTCTGACAACTACAGTTAACAGTAATTCATGAGAAATCTTTTTGTATGGGAAAAAAACATTTAATATTAATAAAAAGTTAATATTTCAAAAAAAATTTAATTTTTCGATGTGATAAAAAAGATAATTGGCAAATATAAATATTTTTCTAATCAAAATATTTGAAATTATTTTTTGAGTCGTAAAAAATACATTTTTGGTTGCTGCATTTTACTTTTAAAGCCATATATATAGATAGAAATATAATAATCATTATTTATTGATAAGACAGGATATGAAATTTTTTTTAAAATTCTAGGAAGACAGTAGCCTTCTGGGAGTACTTTCAGAGGTAACTGGCCCACATTTGAACATCGCAGGGGGAAAAAACTCGATAAAACGTCCACTGGTAGTTTGAATATTGCTTCGCTTAATTACTATTGCTTCGATTAGCTTAATTTTGTATTTGAGGAAAAACATTTCAATATTTTATTAGTATTTTGTGTAAATATGCATCAAAATTATAGATTTTTTTTATTTTCTACAATGTATGTTTCTTTTACAGTTTTGTTATATGCTTGTTCATTCAAAATTAAGAGGATATAGCTATGAATTTGATTTGAAGATTTAGATTTTTACATTTTACATTTTATTCTAAATTTCGGAATTGGTATGAATTTGATTTGGAGGCAATTCATTTTATTCTAAGTTTTCGAATTGGTTTGAATTTTTGATTGGGTATATGTATGGGAACTGTGGCGCTCTATGCCACAGATTTTGGGTTCGAGTCTCGGCAGTGCCATGGATGCTTTTAGTGGTTCGGAATCCATTTTAAGCCGTAGGTCTCGGTCTAAAAATGATAGTAGAGCGTTTGGCATACGGCTGAAAACCCTACCTCATAAAAAGATAACATCTCCTGTCTCGAAATCTGCCAGTAGGCAGACAGCCACGGGGCTGTTGCGCCACTGATGATGATGATATGTATATGATATCGACGGTTTTCAAGCACCAAATCTTTAATTTTTTGAGCTTCGCCGGTTGAGGTTGGTGGTCGACCAGAGGGCTCTTCGTGTTCAACGCGTTCTTTGTCTTCTTCGAACTGTGTATACCACTTCTAAATATTTCTTTTCGATATAGGAATGCTCACCGAATTCTTTCTGCAACATTCTATACGTTTTAGAAACAGAATTTACGCAAATAAAATTTAATGCAAGTTCTTTGCTCAATTCATTCAGACGTTTCAAAAATCGCCGGAACGAGTTTTAGCGTCTCACAAAGTCAAGCGCATTTCGAACACTAATGAATATTTTGACGTCAAAAGAAAAAAATTGCAATTCCATAAGCCCCAGGAATTTTAAATTGAAAATTGGTCTTACCGGACACAGTAGTATGTGAAATTCAATTATGTGTATGTTATAAAAGACATAAAACTATTTTTGAAATAAAATATTATATATATATATGTATATATATATATATATATATATATATATATAGGTATTTACGTATTAACGGTACCTTGGCAACAGACTTGGCGGTTTTTAAGTGTCGCCAATCTTTATTATTTGGAATAAAAATATTTTGAAAGCGTTTTGATTTCAAATGAAGTGTTTCATATATATTTTATTATTTGGAACAAAAATTTTAAGTGTAGATTGGCGCCAAATCTGTAGCTGCGGTTGGCGAGTGTGCTCTTTATTGGCGCAACTGTCGCCAAGGTACCGTTAATACGTAAGTACCTATATATATATATATATATATTATACATATTATATAAAATATTATGTATATTTTTATGTAAATAAAAATATTCTTGTTCTTATTCTTGAGTTTTCTAATTATTTACACCAGTTTAATTTTGTTGATGAGAACTCTTTATTTCAATTCCATCCCATCTCTTTTGACATTGGACGCCCACAATTCATGTAAATTGAGTGCGTTAAAACTTAGGAAATTAAAGCTTCTCCTTGCGAGGTAGAGATGGTGAAAGAAAAACCCACTATCACAGGAAAATAAGTTGAGGAAGACGTAACAATCGAGCGATGACTTTAATGTTCAATTATAGATAGATTAAAGAGTGGAGGATCCATCTGTCGCAAATTATACTTTCATTAGAGAGAGCGTTATTGGAAAAGTAAATGACTTCTTTTAAAAGTGAAGTTTCTTTTGGGAGGCATAATTGCGGGAACATATGTCTCGCTTCATTTTACTTGAGGTTAATAAGTTTCTAATAGCATATCGAAATATGTTTATAATTAATCAGCTGGTTCAAAAATGGAGCCGAAATTTTGGTTTTCTATACTTTATATCAATAATAAGACATGATAAATCTGCTATTGATTTGCTATTTAATCACTAATTAACTAGTAGATTTAAAATACTGCCTTGGATAAATTTGCATGCTAATATTTAAATTTTTGATAAATATTCTTAAATAATATAAAATTAGTAACTACATGAGTACTGTTTTGTATGTACATCACCCATTTTGCAACATTTACTGAGTTAACGAACTACAATTTCCATATCCATACGTTTTAATAGTCTTACAAATCATGCATTTTTTTTTTTCATATAACACAGTGGTTCTCAAAGGGTGAGCCCCAAATGGTTTCTAGGTACGTCCTGTGGTATTCCAGAGAAATATCTGCCATATGAAAATAAATATAATTACTATTTTTCTTGTTCAAAATACACTTTTCGTTATAAGCAATTAACCCTTCTGATTTGCTGTTTTTGGCGCATTATCGCTGTTTGGCCCTTTTCATGCAAAAAAGTTCAGTCAGTATTAAAAAAATTGCCATTGCAGCCTGTGAGACTCTGCCGTCTGTACATTGAATTACGGGGACATTTACTGAAGAAAAAGAGTTAGTATTTATATCCATCGATCTTCGATTGAAGATTAAACATAAGAAATTGTCTCTTGAAACCTTTTGGATTCTTATATATGAAAACCTTTGGCCAATCATCTTTTTCGTATGAAAATATTTGCAAGCCCAAAATGCAGTCTTGGAGAGGACATGGATTCATCTCAACTTCCTATCTGCCCTGCACTTGTTTAATCTACTGTGTAGGGTCGTTACTGGTAAGCTAGGGCCCTTATGGGCTAAACATGTCACTATTTGATTTCCTTCGATTCTCGTTGTTGTTTTCATGTTCCTTGTGTTCTTTTTATTTTATTGCCTATTGTAGCCTGCCATTGGAAATAAAAAATATTTGAAAACCTGCATGCATTTGCAGCCTGTGAGACTCCGCCGTCTGTAAGCTTCACTATGCGGACATTAAATGAAGAACTAGTAGTTATATCCACCGATTGAAGATTAAACATAAGGAATTTTGCTTAATTTTTTTGAATTACTATAAAAGAAAAATGCGGGTCAATATCTCAAAGAAGCTTTGAAAATTTTATTACGTTTTTCAACATTATATTTATGTGAATTAGAATTTTTTATTGTCACCATATTTAAATGTAAAAAGAGGGGAAATCTTCAATGCACTGCCGTTGAAAATTAAAATCGCTGGGATTTGCCTTGAATATATGCTCGAACACTGAATAAATAGATAGGACATTTCAGGCTCGTGTTTCTCATAAATATAAGAATAAATAAACTTAAGGTGCGTTTAATTATATTTTTTTCTGTTATATTTTATTTAACTATTATAACATGTTCCTCAGTAATTTGTATATTGTGCGCCTTTTCAATTATTTCTCGGATTTTAATAGGGCCCCGACTTCAAAAAGTTTTGAGAACCACTAATTTAACAGCAGTTTCTTACTTTCTAGAATCGCTGAGTTAACATTTCTTTTCCTGCACTGTGTTCGTTTATTTTCTCACACTTTGCAATCTACTAAACAAAACACGCTTAATGATTTGTTATGACTGCCTCTCCCTTTGGCTGCCAGATGCTTATCGGACTTTCTCCTTGTACAGAAGTAACAAATGGGCTGAAAGGTTCGTAGGCTGACACATAGATGGTGCTACTAGTATTAAATCCACATGATTTTTAGTTACCCCTAACCTTCAAAAGACACGTGTATAAATTTGACAGCTGTTGCACTATTAGTATGGGAGTTATAGCATTTTTAGTGTTCACCACGCGCAGTCCACTCGGCTGACTCCATGGTTGGACTCCATGGGTTGAACTCCATGGATTGGACTCCATGGATTGAAATGATGGAGCCATGTTTCATCCATTGTCACATATCGACGCAAAAATTCGGGTTTATTACGATTGAACAGCTCCATTGTTAGAATCATCTATTCGTTGTTGTTTTGGGTCGATTGTGAGCTCGCGCGGCACCCACTTTGAACAGAGCTTTCGCATATCCAAATATTCATTCACGATATGTCCAACACGTTCCTTTGATATCTTTAGGTAGCAGCTATCTCAATCCACTTCACTTTACGGTTATCAGAAATTATTTTGTGGACTTTTCTGATGTTTTCGTCGGTAACAGCGTCTTCGGGGCGTCCACTGCGTGCATCTTCCTCTGTGCTCATTTCGCCTCGTTTAAATTTAGCAAACCACTTCTCTACGGTTGATTTTCCTGGTGCAAAGACCGAATAATGTTTATCAAGCCAAGCCTTGGCTTCAATAGTATTTTTTTTTCGTCAAAAAGGCAATGCTTTATTAACACACGAAATTCCTTTTTATCCATTTTTTCAAACTAACAGAAGCTGCTTCACTCAAAATGCTATAACTCACATACTAATAGTGCAACGGCTGTCAAATTTATACACGTGTCTTTTGAAGTTTAGGGCTAACTAAAAATCATATGGATTTAATACTATTAGCGCCATCTATGTGTCAGCCTAGGAACTTTTCAGCCAACCTGTTATTCTATGTTTTCTTTGGTTCTGCTATTGGAATAAGTTCCTACTTTTTAAACACATTCTAATGTTAACGAATAGTAGAATTACTCATAACTGTTCATTATTCTGCTGATTTTAAAGAATTTTTGACAACAAAAGAAATATATGGACTATTTTTGACTACATGGACATATGCTATATGTCCATGTAGTCAAAAATAGTCCACATATTTCTTTTGTTGTGCAACTGGGATAGTTTCCTATTGTCGGTTGGCGTATTCTTTTGGAATTATTTAGCTCCTGGGGGTTCCATCTCCGTTATGACAGGGTAAATACAATGGAAACAATGAAACTTGCCCAGAATATAATTACAAATAGAGTAAAATTAACTTAGAATCATAAACAAATAAAAAAAAAATATTTAAAAATAAAATTAGAAATTAAATTAAAATTTTGAACGTTAATTAATCATAATTGGGAACGTTGTTTCCTATTAAATACATCCTAATGTTAACGAATAGTAGAATAACTCATAACTATTCTACTGGTTTCAAAGGATTTTTAACTAAACGGACACATGCTATGCTTTCTTTTATTGTGCTATTGAAATAGTTTCCTACTTTTTAAATACATTCTAATGTTAACGAATGATAAAATGACTCATAACTGTTCATTATTGTGCTGGTTTCAAAGGAATTTTCACTACACCTTCCATGTGCACTGTAAAAAGACTACTGAAGGCGGAAATACCATTTTCCAGAAGGTTTTTTTTAGTGATACTTGCATGCCATATAGAAACAAATCTGTAAGTTTTTATCAAAATGGCTGTCGATGAGAAATAATACGTACAGTCACAATCGACATCGATTCTGAAAACGATAACTTCAACTGAAACTGCCAGCGAATTCGATTACTCACCCCTTCTCACCCTTAGCTCCACCCTTTCCATTGGTTGGAATAATTAGACAAATTTATTCTTTTTGCTATTTTAAAAATTAATTTATGATAAGCTTAAAAAACATTACTTATATAAAATATAAACTTTTCAATCTAAAATATATGTCTGGGAGAATTCCATCAGAATAGGATATTGAAATAATTTGGAATAGATTTAAATTTATATATATAAATCTATATTATGTAAACTAGCTAAAATTATTGAAAAGACAGAAATGATAATAAAATTTAAATGAAATATCTAAAATTGCTTGATCCAGAAAATATTTTCGACTCTTTAAAATAAAATAACCATTAGAAATAAATATAGATTGTAAATAAATATTAACGTAAGTTTAACGATTATTTAAGTATTTTATTTCTCTAATCAGAATCGTAGAAATTCGAAATCGAAATATGTAAATCCTCATTTAATACGGAGAGGAAGATTTTAAATACCTGATAGTTATTTACCATTTCTGTAGTTGATTCATTTTCATCTGCGAATCGT
Organism: Caerostris darwini; assembly: GCA_021605075.1. Taxonomy (NCBI): domain Eukaryota; kingdom Metazoa; phylum Arthropoda; class Arachnida; order Araneae; family Araneidae; genus Caerostris; species Caerostris darwini. The sequence goes on from BPLQ01006946.1 coordinate 264,495, forward strand.
ATACAAATATTTAATGTTTTGAAGGAAGTATTCGAAAATCCAACTCCGATTGAAGCATATATTAATACATGAATTTCAATGCATCTTTCATAAAACTGAAATCCTCATAAAGGTTTTCCAAGCTAATAAATGCCGAGTTTTAAAGGTTAATAAATATCGAGCTTAAATCTTACTGCATTCAATAGATAAAGTTTCTGAGTATTCAGATGGCTGAATCTAGCTGCTACCATAATTTCAAACCAGTTCTGAAATGTCCGACGAATTTGGAATTGCATATAAGTAAAGATGAAAAATACTGACTAGAAAATTAAAAGCCTTAAAATGTTAAGTTTCTTATCTTTTCCAATATTAAACACTTATGATATCTCAAAGCAATTAGAATAATTTTTATTGCAAATAATGAATTTCTTACTGAATTACCAAAGAATAAATAATAATAAACAATAAAAAATAAATTAAAATCCTTGACTAATATAAATAATTATTACTAATATAACTAAAATCATTACTAATATAAATAATTATTATTAAAAATTGTTTAAATTAGTTAATTAGTTAATTGTTAATTGTTAATTAATTTGTTAATTGTTTAATTGTTAATTAATTTGTTAGTTGTTAATTGTTTAATTGTTAATTAATTTGTTAATTGTTTAAATTAAAAATTGTAAAAATTTGTAAAAAAACTTTTATAAAAATTCTGATTTTTTTTCCCATTTATTTGTAGAAATAAGTAGTATATAAGATTTTTACAAAAAAGTTATAGTGTTATCGATTCGAGCGGGACCCACATTGGGCGCCAGAATGTAGTGTGCTATTACTAACTACACCACACCACACCACACCACACCACATCACTGTGCCTAGAGCTGAGTTGCCCCTTTACAGTTTGGGAAAGACGTGGGTGAGAGATCTGATTGAGCTTTGTGGCGGTCTACGGTCATATGAGAACCTACGGCTTAAAGTGGATTCCGAACCACTACAAATATCCATGACACCGCCTAGATTCGAACCTGAAACCTGTGGTACCGTACTGTGGCCATAGTCCCTCTGAGATTGTAGTGAGCAGGTTATTAATTATTATTCTTTTTATAAAAGAATAATAATTAATTTCATTTATTTTTTTTAATAAATTTTGAACACTCTTGTAAATAAATAAATTCATTTTTATAAAAATGAATTTATTTATTTACAAAATTGTAGGGCCTGAATGGCCGAGTGGCTAGCGCTTTGGCGCTCGGTACCACAGGTTTCGGGTTCGAGTCCCGGCGGAGCCATGGTTGTTTGTAGTGGTTCGGAATCCACTACGATCCTATTAGACCTACTAATAGGATCGTAGAGCGTTACGGGGGCATTGTTACTCCGCGTCCGTGGCTTATCTTCAAGTTACACGCGCCGCCTGGCAAATGCAAAGTGAGTACGTCTGTGCAGCACTTGCCTTAAGGCATCCAACACCAAGGTGTCTGTTTGCCAGCTGCGTTAGAATGAAAAAAAAAATTTACGAAATTGTGTGTATTGTTTGTTGCTTCATAGCTAAAATAAAAAATCTGATGTTGGCTAAATTTGCGCCTCTGTTGAAGATAAGTGTTAAAATCTACACTTAAATATCCTAAATCAAATAAATAATAATAGAGTACAGTAAATAATAAACGTTGAAGATTTTTTTTTTTCATGTCGACTTATATACGGGATTTGAACTTTGATAATTTTTTTAAGAAAAAAACGTACTCCCGGCTTTTATATATTCGGAAATATACAGGATTATAATACCTTAATTATACTTAGCATAATTTATTCTGTAGAATTTTGCTTTTTATAACTGAACAAGTTTTAAAATAATTTGTTTTTATTATCACCCTTTTTCCAGTTGTATTTGTAATTTCATTCTTTATTTTTATTAAAAATAATATTCAGCGAATGGCAACGCATCTATTTTGTTTTAAACAAATTCGTTTGCTTTGAATCTCTTCCTACATCACTTTAAAAAATGAAATAAAATCTGTTTTATATTATTATTGTATTTTGAATGAATTATTCATCTATTTTTTGCTATGATTAATAAACATCTTTGTACAAAAATGGATAAAAAGAGCTTTTAACACTGTCAGCATTAAAAATGCAAAATGGAGCTTTATAAGGAAAAAAATTTATTATTTAACTCATTGAAATGATATTATGATGGCATGGCGGTTGTCGACAAGGTTATAAATCTACTAGCTAAAGATTCTTAGGTGTTTATTAGTCATACTACATTCGAGATCTATACTATAATATAGTTACTATAATATATAATACTATAATATAGTTACTATAATATATAATACTATAATATAGTTACTATAATATAGTTACGTTAATTACCAGATCACTATTAAATTACGTTAAATTGTTATACATTTTTAATAAGTAAAAAAATGAAAACAAAAAATAGTAAAACATAAATATGAATAGGTACTTTAAATAATTGTCATCTCCATATATGTCATATGTCATATGTCCCTTTTACTTTAATAATATTAATGTAATATTTTTTCAAAAATGTTCAGAATTTGATGATGGATTAACATAAGGAATTCGATAGAGTTTTAATTAAGTAAGAAACTAAAAATATTATAAAAAGTTTTCCAATGGTTTCTATTTTATGCCAATTATAAGATTAGGTCTTTTGGCAATAGTGTGGAAGGTTTATTATTACTATTATTATTATTATTATTTAGTCAGAACGAAAATTAATGCCAAAAGAAAGTGTTCCATTTTAAAATGCTGCTAAAAGTAAATTTGATTGTCTCTAGATAACATATTAAATGAACAAGTATTTTTGAATTAACACATATTGTAAACCAAATATTTTAGACGTAATATCTAATATCTATAATCATAATATCTAATATCTATATTTTACACATCATCAGAAACATCCATCAATAAAGATAATCACTTTTAATAGTAAATCAGCACAAATTTAAGTAAATTTTCCAATTGTTTCCATTTTATTGCTAATTAGAGAATTATATCCTTTGCCAATAATTTGGCAAAACAATAATTTGTCAATTTTTTTATTATTATTTTTTAAGTTATTAAGAAAATAATGCCAAAAGAAAATTTTCCATTTTAAAATGGTGCTAAAACAAAGTAGATTTGATTTTCTCTAGATAATACATTAAAATGAAAGTCTGTTTGGACTAACACATATTGTAAACCAAATATTTTAGGCATAATATTTAATATCTAATATCCATAATCATAATCTAATATCTATACTTTAGATATCATCAGAAACCTCGATCAATAAAGATCATTTGAATCGCCACTTTAGCCACCTCCAAAATCGAAATCGAATAAAGATTAAGTCCCTTTTAATAGTAAAATCACACAAATTTAAGTAATTTTTCCAATGGTTTCCATTTTATTGTTCATTAGAAAATTATATCCTTTGGCAATAATGTGGCAGTTTTTTTATTATTATTATTTAATAATTACTACGAAAATTAATGCGAAAAGAAAGTATTTCGTTTTAAAATAGTGCTCAAATAAAGTAGATTTGTTTTTCTCTAAATAATACATCAAAATGAAGTAGTCTGTTTGGATTAAAACATATTGTAAATAAAATATTTTAGACATAATATTTAATATATATAATCACATTATCTAATGTCTATATTTTTAGACCAGGGGTCTCCAAACTACGACCCGCCAGTGTCATCCATCCGGCCCGTGACAGCGAATAGCTTATTGTTGCTGTAATAAGTTGGATAAAAAACGCAGGATGATAATAACTCGGTTTATTGATTTGCTAGGTAAAACTTAATGACAAGCATAATACACGAAAAATTTAACTTAAGCATAACAACTAACAAATAAATGAAATGAATCCCACTAACATTATAAACTAGTGAACATCCCGCGGTTATCCTCGGTAGTTATATTGGGGTAAAGAGTATCGCATATGTATGTATATCGATGTTTGGAATGTATATATCATGAATCAAACATATGATTTTTAACCAGAAAATCCCTCAGGAAAGGAAAAGCTAAATTAACGCGAATGAAACGGCGGGGTATCCACTTGTAAAAAAATACTAATGAGATTTATGTAATTGTGATTTTTCACTGACAATAGTTTGTAGTTAGCAAGTATATGTTTGCTCAGAGCGCGTACTCGGCGACTGGTCTAGAAATTATAGATAATGGGAGAAAAATTAAAACGGTTTTGGCCCTTGGTACTTACTGGTAAACAGTATGGCCCTAAGGCTGGAATGTTTGGAGACCCCTGCTTTAGACTATAATATCTATATTTATCAGAAACATCGATCAATAAAGATCATTTGAATCGCCACTTTGGGACGATTACTCCAAAATCGAAAAATACTAAATCACTTTTAATAATAAAACTACACAAATCCTTCATTTCCTTTCATTTGTTATACTATGTTATCAATTTCGTTACATAAAGAAATAACATAATATAACAAATAAAATAACATAAAGAATTTGAGTGCTCTTACAATTAAAAGTGATTTTTAGTATTTGTTTGCGTGTGTGTTAGATAATTTTCAAGGATTATTTTGTCAACATTGTCCTTTTATGACAAAGTTACTGCGGTCAATAGCCTTTGGAAAATCTATACATCCTTCATATACATTTAATTTCATTTCAGAAATAATCAAATAATCTAACTCAAGTGTTTTTTTTTCTACAACTCCTTTGTCTTGGCATATGTCAGCGAAAGATTGAATGACAAAGTCCTAATCACATAATACGGGCCTCCAGCTGAATGAATGAATTCCTTCCAACTAGATGGATGTGTCTTTGTGATGGAAACCATATCCTTAATAGCTGTTTACTGCTCCCATAAAGAGAACAAAGAACTGGCTTTTTCATTTGTCCTTTTGTGCATGAGAATCAAATTAGTTATCAAGTAAATAAAACTCACTTAGTCATGCTCTAATAAACGTCATTCTTTTGTATGATGCAAAATAAAAAAATATGGTCTTAACAGGCCGTGAAATGTTGAGCAATTAATTTTGATGTTTCTTCACCGTGGTGAAACCGTTTTATTTATTTGTGTAGTTGTTCCTTTAAAGTATTTAAAAAGAAGTTTTATTTTTGCGGCATCTCGGATTTTAGAAGGCATTTAAAAGAAACAAACTTCCCGTAAGTAATTGATGTACGTACTACAGGCCACGAAATAATACTGCTTGAATGTATTTTGATGTTAATTCATTTTAGCTTTCGTCTCTTTATAAAAGAACCATATTCACTTTTCATTTCTTGCTTACATTACATGCACTTTAAAAAACGAATGTTTATACTGTATATGGATGTACAAACGAAATGTATTTGCATTTCAAAGTACATATTTGCTTTTGCATTTCAAAATCCATATTTGCATTTGCATTTGAAAGACCATATATTGCATTTTTATTTGAAAGTCCATATTTGCATTTTCATTTGAAAGACCATATATTGCATTTTTATTTGAAAGTCCATATTTGCATTTTCATTTGAAAGACCATATATTGCATTTTATTTGAAAGTCCATATTTGCATTTTCATTTGAAAGACCATATATTGCATTTTTATTTGAAAGTCCATATTTGCATTTTCATTTGAAAGACCATATATTGCATTTTTATTTGAAAGTCCATATTTGCATTTGCATTTGAAAGACCATATATTGCATTTTTATTTGAAAGTCCATATTTGCATTTTCATTTGAAAGACCATATATTGCATTTTTATTTGAAAGTCCATATTTGCATTTGCATTTGAAAGACCATATATTGCATTTTTATTTGAAAGTCCATATTTGCATTTTCATTTGAAAGACCATATATTGCATTTTTATTTGAAAGTCCATATTTGCATTTTCATTTGAAAGACCATATATTGCATTTTTATTTGAAAGTCCATATTTGCATTTTCATTTGAAAGACCATATATTGCATTTTTATTTGAAAGTCCATATTTGCATTTTCATTTGAAAGACCATATATTGCATTTGCATTTGAAGGACCCTATATTACATTTGAAATTGAAAGTCCATATTTGCATTTGCATTTGAAAAGTACAAACGAAGTAATTCATTTGAAAGTACAAACGAAGTATTTGCATTTCTACAAATATATGATAAATGTGGTAATATTTTCTTCAAAAAGAATTGTATGAAAAGATTATTCAATATTTTAACCACTAATTTAAAATTAGTACATAATCATTCACATATTAGCTTGCAATGCGTTACAATAATATATTGTTAAAAGACTATAGCCTTTTTCAATTAAAAATTAGCTATTTATCCATATTAAAGCTCTAAAAATACATTAAAATAGTAATTTTATATTAACGTTTTTAATTTGATACTAGAGGCAATAATTTTATTATTACAAAAGGATCATTTTAATTAGAATACCTAAATTCAATAAAAATCTCTTAATTAAAATAACAATTACAACATATTAGCTTGCGTTTCATGGCAATATATTGATAAGAGACAATAGTATTTTTCTATTAAAAATTAACTATTTATCTATATAATAATGCTCTTAAAATACATTAAAATAATAATTTTATATTAACCTTTTTTTTTTAATTTGATACTTAAACTCAATTATTTTGTAATTATAAAGGGATCATTTTAATTAGAATACCTAAATTCAATAAAATCTCTTAATTAAAATAACAATTCCAACAAGTTTTCCAAAAAATGTATTCATTTCCAGATTTGATTGAATCTCTCAGGTGAAAGACTCATATCTGGAATTCCTGCGGTGAAATCCAAAAGAAATTGGTTATTTGACATTTAACCTCCTTCGAATGCTCTTGAAAGATAAAGTATCTGAGATTAGCGAAAGATTAAAATCAACAATTAATTTAAAATTCCTCGGATTCCTTGGATTTTCTGATGCTTTGTAGTGCGGTAGAACACAGGACAGAATCTGGACAAATTGATTAACTTTATATCGCCGAAGCATTCCTTTGTTCAATTGCAACAAAAGAATGCTACTTGTTGGCTCTTTGTGCTCTTCGCTGCCGATTTACGGTGAATTAAAATTAATTATTTTATTGGCTCTAATTGTAATGGAATTTTAAAAGAATTACTCCAGCTTCAGAACGATTCAGTCGTGTATATAGGTGGGCTGTTTGTTTTTTATTTTTAGAAATACAATTATTAATAGTTGAAAATATAATTTGAAATATTTTTTTTTAAATCTGCTGATGAACTATGTGTTATCCCTCAATAATAAAAACAAAGAACTCGTTCCTTCACATATTTTACTCTACCAGCATTGTTGTATAAATATTGTATAAAGAAGACAATAATTAAACAAAGAATTCGTTGCTTGTCATATTTTTCTCTTCGTTGTATAAATATTGTATAAAGAAGACAATAATACAGACAAAAAACTTGTTGTTTCTCTAGCGGTATTACTGTATAAATATTGTGTAAAGAAGGCAATAATAAAGACAAAAAACTCGTTATTTATCATATTTCTTACAAACAGCAATGCTGTATAAATATTGTATAAAGAAAACAATAATTAAAACAAAGAACCGTTGCTTGCCATATTTTTTTCTAACAGCATTTCTGTACAAATATTGCATAAAGAAGACAATAATAATGACAAAGAACTCGTTGCTTCTCATATTTTTCACTAATAACATGGCTTTATAAATATTGACGAAGACTAAGACTTGCTAAGACAAATCTAATGCACTGGTTTGCGGCAGACCTTAATTATCACAATGCGTGATTCACGAAACCATAAGGGGCTCACTTATAAAATAAGCGAAAAATTCCGGCTTATTCAGTTACTTCAGAGAAAAAAAACACTTCTGGTCGATTCCTCGCAGAACTGTCCTTTCTTCACCAAAAACCTCCTAGAATCCGTCAAGAGCTCAGCTTCCTACAATTCTCATTGGAGTAAACATTTCTCAGCTCGTGGTCTATCACTCATCACGATGGAACAACTCATAATATATCGCATTCAATCTGTAGATGTTTCGACCTGTGAAGGTCGCACAGACATTCGCTAATTTCCTCATTATACATGATACTGAATATTTGCTATCAGATTTGAGTGACAGGTTGTTCTCATTAGACTCTAAACTACAAAACTCCAATTGCACGTAATATATCTACCCACAATAAAGATCGTCTGCTCTCAAATTTGAGTGATAGGTTTATTATATATTTTTCAAATAACATACAATCCTCTCTCCTGGGAATGAAATTCCAAAACTCTACTCGTAACAAAAGAAAAAATGCTACAGTGCTGTAAAACCTCTTAGTGCGAAAAACAATTAATATTTTTATAATTATATTAAATTTTTGTAATCTTTATTGATCACTATGGGCTCGTTGTATTTTAGGCTCGAAACCCAATACAAAAAAACTACAGTCTCTATATCGGAGGTAATCACAATAAATCACTTTTATCAAAACAGTGTTTGTATAAACAAATGAATCTCCTTTTCCTATCCCAGTGGGTCACAAGTAAGGATCATTTAAGAGTTTAAAATAAAAATTATTTTATTTTTCACCTTTAACTTTTTAAGCATATCATTTTTAAAAAAATATTTAATTTATTTGCTTTAAACTATATTTGATGCAATCGTCTTATTTTTACCGCTATGCAAATAGAAAGATAGAAATATTTCATGGGACGGTTTATTGGCGCAAAATATTGAATTTAAATATTTTCTTATACTAAGTATAATTTAAATCAATACTTCAAATGTTTTTTTTTTTTTTTAAAATATATTTCTCTCTTCTTCCAAAATCTAAAATCTTCCAGTAATATCAAAATCACGTTTTTATTTATAAATTCTATTACTGAAATCTAACGCTCTCAAAAAAACCTCGTTTAATTTGAATTCGTTTATAAAAATATATCACGCTTTGCTTTTTAAGAGTTTGAAGAGATAATTTTCTTTTACGGCTATTTCACGAGAGTTTTTTTCTCTCTCCAAAGTTTGTAGTATTATTTCTTTGCTGAAATAAGCCACGTGATTTCTATATATATTTTTTTCACCAACCTAGTTTTTTTTTAGCTCCTCATTCGCCCATTGTATCAATTCTAAGGTAGAATACGATTTAGTTGAAATTCAATTTAAATTTTTCATCAAATAGGAATGTTTCGGTATTAAATATTTCTCATTACTCCACGAAATACGCCGTTCCTGTCCTTTTATAATTGTTGGCGTCTACTGTTTCTGGAAAAAAAGGAAATTGAAAATAAATGAAAACGCGTTTCGCATAATCAAAAAGAAAGAAAAAGAGTTTATTCTATTTCGATAATTGTTTTTTCATCGGCAAATATAAAGGAGAGGAGGCATTTAATTTCAGAATCTTTTATTTTTCCTTCTTGAATAAAATTTGTACGATTTCTTCCCAGCAAAGTGGGGTTAAAAGCAAGTGCTTAAAAAACTATCGCAATAAACAAATGTGATTTGATAAGTTAAAAATGGAATATAATTTCACACTAAAATGACAGCGTATTTTATTCATTTAGAGCAAAAATAAATTGACTTTTGTGGATTATAGGTTACCCAAAATGAAAACCTTAAATATTATACATTATATTCTCATTTCATTCATATAATTTATATGTATGTAAATGCTGTAAAAAAAAACCACGCGTCACAATAAGTTCAAATATACACTGAAGATACTATAAGAAGGGGCGAAACGGTATGACATAAAAAAAGCTCCAAAATAAGTTTCCCCTATTTTTTCCATCCGATTTGGTATGACCTTGCCGTGGTGAAGGAAACTGTTAAATGACTTGCAAGTCATTTTTCGGTCTAAAAACCGAAACAATCAAGCACATTGAATACTACAGTTGGTTTAATGTGCAACTCGGGCCAAATGCTTGTCATTTCGATTCAAAACATTACTGGCAGCCGAATTCACTTTTTATGCCACTTGCAGAGCCATCTATTAGTAAATTTTGGAACTTTTTTGATGTCATATCGTTTCCTCCTTCTTGAAGTATCTTCAGTTCAAATTTGAACTCATTGTGACGAGTGGTTCCATTTTTATTTTATTTTTTGCAGCATTTTGAAAGTGGAACTTCAATTATAATCCCTCTGTATATATATATATATAATAAAAAATAATAAAGTGTACATAAGCTACTTGGTCTATTGGATTATATTTGTTTAATAGATGTTTTGTAATTTGAATCAGTTTTTGCAAAAACAAATTACAAAAATAATTACAAGTAAACCTTTCAAAATTCGTTTTTTTTTTTTTTTAGAATGCGATTTTTTACATAAATATTATTCTAATTGATTTTATTAAATTTTCTATCGCTGTATAATATTAATACGGTGCATTACAAGATTTCCATCGATTAAAAATAAAGACAAATAAATCGTATAAATTGCAGATTTCATTCTTACATGAGGCATTGCAAATTATACATTTATTGAAAATGAAGTCAAAGAAATCGTTCAATTTGGAAATTTCATTCATACATGATGCGTTGCAAGATTTCCATCGATTCAAAATGAAGCCAAAAAAATCTGGCGAGAAAAAAAAATACTACAGTGTACAGTGCTGTAAAATCTCTTAGCGTGAAAAATATTTAATATTTTTATAATTATTTTATATTTTTGTAACCATTCTTGATCACTATGTATCGGAGTTACCTAGTGAATAACTCGTGGGATATCCGAACTAGGTTCGAAACCCAATACAAAAATGACCCTCTATGATCGAGATAATCACGATAAATCATTTTTATAAAAATAGTGCCGTCTAAAATAAATGAACATCTTTTTCTTATCCAAGTGGGTCACAAGTAAGGATCATAAAAAGATTAAACTAAAAATTATTTTATTTTTAACCTTTAACATTTTAATCGAATCATTTAAAAACAAAATATTTAATTTATTTGCTTTAAACTATATTTGATGCAATCGTCTTATTTTTACTGTTATGTAAATAGAAAGATAGAAATATTTCATAGGAAGGTTTAGTGGCGCAAAATATTCAATTTAAATATTTTTCTTATACGGAGGATAATTTAAATCAATACTTCAAATGGTTTTTTTTCTTATTTTTTTTTAAATATATTTCTCTCTTCTTCCAAAATCTAAAATCTTCCGGTAATATCAAAATCACGTTTTTATTTATAAATTCTATTACTGAAATCTAACGCTCTAAAAAAAAACCTCGTTTAATTTGAATTCGTTTATAAAAATATATTACGCTTCGCTTTTTAAGAGTTTGAAGAGATAATTTTCTTTTACGGCTATTTCACGAGATTTTTTTTTCTCTCCAAAGCTTGTAGTATTATTTCTTTGCTGAAATAAGCCACGAGATTTCTATATATATTTTTTTCACCAACCTAGTAGTTTTTGCAGCTCCTCATTCGCCCAGTATCAATTCTAAAGGAGAATACGATTTGGTTGAAATTCAATTTAAATTTTTCATCAAATAGGAATGTTTCGGTATTAAATATTTCTCATTACTCCACAAGATACGCCGTTTCTGTTCCTTTTATAATTGTTGGAATCTACTGTTTCTGGAAAAAGGAAATTGAAAATAAATGAAAACGCGTTTCGCGTAATCAAAAAGAAAGAAAAAGAGTTTATTCTATCACGATAATTATTTTTTCATCGGCAAATATAAAGGAGAGGAGGCATTTACTTTCAGAATGTTTTATTTTTTCCTCCGTGAATGAAATTTGCACAACTTCTTCCCAGCAAAGTGGAGTTAAAAGCAAGTGCTTAAAAAACTATCGCAATAAACAAATGTGAATTGATAAGTTAAAAATGGAATATAATTTAGGTCTAAAATGGCGTCGTGTTTTATTCTTGTAGAGCAAAAGATGAAATTTCTTTTGTGATTGCAGGCACACAGAAAGAAAACATTAAAATATTCTTATTTCATTCATACAATTTATATATATATTTTTTTTCGTTCTAATGCAGCTGGCAACCAACTTAGACACTTGTATTTGATGCCTTAAGACAAGCGCTGCAGAGACGTTACTCACTTTGCATTACCCAGGGGGCGCGTGTCACTTGTAGATAAGCCACGGACGCTGAGTAACACTGCCCCCGCAACTCTCTACGATCCTATTAGGACCGGTACCTACAGTTTTAAAGTGGATTCCGAACCACTACAAACAACCATGGCGCCACCGGGACTCGGGATAAAGTGTATTATTTATTGGATTACATTTGTTTAATAAATGTTTTATAATGTGAACCAGTTTTTGTACAAACAAAACACAAAAATGATTAAATAAATAAATATATAATATAATAAATAGTCTTGATATATCTATAAAAATTAAAAAATATATAATAATTGTTGCATTTCTTAAGGTAGTTCTTTAAGATATATGTTGAACAAAGGTTGTTCAATTTCAACTAAGGTTTCTACTGACATAGAAAATCTCTGCGTATTTTATTTTTAGACTACGAAATATAAAAAGCAAACTCCTGCTAAACTCCTGCCTCAAAATATGTCAACTTCGATAAACTTCAATTATGAAAAAAAAAGAGATTTTTTTTTCTATTATTTTTCAGATTTTTTAACAAAACAAGCAAGATATTTTACTCATTTTTGTATAAAAAAGGGATGAATATTAATGAGATAAACAATTAATTAAATGAAATTTGCTATTTACAAATGCTGTCACCCTTCATTAAGTTTTTGATCACATTTACCAGCGAACGGTTTTTATTCTGCGTAGCAAGATAAAAGCTTTCAAGGATTAGAATTGGGCTTACGGCAATTATAATTTATTATTGCATTTCTGTATTTTTTATACTTACGCAAAATCACTTAAAACATTACTTTAAATAGTTATATTTTTTTATTGGGTATAAGTATATTTTCTAATTAACAAGTAATCTAATAGAGGTTTTTTTTTTTTGTATGTGGACTTGATGTATGAAAAATGAGATATATCTCGAAAAATGTGGAAATTGGCTATTTATAAAAGCATAAATATGAGGATTTATTTTTAAGAATATATCATGAAAAACAAGAATCTACTTTTAAGAGTATACCATAAAAAATGAAGAAATTGTCTATTTAAAGGGTATGACATAAAAAACGAGGCTTTATTTTAGGGGTATACAACGGAAAACGAAGAAATTGTTTATTTTAGGGGTATACTACGAAAAACGAAGAAATTGTCTATTTTAAGGGTATACTACGAAAAACGAAGAAATTGTCTATTTTAGGGGTATACTACGAAAAACGAAGAAATTGTCTATTTTAGGGGTATACTACGAAAAACGAAGAAATTGTCTATTTTTATAGACATAAAAATGAGAATAGATTTTTAAGGATGCTAGTAGACCGTGAAAAATATCGTGTATAAAGTGAAATATGCCGTGAAAATGATCTAATGCAATTTTTTAAAAGTGTGTGGATTTTTTTAAAAATTATTTCATTAGTAAATATTGCCGCCTAATAAAAGGTGCCCAAATTAATAGAAACAACTTTAATTTCATTCATAGGTAAAAAAAAACAACGTACAATAAAATTACATTAATTAAAAATCATGAGTAATCTACATTAATTGATTATTTGATACAATAAATAATAAATTTGCAATAAATTAATCTGATACATATTACAAATTAATTTAAAATAAAAATTTTTGAACTAAACTAGGTAGTTTTAGTGTTGCTGTTTAAAAAAATCATTAAAAAATTAAATTAAAATTTTAATTAATTAAATGTAAAATTAAAATTAATTTATAATTAATTAAAACATTTATTTTTTTTTTAATTCTAATTTAAAAAGAATTAATTTAAAAAAGTAATTAAAAACATTAATTAAAATCTAAATTAATTAAATGTAAAATTAAATTTAAATTTAAAATTGAAATTTATTTAATTAATTAATTAATTAAAAAATTAATAAAAAATTTGTAGTGAATAAGAACATATTGCAAAAATCACTTGTTTAATACACAATATGCATTTTTTATAATTAATAAAAACATTTGATTATTCAAAATATTTCCTACCAATCTTAATTTTCTTCAAGACAAGCTGATAACAAATTACTTCAAATAACCAATCGCTTATCCTCTTTATCCAATGCAATTTATTCAACTACTTCTAATTAAATGGCCGTAATGAATTATTCCAACAAGTAAAACGCTGCCTTTTAAGTGCTACCATCAGCTAGCTGCAGATGGCCGCAGCTTGAGCAGCTGCATTACAATTTAATGAGATGAGTTGCATCTGTTTTTGTTTACTTTATCTTAATTAAGAACGATATCATTACATTATTACTCATTTCGCAAGGTGGGATAGATTTATCTTTCTGTTTTGGTGAAAGTATTATGCTCTTGTGAAAGAATGCTTGGCATATGTGCTGTTAAATTATGAAAATAATTATCAAATTTTGTTTTTTATTGGCATATGAATTTATGTGGAAGCATATGAATTTAAATATATGCATCCTTATTTAATTTCATTTAGTTATAAGAATTTGTTAATGTAAACTATTTAATCAATCTTTAAATGCTTCGAAAATTCGACATCAATTTAAGCGAAGTTATATTATCGTTTGGTTAAAAAATAAAAAAAATTATTTAAAAAGATTAAAAAATTAATATAAAGAAATATTAAAAAATGAATAAAATGTGAAAAATAAATTAATTAATTAAAAAAAGTTATTAAAAAATAAATAAAATATAAAAATAAACTAATTAAAAAAATTATTAAAAAATAAATTAATTAATTTTAACAATTGTTTAAAAATAATTAATAACAAAAATTATTAAAAATAATTAATAACAGTTTATAATTAAAATAATAATTAATAAAAAAATAATTCAAAAAATTAATTAAAAAGTTTATAATTAAAATAATTAATTAAAAATTAATTTAAAATTTTTAATTTTATAATTATTAAAAAAATAAAATAATTAATTGTTATTAAATAGCTTTAATTTTTAATCCCTAGCAAGCATATCTGACAAACTGATATAAAAAAAATCACGTGATACGATTCTAATTAATTTTGAATACTTAATTTATTTTATTATTATTTTGTACCATTTGATGGCATCACCAGCTGTAAATGAAAATATTTTCTGAAAAATTATTTTATTCTAGTTTAAAATATTTTTTAACATTTATTTTGTTTATATGCTAGTATTTAAAAAAAACATATACATTCAGTGAAATAAAAAAATTTGAATTTCTAATATAGTATAGAATAATAACTAATAATCTCATCAATTAATCTAATTAATAATCTCATCAATTAATCTAATTAATAATCTCATCAATTAATCTAATTAATAATCTCATCAATTAATCTAATTAATAATCTAATAAATAATAATCTAGTAGAATAATAATTAGTTTTTGAATATCGATTATTTAATTTTTTTAAATCGATTAATTTAGATTAAAAACATTTTGTAAAGTACTTAAATTTCTTATCAAAAGTTTTTTCAAAATTTGTACTAATATTAAGTTATATAACGTGAAATAAAATTTTAATTGTAACATTTATTGTTATTTGAAATAAATAAATCCCTTTCTTGACTTTAAATAAATTATTTCTGTTTTCATATTCGCTTTTCTATTTCGAATTTAACAGATATATTAGTTGTTTACTTATTTAAATATACTTATTTATTTATTTATTTTAGTTATTATTTTAATACTTTGGATTCAATGTATGCATTTTTTACTTAAAGCTGGAATTTTTATTTATTTTAGTTGTTTTGTCTTTCTAACTTCCAATATTTCTGATTCAATTTCTTTTTTTTTTATGTGTGCATGTGTGTGTGGGATTTTATTTTTTTTTTAGTTGATAAAATTTTCTATCGATATAATTGTTTATACCGATATATTTGCATAATTACATTCAAGATATATTTCTAGATTATCATTTTGTGCAAACTTCTCTGAAATAATTATTCTACAAAACTTCTTTTTTTTTTAAATATTTAACTTTTTTATACAAAATTCGAGAAGCATCATTATATGTTTTATTAACCTAAGGGGCATAAAAATGTCCGTTATTTACATGTTGGTAAATGGCAACAGATAAAATCAAACGAAATTCAAGCAAGTGAATTTAATAACCAGAGTGTTTGTAAATTTCGCTTAATTCAGGATTTAAAATTGTAATGTAAATATACGATGAAATATTTTACTACTTTTTCATTATTAATATTGCTGTTTTGATATTTTCAACTATTTCCTATAATAATATGATATTTTATATATGATCGAATATTTTAATACTTTTTTATTATTAATATTGCTACTTTGATATTTTCAACTTATTTTAAATGTATGGCATTCATGTTTTTCAACTAATTCTACACATAAATTTGCTAAAATTCATTATTAATATGGCGTTTAATGCTCTGTCTCAATATTTCATGCTGTAGATCATTATTAATATGATGTTTAATGCTTTATCTCATCATTTTAATCTATAGCTCGTTATTAATATGATGTTTTACAAACTTATTTACCTTATTATTTTCATCTACAAAATTGCGTGGGCAAAATTTGGAATTCGATAACTTATTAAATAATAGTTTAAAAAACGATTTTATAAATTTTAACATAGGGCAACATTAGTTACATTTAATAAAACTCTTTAAAAGAGTTTGAATTTTAAATTTTTAAAGTACTTTATACCTTTTTGTGTGTGTGTGTGTGTGTGTGTGTGTTTTTGGAATCTTGAAATATTTTATTTTCTGCCGGCCACACCATAAGTACTACTATCTTATAAAATTGTAGATTTTAAATCGAAGATTCAGAAGCCGAATTCAACATTTCGGTGCTGTCCTTTGAGTTTTTTATCGAAACAAAACACGTAGGCGAACAGAGATGTGAAGAGATTCCATGTTCTGTTTATTTGCAGAAACACGGTGATTTAATTTTTTATTTTTATTTTTATTTTTATTTATTCTTCGCAGGTTTTCAATCCGCGACATCGCAGACTCTCGTCAGACCATGTCCGAATTGCAAATTTTGAAAACTCACAGGAACGACACTGGCACCTACAGCTGTTCAGCTGTGAGCGACATTGGAACAGACGAGGCGATGATACAGTACATAGTCCAAGGTTTGTGATTTCTTTTTTCTCTTTTATATAGAACGGACAAATTATTATGCGTATTACTGTGTCCAAAAATTAAGAACAATTTTCAATTTAAAATTCCAGGGGGTTATGGAATTTCAATTTTATTTTTTTAGGTTGCTGGCATTGTCTTTGACGTCTGTGTGAAATTTGACGTCAAAATATTGATTAGTGTTTGTTTTACGCTTGGCTTTGTGAGACGCTAAAAGTGATACCGGCGATTTCTGAAATGTCTGGAATTAATTGGGCAAAGAACTTGCATTCAATTTTGTTTGCGAAAACGTATAGAATGTTGTAGAAGGCATTCGTTGAGCATTCCTATATCGGAAAGAAATGTTTACAACTGGTATGAGCAGTTCAAAGAAAGCAGAAAACCCTTTGAAGATGAAGAGCCCTCTGGTCGACCATCAACCTCAACCGACGAAGCTCACGTCCAAAAAATTAAAGATTGAGTGCTTGCAAACCGTCGATTTGCATTGAGGATTGGGAAAAAGTTGGCATAAGTGCATTGTATCTGGAGAGGATTACTTTGAAGGCGATGAAATAAATTTGAAAGAATAAATAAAGAGTTTTTGAAAAGAAAAATTGGTCTTACTTTTTGGGCACAGTAGTGCTATGAAAAACGTTGCAAATGAATTTTAACAATTATCTTTCTAGAAAATTAGTTTTAAACTGAATTCTCGTCTTTATCAAAATATGTCCTAGATTCGACACGAATACATTACCTTGATTAGAAAAATAAAAATTATTTTCGTCACACATAAAAATTTATTATTATTATGTAGTGAATTTCATGGAATTAAAAGACATCAAGTGTACTATTTTTAAGGTTTAAAAAGTTAATAATAATACATAAAGGAATATTAAAATATCTACGTTAATTTTTTTTTTTTTTAATATTTTCAAAAATAACCCATTATTATTATTACCTATTATTATTTAATGAATTTCATGCTAATAAAGGGCATTATTTTTAAGGTTTAAAAATTAATAATAATACGTAATATACCTGCGTTAATTTTTTTGATTATTTTCAAACATAACTCATTATTATTATTACCTATTATTATTTAGTGAATTTCATACAAATAAAGAGTACCATTTTTAAGGTTTAAAAACTAATAATAATACGTAAAATTTCTGCTTTAATCTTTTGTGATTATTTTCAAAAATAGCCCATTACTATTATTTCCTGTTATTATTTAGCAAATATCTTAGAAATAAAGAGCGTCAAACGTTATTATTTTTATTGTTTAAAAAATAATAATAATACATAAAATATCTACGTTCCTTTTTTTTATTATTTTCAAAAATTACCCATTATTATTGTTACCTATTATTTTTTAGTGAATTTCATACAAATAAAAGGCATCAATTGTATTATTTTTAAGGTTTAAAAAATTAATATTAATACGTAAATGAATTTTAAAATATCTGCGTAAGTTTTTTTATTATTCTCAAAAGTTATTAATTACACTATTCTTATATATTCAGAATAAATGCAATCAAGGATATATATTTATATTCAGGATTACGTTATGCTCAGGATTACGTTATGCTTATTACTATTACTGTTCAGTATATTTTTATAATCAATGGTCTATAATGCATAACTTTTATTCAAAATAATTATTTTAATGACAACGCATAGAAAATGTGTCTGAAAAAGGGACAAAAGTTTAAAACTCTTTGTCAACTTTTTTATGTACTAAAAATCAAATTAAAAAGAAAATAATGTTTAATAAATGGAAAAATTTCCAACACCTTTTAATATTAAATTGTATAAAGTTATTAGTTAAAATTTATGTTGAAATATAGCAGAGCAGTAACCATGGCAACGTTTTTGTATATCAAACATTAGTCAACAACTTTTGAAAAAAAACATCATGTCTTCGATTATAATAAAATAATCTTTAATATTATTCAGTGTTTATAGTTTTGTACTATTTTTAGTAGGTCAAACATGTAGGCATTTTAAAATATTTTTTATTTAGTACAAGTAATTTAAAAACAAAAATCATTTCATTTTTTGTCAACTGAGTTATCGACTTTAATCGACTAAGTTGTAGTTGTTTGTCTTGATATTGGTTTTAACAGCTGTTTGTCTTGACATTAGCTTTTGTAGCTTATTTTTTAAGCTTTATAAGATTTTTTAATATTACTTCTATTTACACGCACTCAGTAATAAATAAAGAAAAAAAAGTCATGACATTATTTTTTGCTTGAAAAATTAATGACAATTATTAGCAAATTTTTCATCGGAAAAAATTAAATGACCAAACTTTTAGGATCTTGGAAACACTTTCATTTTTATTTACAAGCACCATATATATATATATAGAGAGAGAGAGATAAATAGGTAGATAGATAGATATAGATACAGAACTCTGGGTTATTATACAAAGAAATGAAAATTAAACTTATAAATGCAGTTCAGTCCAATGTCAGAGAAACCAGATTTCTCGAGTCTACAACGAATGTAATGTACCCAATCTACGGTAGACCTAATTATCACACGACGTGATGCATGAAACAACAAGGGGCTCACTTTGTAAAGAGGCTGAATCTCCGAATTGTTCAGTCACTTTTTAGAAAAAGAGGAAAATAACAACACTTCTTGTCAACTCGTTGCAGAACACTCTTTTTCTTCTTTTCCAAAATCCTCCCTTTAATAAAATACGTCACGAAGGGAGGGTCAGCTTCCCTCACTTCTCTTTGGAGTGGACACTTCCTCAGCCCATGGTCTATTACCCATTACGATGCAGCAACTCATCACGTAGTCCATATCCCATTTGTAATCGTTTAGTCCTGAGAAGGTCGCACAGACAATCGCTAATTTCATGAGGCCTCATGATCCATGACACTGATTATCTGCTGTCAAATTTGAGTGACAGGTTGTTCTCATGAATACAAAACACTAATTTCATGTAGTATAAATATCCACGAGACTGCTTATCGGCTGTCATATTTGAGTGATATTTTGTTATTATGTTGTTAAAGAATATGCATTCCTTTATCCTGGAAACAAAAATATTATATTTCTTCCGGGGGAAATATGCTACAATATTGTTATGGAACGTATTATTAAATAAAATCTTGAATGAATAATTTTTTTTTTAATTTCATAAAAAAACCATTTATTTTGTTCTATCTTGGTTTTATATGCTATTTCATCTGTTTTAAAAAATATTATTATTGATTATTTATAAAAAGCATATTGGTTTAGAAAAACTACTTGATATGCAAATTTCCCAAATTCTTTTGGATACATTATTTTAATTGTGTACATAAATGTAAAAACCATACACAAATAAAAAAAATTTAAACAGTACATATATATATATATATATATATATAACTGTATAATATTTAAATTAATTTCGAAATTTTTTTCACACCTACAGCAGTGATTTTTTAATGTCTTCAAATTTCTTTAACAGGTAGACCCGATTCCCCTACTGACATCAGCATTGTCAACGTTACCAGTCGCTCAGTTACATTACAGTGGGAAGTGAAGCATGATGGCAACAGTCATGTGACCGGAAGTGTAGTGCAGTATCAGTCGATATCAGGTGAGATTTCCGAAGGTATTTAGAAACACTTTAAAAATACTTTTTACAAGAATTTGTAGTATAGATAAAAATGTTTGTATGTTATTTAGTATTCTCATCGTTAAGAATCCAACATATTTTAGTGGTCTACACTTTCATCATCATCATCATCAATGTCGCAACAGCCCCATGGTGTTCGAAGACCGTCTGTCCATTGGCAGATTTCAAGTCAAAAGATGTTTTCGTTGTATGGGGTAGGGTTGTCAGACCTACGCCCAACAGCCATATTATACCGGGACTTATGGTTTAAAGCGGATTTCGAACCACTACAAACATCCATGGCATCGCCGGGACTCGAACCCCGAAACTTGTGACACCAAGCGCCAGAGCACTAGTCACTCAGCCATCAGGCTTCAATCTACGCTTTGAAAAATTAAAAATTAAACATATATATATTGTTGTTTTATCTCAATAGTATATTATCATTGTACCACAGTATTAAAAACAATGTTTAATTAATTTATAACAAATATTGACGTGATTATTTTTTATATTTATAATTTACGTAGCATATCTTTCTTTAGATTTATCGCTTATTATTTGGTATAGTTTCTTTAAAATGTCAAAAATTATATATATATCAATGAAAATTGTATAATATTATTGATAGCTTTAATCATTAGAATAATTCTGCGAAACAATCATATATATTTTGATTCTATTTTATAGCTTTTTGTGGGGGGGAGGGGGGTTTATTATTTCATTGTTCGATTTTTGTAAAAACAATCAACTTTGTGACTATCTGTCTAAATTTCAAATTTCAGCAAGTTTAAAAAATTGAATTTAAAAAAAAAATTTGATAATTAAAACAACATTAGCTAATTACTTTTAATCTATTCATCATACATTTATTATATTTTTAAGTTGCACATAAAATTTAAAAATAATTTCATCATTTAACTTACGGACTATAATTCATTACTATTAACAGTTTATTAATTTTTCAATGTCTTTAATACAAATTCCTCACTAATTAAATCAGTGGCAATCAAATGACTCACTTTTTTTTTAACTTATGCCCAATAAGGCATTTCTGTGTAATGTTAGGTATTAATTTGTTTTCAAGAACTAATTACAAACTAAAAAAAAAATCAAAATTCTTCAAAAGGGAATTAAAATCCATTAGTGGTTGTAAAACGGTTATTTTTGTAAAGGAATTCCATGTGTATTTGAGTGGAAATAAGTCACAAGTTCTAATAAACCGGCTTAAGCCAACTCGGCATTATTTTCTATAAGCCTATTAAAGTTCAAGCTTTTCCTGTAAAGTTTTAGGAGTTTTCCGTCTTTGAACAGATGTAATACTCGTTTCAGGAAAACTTAGGAACATTTTTCCGGCCTTCAAGTCCTTAGAAAAGTATTTTCCTAAATCAAAGTGTCACTATAAATATCAGTCATAAAATAAACCTGTCAGCTAACCTATCAAAATAAATTTTACATTCAAATTTGATAAAATGTTATAGATATTTTAAAAACATTATTCAAATTTCATTAAATTGCTTCTGAAAATTAAATTTATTCATTGTGTAACTAAGAAAAAAATGTTTAAAACATTCTGATAAGTATATGCATCAGTTTTTTTTTTCAGATTTTTAAAAAAAAATCATTTATCCATAATTTTTAATGTATTTTATGAACGCTGTGTACTTGACTTCCTACCATTTATTGAAGATTGAAGATTGTAGCAAATTCAGCGTTATTTAGAGCAAGGGAATTATGAAGAATCTACAATGCTGATTAATATTATTGTTACCTTAGTCCGATGATTAATTGGCTAATTTAAAAAAAAATTATCTTGAGCTCATTTTAATAGTTACTCTTTGTATAGTATGCAGCGAAAATGTCTTGAAAGAAATTTAACGATGATTGTTACTTTAATTCTGCAATATTCGTTACCTTAGTCCTGTGAATTAATTGGCTATTATTATTGTTACCTCAATCCGGTAATTATTTGAGTAATATTATAGTTAATTTAATCCAGTGAGTTATTATATTTTTAGCTTATTCAAGTCTCACATAAAATTTTAACAATAATTTGATTATTTAACTTATTGACTATAACTCATTACTATTAACAGTATACTAATATTTTAATTTCTTTCATAAAAATTCATTACTAATTAAATCAGTGGCAAATTCTTCAAAACAAACCATTCACTTCTGCGTTTAACTTATGCCCAATAAGGCATTTCTATGTATTGTTAGGTATTAATTTGTTTTCAATAACTAATTACAAACTAAAAAAATCAAATTTCTTCAAAAAGGAATTAAAATCCATTAGTGGTTGTAAAACGGTTATTTTTCTAAAGGAATTCATGTGTATTTGAGTGGAAACAAGTCACAAGTTCTAATAAACCGGCTTAAGCCAACTCGGCATTATTTTCTATAAGCCTATTAAAGTTCGAGCTTTTATTGTAAAGTTTTAGGAGTTTTCCGTCTTTGAACAGATGTAATCCTCGTTTCAGGAAAACTTAGGAGCATTTTTCCGGACTTCAAATCCTTAGAAAAAGTATTTTCGTAAATCAAAATGTCGCTATAAATATCAGTCATAAAATAAACCTGTTAGCTACTTGCAGAATAAATTTTACATTCAAATTTGATAAAATGTTATAGATAATTTAAAAACAGATCAATCAAATTTTATTAAATTATTCTGAAAATTAAATTTATACATTGTGTAACTAGGAAAAAAATTTTTGAAACATTCTGATAAATATATGCATCGATTTTTTTCTTCACATTTTTTTTAAAATCACTTATCCAAAACTTTTAAGGACTTTTATAAACGCTGCACTTGACTTCATATCATTTATCACTGAAATTTGAAGATTGTAGTAAATTCACCCTTATTTGGAGCAAGTGGATTATGCAGAATCTACAATGTTAGCAGGATTGAAAAGTATAATAGTTTTTTATTGAAAAAAAAATGATTAATTTTCTTAATCCGGTGATTAACAGGCTAATATTATTGTTATCTTAATCCTGTGATTAATTGGGTAATATTATTGTTACGCTAATGCGGTGTTTAACTGACTAATATTATTGTTACATTAATACGGTGATTAATTGGGTGTTGTTACCTTAATAAGGCGAGTTTTTTTTTTTTTTTTTTTTTTTTTTTTTTCTTTTTGCTTTTTCAAGTTTCACATAAAATTTTAACAATTTGATTATTTAACTTATTGGCTATAACTCATTACTATTAGCAGTATATAAATTTTTAATATTTTATTTTTTAAAAACATTTATTGCTAATTAAATCAATGGCAAATCATTCACTTTTTCATTTAACTTATGTCCAATAAGGCATTGCTATGCATTGTTTAGTGTTAATCTGCTTTATAATAAATAATTAAAAACTAAAAATAGAAAAAAAATTCATCAAAAACGGAATTAAAATCTATTAGTGGTTGTAAAACGGTATATATTTGTAAAGGAATTTGATGTGCATTTGAGTGGAAACAAGTCACAAGTTCTAATAAACCGGCTTTAGCCAACTCGGCATTATTTTCTATAAGCCTAGTAAAGTTCGAGCTTTTATTGTAAAGTTTTAGGAGTTTTCCGTCTTTGAACAGATGCAATCCTCGTTTCAGGAAAACTTAGGAGCATTTTTCCGGACTTCAAGTCCTTAGAAAAGTATTTTCGCAATTCAGAATGTCACTATAAATATCAGTCATAAAATAAACCCGTTAGCTAGTCTATTTAAAATAAATTTTACATTCAAATTTGATGAAATGTTACAGATACTTCTGAAAATTAAATTTATTCATTGTGTTACTCAGAAAAAATGTTTTAAAACATTCTGATAAATATATGCATCGGTTTTTTCTTACGTTTTTTTTCTAAAAAAATCACTTATCCAAAATGCTTACTTTAATGTTTTTTTAAAAACGCTGTGTAGTTGACTTCCTATCATTTGTCATTGAGATTTGAAGATTGTAGTAAATTCAGCGTTATTTAGAGCAAATGGATTATGAAGAATCTACAATGTTATATTTATAGCAGAAGGCCTGAATGGCCGAGTGGCTAGCGCTCTGCCGCTCGGTACCACAGGTTTCGGGTGCGAGTCCTGGCGGTGCCATGGATGTTTGTAGTGGTTCGGAATCCACTTTAAACGGTAGTTCCCGGTCTAATAGGATCATAGAGCCTTGCGGGGCATTGTTACTCCGCGTCCGTAGCTTATCTTCAAGTTACACGCGCCCCCTGGGTAATTCAAAGTGAGTAACGTCTGTGCAGCGCTTGCCTTACGGCATCCAAGACCAAGCTGTCTAAGTGTTTGCCAGCTGCATTAGAAAGAAAAAAAAATATTTATAGCAGAAGGCAGAACGAAAGGTAGAATTTTAATTGAAAACAATTGATTAATTACTTAATCCGGTGATTAATTGGGTAATATTATTGTTACTTTAATCCGAAGTTTAATTAGTTAATATTATTATTACTTTAATCTGAGGATTAAATGAATAATATTATTGTTACCTTAATATGGTGAATAATTAGGTAATATTATTGTTACTTTAATCCGATGAATAATTGGTTAATATTATTGTTACTTTAATCCGGATGATTGATTGGCTAATATTATTCTTCGCCTAATCCGGTGATCTAATTGCCTAATGTTATTGTTAACTTAATCCGGTGATTAATTGGCTAATAATTTTGTTACCTTAATCAGGTAATTAATTGGTTAGTATTATTGTTATTTTAATCTTGTAAATTAATTGGCTAAGATTATTGTTACCGTAATCCTGTGATTAATTAGGTTATATTATTTTTATCTTAATCAGGATTACTTATATCTTAATATATTGTTACCTCAATCCAGTGATTAATTGGGTAATATTATTGTTACTTTAACCCTGTAAATTAATTAGCTAATATTAGTGTTACCTTAATATAATATTATTGTTAATGTGATTAATTGGCTACTATTATTGTTATCTTAATCCGTTGATTAATTGGATAATTTGATTGTTACCTTAATCCGATGATTAATTGGCTAATATTGTTAATATAACTCTTTAATCCGGAGCTTGATTGGCTAATATTATTCTTACCTTAAACCGATTAATTGGTTAATATTATCTCGTTAATCCGATTAATTAATTGGCTAATAAAAATAAATTAGCATTTTTATTGGCTGAAGCCGAAGACGAAATACGACTATTTTCATCTGAAGCATTTGCAAGTTATTTTTTTAGGAATCGGCTATTTATTTGTAACCATTAACCGTATGCACTCTTTCAAAGGAAAAAGAGAATAAAAATCATGGAAAAAGAACGATAAAATTTCAAAATTTTATCACCCAAAAACTTTTAAAGTGTCAACAAAAAAAAATTCTCTTAAGCTCATATTAAGAGTTACTTTTTCTGTAGTATCCAGTGAAAACATCTTGAAAGATATTTAACGATACTGGCTTCAGAAAAATGTCTTTGGTTACACATGAAATAATATGGATATTGCATTTTTCATTTACTTACAAGATGTTACATGAATAAGTGAAACGATACCAAAAAATGTTTGCACATACTTTAACTGGCTGGACAAAAAAAATCCATGCAATCTCAGATATTAAAGTAACAAAGTATTATTATCTATGTCCCACTTTCTGACAAAACGCGCTTTCGTGTGCTACGATTTAGTAAGATGGTATTTTTATTCCACCATTTTGCGGGGCATAATAACTGTTTTACATTCTGATCGTGATCAAGACAAAATACGTTACTTTTGAAAAAAAGATCATTGAATAACTGAAAAATAATATTTTGTAAACATCATTTTGAGTTTTTTTTTTTTTTACCATTTAGCTTGCAAAAGTGTTGCTCTTTCATGTAAAGCAAATAAAATTTATATCTGAAAAGGTCCGTTTACGAGTTTCAGTCGATCACGTTCAAATTTTATGGCTTATTTCTTAAAGGAAATTGAATGCAAAATGAAAAATGAACATTAAATTAATTTTCATAAGCATAAATGATCATTCACTAAATAGTAAAATGAAAAACTTAAAAATTTTTAAAAATATTATGGAACTTAAAATATTATTTGAAATGTAAAGCTGATTTATGAAACAAGAAATCTTGGGATTTCCTGAAATAAATTATAAAAACAACAAACTTTTTAATTAATACTAAATGGACCTATTATATTGCCTACTTTTTAAATACACTCAAGTCCATAAATTAAGGATAATGAAGTTCAGGTAAAGAAAGAGACAGAAGCAAAACAAATTTGACTTATTTGTAAAGTCTATTTTTTAAACAAAAGGTAAAGAGCAAAAAAGATGCTATATGTTTGACATAATTAATAAAAATTGAAATTTTTACTCCCTGGAGCAAATTTAAAAAAAGAACCTATTTACAAAAAACAGTATAACATGGTTAGTATGATGGTTAATACGGAGTATGACTCCCGGACGTTGCAATACAGGCCTTGCAACGCCTAGACATGCTGAGTATCAAATTATCAATCTGATCTTGGGGAATATTACACCACTCATCAAGCAATGCCCTCCGAAGTTCCGGTTGACAGGTGGGAGGGAGTTGACGGGCTGCAATTCGTCGGCTAAGCATATCCCACTCATACTCTATTGGATTCAAGTCCGGTGAGTATGCTGGCCAATCCATACGGGTGATAGAAGATATCACCCGTATGGCATTCGTTTTGAAGGCATTCGTTCAATTGAAGGCATTCGTTTACAATGTTTGCACGGGGAAGACGGGCGTTGTCATCCATAAACAGAAATTCAGCACCCATGGCGCCCCGAAACAAACGTACATGTTGTTCCAGAATGACATCCCGATAGCTGTGGCCTGTCATCGTTACACTCTGAACATGGAGGTCATTTCTGGAACCAAACGAGTCATCCCCAAGCGAGCCACCCTGCACCACCGTAACGGTGTCGTTCAATGGTGTTTTGGTGGTAACGGGTATCTGGCGCTCTCCATATGAAAGTCCGGCGAGAATCAGACTGCAAACTGAACCTGGACTCGTCGGAAAACATCCCACCAGACCACTGTTGCGGTGTCCACAATGCATGCTCCCTACTCCAGGTTAATCGCAGGCGACAGTGAGTTGCGGTAAGTGGAACATATCTGACAGGCCTACGAGCATATAGATCAATGTGCCCTAAGCGTCTGTACACGGTCTGCCTTGAAACTGTCGTACCGCTAGCTGAAGATAGCTGACGAGGCAGGTCTGATGGTGTGCTCCATCTGTTTCTTTTTTCAGTAACTGCTAAATACCGGTCCTCATTCGGCGTTGTAACTCGGGGGCGACCTGTGCTGTAACATCTACTCACATTACCATCATCTTGGAATCGTTGCCAAAGCCTGGAGATAACACTCTGGGCGATTCCAAGTTCCTCGGATACTTCCAGCTGGGTACGTCCACATTCCAGTCGTCCGATAATTCCACCACGTAAAAAATCATCCAAATGCTTCCTTTGTGCCATAACTATGCGGTTATTGCACTGAAAGGCTTTTAAAGCGCTTGTGAACAATTTTACTTCTTTGCCACCATTCCTTATATACCCCTCTCTTACACTCTCGTCATTGTGACGTACTATCCGCGCCATCTGGTGGTTTCCTGTAATTTGCATATTCTTCTTCAAGATGTGTGTGATAATTCTACAGGTGAAATTTTTATTTTAGAGTTCAATTTCTGTGGGATTCTAAATTATCCTTATTTTATGGACAAGAGTGTAGTATCCAAATATTATTTTATGTAGCTACAAACTTAGTTCGGGCCCTGATGGCAGAGTGACTAGCGTTCTGGCACTCGGTTTTGGGGGAAGTCCTGGCTGTGACAAAAATGTTTGTAGTGGTTCAGAATCCACATTAAACCGTAGGTGCCGGTCACAATATGATTGTAGAGCGTAGGACTGATAACCCTTATTGTTATTATAATATAGATGGTAATGCAGACACAGTTAATCTATATGCCATAAACATGGGCTGCACCGTTGTTACTCATTTAGAACTATCCAGGGGGCACGTATAGCTTGACGATATGCTATGGACGTATAGCTTGACGATATATAATACTACCACCACAACGCTCTACGATCCCCTTAGACCGGAACCTACGGTTTAAAGTGGATTCCGAACCACTACAAACATCAATGGTACCGCCGGGATGTTTAATTCTTTCCCAAAAATGGGCTCGATAAATCCGAAACTTGTAAAGTCCTGTCGTTGTCCTTAAAGAAATGGATAGAAAGAGCGAATGCCCTGGTGCAACACTTAGGAATGCTTGTTAAATTAAAGTTATTGAGGCAAAAGGGAGTGGAGTGTAACAGCAGTTTCCATCCTTATTGCCGTGCATCTTAGATAACGCTGGACCTGCTACATATTTGCCGTTGTATTGGTAAAGGAGCATTAAAAAACAACTAAAATTACCAGCATTAAAAAACAACTAAAATCGACATATTGTAAGTCTGAGTGGGCTTCGTATAATTTTCTATAGGAAGAGGACATTTTAACATAACATAATTGGGACAACATATTTTTCTACGGGAAAGGAACATTTAAGCATAACATAATTGGAACAACATAATTTTCTACAGGAAAGTGGCATTTAAACATGGCATAATTGGGACAGCATAATTTTCTTCAGGACTTGCATTGAAGTGACAATAATGTTTACAAGTTTAAAAAAGGTCCGCGATGAGGGGACGTAGTGTTTTCAATAATGGTTTAAATTGTTTAATTTTTGTCCCTGGCAATAGTATCAAAATAAAAACTCTTATTCTTTGTGTGGACTGTAAAAGGTCAACACTTTTATTCGAAAATCAAGCGCACTCTGCCGATATTGATATTACATTTCTTTCTCTTTCAAGCAATCTCACGCCCACGCAGATGATCATGTTTATAAGTCCCTGGCGCCAGCTTACACTTCGGTTTTTTTTACACATTATGCACGTGAAGTTATTTATCCATAAGGAAACAGTCACTTTTATTTTTTGGGGAATTTTAAGAACATTCAACCCAAGCAATATCATGTTCACCGATGAAAATAATAAAACTTGTTACATTCGCTAATTACCAAAGATTCCTTAGAGGAGAATTTGCGACGATTGAATTCCCCGCCTCATTATTTACGCACTCAATTTGCCAAGACAAATGCAGCCTCGAAAGTGCCTCCTAATAGGTTTCGATATGGGATTCTTTTGTTGTTCTAAAGACCGTAATCCTTTTCCTTTTCCTGAGTTATGGCTGCAATTTCTGATGCCATCCTACCTCATGAGAGCTGGAGGTGAAATAATTATTTTGTATGTACGTTATGGTGTCCTCCAAAAAATAGCCATCGGTGCGGATGGATTTCAGCTGTGAAAAAGAATTATTTAATTGTTCTATCCAGTTGGTGGAAAAAATTTCCATTAAATTAGTGTTCACCGCCCAAACAAATCCTGTCAAACATTGGTAAAGAATAGAGGGACGCAGAATTTCAAAAATAATTTTGACATTTATCATTATAGATTATTTTGTACAGAAATAATTTTTACTAAACATTTTTCATTTTTACGATAGTAAAAATGTTTTGGAACACCAGATATTTTGATTCGAAATCATTTGCCTATAGAAAAGCAAATATGTAGCTCAGCATTGTAAACATTGCTACATTGCTCAGTGTTCTAGCACTGATATGTAGAACATCGTTAGTCGAATATGGCTGCTGCTGCAATTTTGGGCAAACATTCCCTAAGATGACCTACAGAGAGTTCATACCCTTCTCCTTCACAAATAAATTGGAAAGACATCATGTAGATTTAATGGATTGTATCCTTTTTTATGGCATCGTAGTTTAAAAAGAACATGCTTGAGATATGCGGTCTGATGGCCAATTGGCTAGCGCTCTGGCTTTCGGTGCCAAAGGCTTCAGTTTCAAATCCTGGCGGTGGGCATATATATTTGTTAGTAGTTCGAATTCCGCGTTAAACTGTAGATCTCGGTTTAATTAGCCCAAAGAGTGCAAAAAATGAAAGTAGAACAACAAACCAAACTTCTATACTTATGATGATCCTAGGAAAAGGGGTTGCCATTTTTTTTCTTCCAAAATGCTTTTAAGCGTCTTAGCTACCGATGGTAAACTTCAGCAGTTATTGTTTGATTGTCACAAAACAACTCATCCCTCCATACATACAAAAGAATCTTCTTTGGATGCATACCTCTTCGTGACTATTAGCTAGGCTGAAGTCTTTGGCGTTTAACATTATTGTAGAGATTCCACTTATGAATCATAGATAGCTAGAAGTGAAAATCGGTTTTATTATATCTAATAATTATTCCACAAAAAGAAAGAGGACAGATCTTTCGTTAAAACCTGATACTTGTATCAATTTAGTTATGTATTAAAACTTGAATCTCACTGTCTTTAATTTCTTATGCATACTAAATGTTTCATTCAAGATTCCAGTTGGAATGGTCAGACATCTCAGCTGATAGTGTCCGGCTCCGACAACTTGGCCACTCTGAGAGCCCTGTCCCCCGTCACGCTGTATTTCATTCGGATTGTGGCGGAAAATGCACTCGGACACAGTGCTCCCAGTGAAGTCGTAAACGTCACCACAGCCGAGGAAGGTAAGTCCCCCCTCCTATTGACCCCTTTAGAAGAAGTTTTTTGTTTTTTTTTTTTTTTCAAATATAGATTTGTTTCTGAATAATTTTTTTATATAAAATCAAACATATTCATTTTCAGAATTATGCTCAATAAGTTTTTATCCTGTTTTATTTATTTATTATAGAAATTCATGTATAAATGTAGATATTCTAAGCGCTTATTAGAATCAGAACTGTAATCGTCTGATTCACTGTCAGACGATTCAAGATCACCCTCCGATGAATCGCTGCTATTATCGTTAAAAAAGTATTCACTGTTGCTCATTTAAAAATATGAACTATATATGACAAAATATGACCTACGGTAAGCAATAAATGAGAGGAAATAAGTATTAAGTAAAGCATCGCTAATATAAGTAATATAAGTAAGTATATTACTATATTAATATATGTATATTAATATAAGTAAGTATATTACTAATATAAGTAAGCAGGGAAGCTCAGCTCCTTGGAAATTTTTTCGATACTGAAAGACATTGAGTCGTATATGCATGACGGCTACATAAAATCTCCATAGAAGGACTGTTGAAAGATCTATTGTATCACGATTAAAATCTTGTTTGCCTTAAAATAATATACTGTAGCCAAAAAAAAACTCGTTTGAATTCAGAATTCAAAATTAAGTTTCACCCGAATTAACTGGAGGTGGTCCAAAAACATGCAAATATGATATACGGCAAGCACCCCCATATCCGTGATTTTAACAACACTTGTTGGTCCACTGATTTATAATTTGTACCATGTTTTCTCCTTAAGGAGTAATAGAGACGATTATTTAAAACAATAACGAAAAAAAAATTGAATAAAATTTAAATTCGGAGAAGGCATTACTCCTACCAGTGACCAACCCTTTCTCCAATTGTCCTCTTCTACATTCATATCGATAGTTATGGCAACCCTCGCCAAGTAGAGAGCGCCAATGATGCTATTATATTAGTCTGAGCCGCCAAATATTACAGAACACCAAATATTATAAACTGGAAAAGTAAAAGGAATTCTTTCATATTTTTTTAGACATGTCCAGATTCTAAAATTAAGATTAAAGGAATCAATTCACCAGGTTTTTTCAGTCTCTAATATTACAACTTTGTCATATTCTTATTTGAATGTAAAGGTTATATGTATATAAAGGTTATATAAACCAAAAAACATTCTATAAAAATATAATATTTTTTCTTCAGTGGCCTTTTTATTAGTCATATTAGTCAGTAGATTATAAATCAGCCCTTTCTCTTATGAATATATAAGAGATGAAAAATATTATATATATATATATATATATATTTATTTATATAAGAAAATAAACTATTGCAGTTTTAATAATATATTATACTTTATTTTATCTCTTTACATATACTATACACTCAAATATTTTCTTTGTCTTTCATTTTGGTTTATCTTGTGAAAATACATTTCATTATAAAAGATAAAATATCCACTACATATTCTCCCGAAATTATAAATAATTCAAGATTATATTAAATACAAAAACATATTATAAAAAAATTTATGCAAATGAAATTTCCAAAAAAATAATATTACTGAAATAGGAGAAACATATTTCGTTTTAATTTGTTCATTACTCCTGAAATACTGTCATGTGTTTTTATTTTAAATTAAAGTTTTTTTTGTAGTTCAAATAAATGTAGAATACAGCAGCTAATTATTCGTCATATAAAAAATTTAAATGATCTAAATTAAACATAAATCATTTGAGATTGTTATTTATTCATTAGCCAAGCAAATACATTTAAATCTTTTTTATTGTTAAGTAGTTTGTTAATTTGAAAGGTTATTCATATTTTATACATATTCCTCCAAACTTTTAAATTTTTCAGTTCAAATAAAATATGAAAAGTAAATATTAATTGTGTTTCATGAATAAATAATAAGAGCACACGTGCGTCAATGCTATTTTAATGCATTTCATTTATTTTTTAATGATGGAATTAAATTCATGGTTCACAATTAGGCATAACAAATTATTTTTTATACGGAAATAAAGTTTTTATTTAAAATAATTAGACTTTATTGATCCACTTGTAACAAAGGAATTGAAAAAAATCAACTTTCTAGTCTATCTATTCTGAATTTGAATATTGAAATTTG
Organism: Caerostris darwini; assembly: GCA_021605075.1. Taxonomy (NCBI): domain Eukaryota; kingdom Metazoa; phylum Arthropoda; class Arachnida; order Araneae; family Araneidae; genus Caerostris; species Caerostris darwini. The sequence goes on from BPLQ01006946.1 coordinate 297,917, forward strand.
TTCGTTGTTTGTTAAATAAAACAAAAACAAAATTTTTAATAAATTAAAATAATTAATCAATTTAATCGTTAACTAAACTAGTTCATCTTCCTTTTGAATACTTTTGAATAATTTATTTATAATCATTTTTACCCAAAGATTTTTTTTATTTCCAATGGCAGATTATGAACAGTTACAGCAAAAAAAAGAACAAAAAAAAAACATGCAACAACAACAAATACAACAAAACATGCTGAAACAGAGTTCATGAATCTAACAGTAATGCCAAGTTGCAGATCTTTTAGCCACTAAAAAGTGTTACCAGGTGCACCACGGGGAGGTAGATCTTCTGCGCACCCTTTTTACCCAAAGATTAAATATACAAAACGTCTTCCTAATTATTCCAACTTTTTAACTCATTTTTAAAACTGCGTTGCAATTTCCAGCTAAAAGCCCTTCACATTCCATTCAAAGCCAACTTTCACATGTTAAAAGTATTCCAGAAAGTACATCTGAAATTAAATAAAAATAATAAATTAATAATAATCTCCTTTTAAATCTTTCTTTTAATCATCTTCTTTTTAAATATTGTTTAGTAATTTGCTTATAATCATGTTTATCCAAAGGTTAAATATACAAAACATCTTAACCAACTCCTAATTATTCCAACTGTTAACTCATTTTAAAATTATGCTGCAATTTCCAAATAAAAATCCTTCAAAATACATTCCAATTCAACTTTCACATGCTAAAATTATTCCAGAGAACAGCACACCTGAAATTAAATAAAAATAATAAATTAATAAATGAAAATAATTCATCAATTTAATAGTTAACTAAACTAGTTCATCATCCTTTTAAAGACCGTTTAATAATTCGTTTATAATCTTTTTTACCCAAAGATTAACTATACAAAACCTCCTTCTAATTATTACAACTGTTTGACTCATTTTAAAATTGCGTTGCAATTCCCAGCTTAAAAGCCCTTCGAATTCCATTCCAAACCAACTTTCACATTCCAAAAGTATTCCAGAGAGCACACCTAAATGCATTCGTTCAGAACTCTGTTACGTAATGCCAAGAGTCGAGTTTCTGGAACTGTGAATATGAAAACATAAAAGCGAACTCGCACCTAATTCTGCAGCGTCTGCATATAAAGCCCCCAAAGTCTCCTAAAATTCAAATTCTACCGGACAAAGCGAAATTCCCCACCTGCTGGTTATCAATTTAACCCCGAAAACTGGAGTTGCAGCTGCTTTTAAACCATTTTGTTCCCTTGTTGTTTTTTATTGTCGGGATTCTGTTTTATTACTGGTGGATTAAGGACAAAGGAAGCTTTGTGTCCTTGGAAGCTTAAACGAGAATGGATTGCGCGGACACAAATTTTGCCCAGAGCTCTATTAGGATGGATAGGCAAATCCATGTTTGTTTAATCAGGTAAATTAGAATTGAGTGTCCAGGATCGTCTGTCTTCTATTTAAGCCTCGCTGGAATTCGCTCCTCGGAGTAAATTTTCGACATTCAATTTAAGGTCTTTCGCTAGAAGTTAAAATTCTGCAGACTCTGAGAAAAGTGTTTCTGTTTTCTTGTTAAACATTTTTGGTAGTAAATAGAAAAGTGCATTTGTGTCATATGCATTGAGGATATTAATTATACATCCATTCTATCTGAGATTCTTGTGTTATTTTTGGGAAAAAAATATTTTACGGGTTGGTAACATAAAACGTAAAATAGTTTTGAGATAAATATTTTATTCGGATTTTATAGCAATCAAATACAGTATAAATAAGGGATAATTTATCGATATTTGAAATAATATATATTATGCCTGTTCCTGTAAGCTATACTATGGGGAAATCTTAGTTTCCAACAAAAAACCTTAATTAAAATTTATACCTTAACAAATATAACAAAAAACCTTAATTAATTTATACAATTTATATATTATTTTAATTTATTAATAGTTCAATTTTTTTTTCAGGTCTAAATAATAACTTAAATTTAAGCAATTTTAGAAGAAATATAAAATCGTAATTATTATTTGGCCTTTGTTAGGAGTGTATGTGTATGTATGTATGTTCATGTTTATGCATTGCATATGAGTATTTGAATGTAATATATATGCGCATATGCTTATGTATAAATGTGTTTATCACTTAAAAACAATCTTAATTATTATATCATATATTAATTTCATGTTAATTCATATATAATATTAATTATTAATTTGTCTTATAATTCAATGCATATGTAAGCAACAATTTTGAAGAAGATAATTTATGCATGTTATTACTTTTCAGCTCCTTCTGGTTCACCGCGGGATGTCCAAGTTCATTCCACAGGGGCTCAGTCGATGAAAGTATCATGGAAGGTAATGTATAGCACATAGTAATTTTACATCTATTTATATATGTTTGCTTCCAAAAATAAAGGTAAAAATACGAATCCACGAGTAAAATTTTTTAAAAAATCCATCAAAAAACGAGCAATATACATTAAGGCAAACCTTCAACATAATATAATATACAAATCGTTGGAGTAGAGTTATTGCTGTTTGTGAATTTTTTTATGTGAAGAAAAAGGCAAAAAAGAAACCAGAAATGTTAGTTCTTTTATTTAACAATAAAGCATACTTTTCTTCAGTCTGAAAATAGTGGAAGTTCTATTTCATAGCAGTCTGATCATAATAAATAAAAAAAAATTAAATATTTTTTTAAATTTGTTTTAATGCACGATATATTTTATAGAGAAAATACATTCCAGGATATTCATTTTATTTTAATTATAAAAATTCATTGCATATATTTTTTTTCTTAATTTTTCTTAAAATACAAAACTTTTTGCATTCAAAATAATGTTTTCTAATTAATAAAATAAAATAAAAACGTCTCGTTTGAGATATACTTTGAAGTTTTTTTAATTTTTTATTTTATTTATAAATTCATATTTTTTTTAAAATTATTTTTGTTATATATTAAAAATAAAAAGTGATATTCTTTTTTTAAAAAAATAATTTTGACGTTACTATGTATTTGAATAAAAAGTATTTTTTTTTTTATTTTTAATAATGTAAGTAATAAATCGCGTTGTTCATTAGTGTTGAATATATTAACATACATTAAAATTCATACTAAAAAATGCGACTGCGCATTATTGGTAGCTAAATACGTTCAAAATTATTACAGATATAACATCGAAATTTTGCCAATATGTATAAAATTACTTAAAATACTGTTTTAAGTATCCATACTTAAAACATATAAGAAAATCGATATTTTGACCATTCTGCAAATAAGTGCTCCCCTTAAAATTAAAAACTGCAATGCTATAGTCAAAAAAAAATTACATGATTATTTCCTTTTATCTTAAACAAATTGTTGTTTTCTTTCCTTAATCTATATATAATTTCCTTATTTTTGTGTTTTTTTCTTCTCCTTATTTTTTATTTTAATTTAAAACAACATTTATACATGCAAAAAATTATCTATACCATGAATGTATTTTAATTAAAAATTTTATGAAGAGTTCTACTTTGCATAAATGTACAAATATATTCTGTTTCATTCAATTATTTATATTTTTTAACTCATGAATAAATAAAATACTTAAATAAAACGCATTTCGAAAGATTATTTTTACGTTTGTTAAACTAAAAAAAGTACTTACTTTTTTTGTTCTTTTGTTTAAGAACAAAACATATTTTTTTTTCAGTCTGAAAATAATGAAAGTTCTAGTTTCATAGATCATAAGAAATAAAAAAAATTAAATATTTTTTAGTTTATTTTAATACTCAATATATTTTATAAAGAAAATATATTCAAGGATATTCATTTTATTTTAATTATAAATATTCAACGCATGTTTTTTTTTTTTTTTTTTTTTAATTTTTCTTAGAATACAAAATTTTTTGCATTCAAAATAAAATTACAAGTTAATGAAATAAAATAAAAACATGTCGTTTGAGATATACTTTCACGTTTTTTTAATTTTTTATTTTATTTATAAGTTTATATTTTTAAAGTTATTTTTGTTATATATTAATAATAAAAAGTGATATTCTTTTTTTAAAAAGATAATTCAGGCGTTAATGTGTATTTGAATAAAAAGTTCTTTTTTATTTTTAATAATGTAAGTAATAAATCGTATTGTTCATTAGAGTTGAATATATTAACATAAATTAAAATTCCTACTGATCAGTTAAATGTCACGAAAAAAATGTAAAAATTCTTTTTCAAACTCTTTAATAAAATCTTTTAAAGTTAAAAAAGAAAAGAATTTAGCATTTCATCTTCTAAGTGAGTTTTATTTCATTAAAGAGCTATGCGTTGTTTCAAATGGCATTATTTATGTCTTAGCTGATGCATAAATTCGGAAAAAGAAAAAAAAAAAAAAAACTATATTTTTTTTTTTTTTTTTTTTTTTTTTGCCACTTTCTTTTTGAAACATTTTTTTCATCTAATTTCCAAATGCAAATGCATCCCTTTGAATTTGCACGTACGTGCATTACTGAAAAAAAAGAGAACATTGAGTGCGATATAGAGAAGACAAAGGCGATGAAAAAAAAATTCTTACTTTTAGAACATTTCTGAAAATCCTTACTTACAAAATGTTTCACGATTGACTGCCTCTCATAAAAAGAAATGGACGCTCTCTCACACGGGAGTAGGGATAAATTACTGCAGAGAGGGGAAAAAATCCCTGTCATCCGATTGAAAAGCGCCAACTAAGTACAGTGAAAAAAAATCTCTTTTTTGAGAATATTGATTGGGGGATAAGATTTTTACAGAAATTCTTTCTCTCTAAGTTTTTCCACTTCTCCCCTTTCTCTTTTTTTTTTATCCACTTGCTTTTGAAACTAGTTAACAAGTGGCTTTAGTCTAGAGTATCAAATTTTTAAGCCCACTTTTCAACATACTTTAGCAATCTTCCCATGTATGCTCAACTTAAAATTCCCTAACTACCTGACAAAAAGTGACTTGAGAATTATTCCTGGGAATTTTGGTCGGGATATTATCTTGCAAAAGGGCGTTATTAAAGACGAGATTCTTTTAATACCTTGGATAATACTTAAGGTGCATGTACCACTGTCGACCTGAAAAGCAGTTTTTCGTTTTGGGTTAGTTTTTCTTTAACAGAAAAAACTTAAAACAAGGTCATCTTTCTCTTAATGATATTGAGAATTGCTTTTCTGAGAGAGGGAGAGAAAGAAAAAAACTCTTCAGGTCCAAACAATGACGTTGCTTTAATTAAATTAAATCACTTATGAGGATGTACCCAACTTAGGAATAACGTATTCATTTCCTTTAATTATATTAAGGTTGAAGCAGAATTGCTAAGTTGTTATGAATCGACGGCATAATTTCTTCCGTCTGTTAATTAGGGGGAATAATCAGTTATCGAAGCACCTCTGCAATTGTGTACCAAGTCATTAAAACTATGTTATCGCATTCGAATTAAAATCAATCTCATTTTAGTTGTGACTTTGTTTTGAGTAGCTAGTTTGAAGTACGCGGACCAATCAAATTAGAGGATTTGTATAGTTGCAAAATAATTAGAAAGATTTAATTGTGATTACATAAAACAAATATTATAAATAAGGATCAATTTTAGTTAAAAGAATTGTTGAGTTAATACTTTTAAAAAGCATTTCACATTAATTTTATATTATATTATTACAAACAGTGATTGATTGTTATTTTTTTATATAAAGCTTTGTTTTATGACACTGTTTTTCGTTGACAGGACATTGTTTTACTCTGAATATTTTTTGTTACGAACATCGATTTAATAACATCATCGATTGAACGGACATCGATTAAATTACACATCATCTGACATCGATTAAATTACACATTCAACTCATGAATAAATAAAATGCTTATATAAAATGTATTTCAAAAGATTATTTTTACATTTGTTAAATTAAAAAAAAAAATTTTATTTAAGGACAAAATATACCTTTTTTTTCAGTCTGAAAATAGTGGAAGTTCCAAATTCATAGAAGTCCGAACATAAGAAATAAAAATTAAATATTTTTGAGTTTATTTTAGTACACAGAATATTTTATAAAAAAAATATATCCCAAAATATTCATTTTATTTTAATTATAAAAATTCATTGCATATATTTTTTTTTAATTTTTCTTAGAACACAAAATTTTTTGCATTCAAAATAATATTTTCTAATTAATGAAATAAAATAAAAACATGTCGTTTGAGATATATTTTGAAATGTTTTATTTTTTTTTTATTTATAAGTTCATATTTTTTTAGTTATTTATGATATATTAAAAGTAAAAAGTCATATACTTTTTTAAAAAATAATTCATAGATTAATGTGTATTTGAATAAAAAGTTCTGTTTCTATTTTTAATAATGTACATAATAAATCGTATTGTTCATCATAGTTCAATATATTATCATACATTAAAATTGATACTGATCAGTTAAATATCACTAAAAAAAATGTAAAACTAACTTTTTCAAACCCTTTAATAAAATCTTTCAAAGTTAAAAAAAAATTTAGCATTTCCTTTTCTAAGTGAGTTTTATTTCATTAAAAAGCTATGCGTTGTTTCAAATGGGCATTATATATGTCTTAGCTGAAGCATAAATTCTAAAAAAAAAAAAAACTTTTTTTTTGGCACTTTCATTTTGAAACATTTTTTCATCTAATTTCCAAATGCAAATGCATCCCTTTGAATTTGCACGTACGTGCATTACTGAAAAAAAAAAGAGAACATTGAGTGCGATAGAGAGAAGACAAAGGCGATGAAAAAAAAAATCTTACTTTTAGAACATTTCTGAAAATCCTTACTTACAAAATGTTTCACGATTGACTGCCTCCTTCATAAAAAGAAATGGACGCTCTCTCACACGGGATTAGGGATAAATTACTACAGAGAGGGGAAAAAAATCCCTGTCATCCGATTGAAAACGCCAACTAAGTACATTGAAAAAAAATTCTTTTTTGAGTGGGGGGATAAGATTTTTACAGAAATTCTTTCTCTCTAAGTTTTTCCACTTCACTCCTTTCTCTATTTTTTTCATCCACTTGCTTTTGAAACTAGTTAACAAGTGGCTTTAGTCTAGAGTATCAAATTTTTAAGCCCCCTTTTCAAAATACTTTAGCGATCTTCCCATGTACGCTCAACTTAAAATTCCCTAACTACCTCATAAAAAGTGACAGAGAATTATCCCTGGGAATTTTGGTCGCGATATTATCTTGCAAAAGGGCGTTATTAAAGACGAGATTCTTTTAATACGTTGCATAGTACTTGGGGCACATGCACCACTGTCGACCTGAAAAGTAGTTTTTCGTTTTGGATTAGTTTTTCTTTAAAAGAAAAAACTTAAAACAAAGTCATCTTTCTCTTAATGATATTGAGAATTGCTTTTCTGAGAGAGAGAGAGAAAAAAACTCTCAGGTCCAAACAATGACATTGCTTTAATTAAATTATATCACTTATGAGGATGTACCCAACTTAGGAATAATGTATTAATTTCCTTTAATTATATTAACGTTGCAGCAGAATTGCTAAGTTGTTATGAATCGACTGCATAATTTGTTCCGTCTATTAATTAGTGGGAATAATCAGTTACCGAAGCACCTCCATAATTGTGTACTAAGTCATTAAAATTGGGTTATCCTATTCGAATTAAAATCAATTTCATTTTAGTTGCGACTTTGTTTTGAGTAGCTAGTTGGAAGTACTAAACGGACCAATCATATTAGAGGATTTGCGTAACAGAATGTATAGTTGCAAAAGAATTAAAAAGATTTAGTTGCAATTATCTAAAAGAAATATTATAAATGATGATCAATTTAAGTTACAGGAATGTTGATTTAATACTTTTAGAAAACATTTCAATATTAATTTTAATTGTGGGATAATTATAATTAAAGTCCCACTTTCAAAATGCTGTAAAAAAAAAAGAACCACTCGTCACAATGAGTTCAAATTTGAACTGAAGATACTTGAAGAAGGGGGGAACAGTAAGGAATCATTAAAAAGAGTTCACCGACTTTTTCCATCCAATTTGCTATGACCTTGACGTGGTGGATGGGCTTTCCACTAACAGTATCACAACTGTTGAATGGCTTGAAAGTCATTGTTTTCCGTCAAAAAACTGAAACAATCAAGCACATTAAGATTAACCAGAATGGTTAGCTGTTTGTAAAATTATTGTTGAATTGGGAAAACTGATAAGAAAAAGGGTAATTATATTTATTTTTATATCTGGAGATATCTCTCCAATACCGCAATATTTTCTCCAATTTTTTTATATGTTTTAAATATGGATCTCTACTTTTTATGCGATACTAGTAACATTTCGATGCTATTCCTGCAATACTTTTGTATGTGTGTAATAACATAACAACATAATAATTGCACGGTTATATATATTTTTTTTTGTGTGTCCAGGATCGGAAAGTTGCTATATATATATAGCAACTTTATTATTAATTATTATGTTATTACATACATTCAAAAGTATTACAGGTATAGCATCGACATATTACTAGTATTGTATAAAAAGTAGAGACCCATATTGAAAACATATAAGAAAATCGATATTTTGACCATTCTGTAAGTAGTGCGTCTCTTAAATTTGAAAATACTATAGTGAAAAACAAAATTACATGATTATTTCCTTTATCTTAAACAAATTGTTGTTTTCTTTACTTTAAAAATATAGAGAGATAGATAACTCTTTTTTTTTCTGTTTTTTCTTCTTATTTTTTACTTTAATTTAAAATATTTGTACATGCAAAAAAAAAAATACATGTATTTTAATTAAAAATATGAAGAGTTCTACTTTGCATAAATGAACAAATATATTCTGTTTCATTCCGGGAAAATATATTTTTCAACTCATGAATAAATAAAATTCATTTCGAAAGATTATTTCTACGTTTGTTAAATTAAAAAAAAGTACTTATTTCTTTTATTTAAAGATAAAGCATACTTTTTTTTTCAGACTGAAAATAGTGGAAGTTCGGTTTTTATAGCAGTCTGATCATAAGAAATAAAAATTAAATATTTTTTTTAGTTTATTTTTAATACATGATATATTGTATAAAGAAAAGACGTTGCATAGTACTTGGGGCACATGCACCACTGTCGACCTGAAAAGTAGTTTTTCGTTTTGGATTAGTTTTTCTTTAAAAGAAAAAACTTAAAACAAAGTCATCTTTCTCTTAATGATATTGAGAATTGCTTTTCTGAGAGAGAGAGAGAGAGAAAGAAAAAACTCTCAGGTCCAAACAATGACATTGCTTTAATTAAATTATATCACTTATGAGGATGTACCCAACTTAGGAATAATGTATTAATTTCCTTTAATTATATTAACGTTGCAGCAGAATTGCTAAGTTGTTATGAATCGACTGCATAATTTGTTCCGTCTATTAATTAGTGGGAATAATCAGTTACCGAAGCACCTCCATAATTGTGTACTAAGTCATTAAAATTGGGTTATCCTATTCGAAGTCATTAAATTTATGTTATCGCATTCGAATTAAAATCAATTTAATTTTGCGACTTTGTTTTGAGTAGCTAGTTGGAAATACTAAGCGGACCAATCAAATTAGAGAATTTACGTAAAAGAATGTGTAGTAGCAAAATTTTTTTTTTGTTCTAATGCAGCTGGCAAACCCTTAGACAGTTAGTTGTCTTGGATGCCTTAAGGCAAGCACTGCACTGATTTTACTCACTTAACACTACCGAGGAGGTGCCTGTAGCTTGAAGATAAGCTACGGACGCGTAGTAACAGTACCGTCGCAACGCTCTACGATCCTGTTAGACCGGTACCTACGGTTGAAATTGGATTCCGAAACACTAGAAACATCCATGGCACCGCCGGGACTCGAACTCGAAACCTGTGGTACCGAGCACTAGACACTCAGCCATTCATTTAAGACCCTGTAGAAGCAAAACAATTTGAAAGATTTATTTGTGATTACCTAAAACCAAATATTATAAATCATTATCACTTTTATCTCATAAAATATCATTTCCTTAGAAGAATTGAAATTAAGTTAATATTTTTAAAAAAATGCATTTCAACATAGTGTTACAAATATATATAGATAATATAATTGTAATACAATATATACAACATAGATATTACAAATATAGTAATTGATTATTATTTTTTTATATAAGAACATTGTTACGGTGAATATTTTTTTCCGAACATCAATTTAATATCATCATCGATTAAGCGAACATCTATTAAATTGCATGTAATCGAAAACATCGATTAATTTACAGCATATATGGAATTGCAGATTCCTCTAATTATATTACGGTGAAACACTTACATCAGATTATAGCTCATTGTGTGTTACGTCTGCCTATTAGTGGTAATAATTAATTACCGTCGTACCATGGCAATTACATATTAAATAAAAGCTATTAATATATCTTACTGCCTATCACTAAAATCAATCTATTTTTGGTGTTATGGTATGGTACTTGATTATGATATGTGAAATGAAAAATTGAACAGATATTTGTGTACTTTTCTTAATATTATTCGCTCTCGACTCGTAGCTCAGTAGCAATGTACGGTGCTGGTGAGCATTAGGGTTGAGCTTCAATCCACTGTAGGCATTGATGTAGACACTGTTTCAAAACACGAGGACACACGATGGTGTATGGGATGTTCAGCATCTTGCCTTGGTGGTCAGACTACCTGGCGTCTTCCGAGTTTTATCCCATACGATAAGCAAATGAGGGGTAGCTCCTCCTAAAAGTCCTCTCGCGGTCTGATGGCTAATTGGCTTGCGCTCTGGCCCTTGGTGCTACAGGCTTTAGGTTCGAATCCTGGTGATGGCATGAACGTTTGCGAGTTGTTCGGAATCTACGTTAAAATGTAGATCCCGGTCTAATTAGCTTAAATTATGCACAAAATGATAGTAGAGGGACAACCAAACCAAACCTAAAGTCCTCTCGGTAGTCACCGCCCTCCTTCTTCAACGATATGGAGCGAAGTCAGACTTCTACCTACGGGCGCTCCACCACAACAGAAGCGCCCCCTTTCTCTCCTTCCATGAGAACGCACGGATTCGTGGACTTGGTCTAGATGTTGCTGTCATATTGTTTGTATGCAGTATTCTAAATCGGCTATATATATATATTATTTTTAGCTAACATGTGCTGCTTCAAGTTGTAGCCAAATTCGAGGTAGATTTTGCAGGGAAGTCGAAAGTTTAAATTCTTTTCATGTTTCAATTTATTAACACGGGTATTTGACGAATTAAATAATTGTTGTCCGAATACTTGAGAGAGAAAACCCCACGCCCATGAGCTACAAAAGTTGTAAAACATCTGCCTTCAGAACGAAGGAAATCATAAACAAATCATTAAAAGTGTTCTGATTTGTATCTTCAAGAGCAAGGGTTTCTTAAACTTTCCGGCCTTAGGGCCATACTGTTTACTCCAGTAAGTATAAAGGGCCAAAACCGATTTAATTTTTCTACCATTATCTATACTTTCTAGACTAGTCGCCGAGTACGCGCTGTGAACGAGCATACGCTTGCTAAATTCATTGGTTTAATTATTACAATCTCTTTTAATAATTGGTACAAGTAAAATTGATCCACAACTACAAACTATTGTCAATGAAAAATCACAATTACATAAATCACATTAATATTTTTTTACAAATGGATACCCCGCCGTTTCATTCGTGTTAATTCAGCTTTTCTGTTCCTGAGGGATATTCAGGATAAAAATCACATGTTCGATTCAGGATATATACATTCCAAACATCGATATACATACATATGCTCTTTACCCCAACATAACTACCGAGGATAACCAAGGGATGTTCACTAGTTTATAATGTAAGTGGGATGAATGACGGGGCATGAATGGCGGGGCAGAAGTGGCTCGGGCATGGCCCAGGCATGAATGGCTCGTGCATGTATGGCAGGGCAGAAGTGGATCGGGCATGGCCCGGGCATGATTGGCTCGAACATGAATGGCGGTGCGTGAACGGCGGTGCATGAATGGCTCGAACACGAATGGAGGTGCATGAACGACGGGGCATGAGTGGCGGTGCATGAATGACTCGGGCATGAGTGGCGATGCATCTTCTTCTTGGAGCAACAGCGGGCGGGGCAAATGGCTCGGGCATGAACGGCGGGGCATGGATGGCATAGGGCATGGATGCTAGGGCATGAATGCATGAATGGCTCGGGCATGAGTGACATTGCATGAAAGGCTCGGGCATGAATGGCGGTGCATGTATGGCTCGGGCATGGTTTTTTTTTTTAATATGGGCAATTTTTAACATAACAATTTATTAACATGGGTATTTAAGGAATTAAATAATTGTGATCCTGGGAATTGAGAGAGAAAAGCACGTGATCAAGGGCTGCAACAGTTGTAGAACATCTGCCTTCAGAACGAAGGAAATCATAAACAAATCATTAAAAGTGTTCTGATTTGTATCTTGCAGAGCCTGGGAAAAAAAAGAAGCGGATATACCAATTTCATATAAACAATATTAAATCAACTCTTAATTGCAGGAAAACTAGATGGAGGTTTTATAAGGAAATATGTAACTCAAGTTTAATAGGGGTTGGTATAATTATTGAATCTGATAATTGTAGGTCAGGAATTCAGGAACAGCAAAATAGGTACAGGTATATAGGTTTATATACATATATATATTTAAGGTTCGGTTTTCATTTTATCTTCAATATATCTTTTGTATAATCTATTTGGAACCTTTCAGTAAAATATTTAAAATATACAGATAATTTTTTTTATTAAATTTATTATTATTTGTAACGTTATTATCAAAATCGAGGGCTTGAATGGCCGAGTGGCTAGCGCTCTGGCACTCGGTACCACAGGTTTCGGGTTCGAGTCCCGCCGGTACCATGGATGTTTGTAGGGGTTCGGAATCCACTTTAAACCGTAGGTCCCGGTCCTAACAGGGTTGTAGAGCATTGCGCGGGAATTGTTACTCCGCGTCCGTGGCTTATATTCAAGTTACACGCATCTACTGGGTAGTGCTAAGGGAGTAAAGTCGGTGCAGCGCTTGCCTTAAGGCATCCAAGACCAAGCTGTCTAAGTGTTTTCCAGCTGCATTAGAACAAGAAAAAATTATTTGATATTGATTTCGATAGTTTGCTTATTTTATTTCTTAATATAATTCGACAACCAATTTTATGTAAAGATAAACATCCGATTTAAAAGCGGACGAATCGATTATTTATTAAAGTGCTCGTAAGAATATGTGGTGCAAAGCAGTTTAGAAAAAAAAAATCTCCTTTGATATTGCGCCGCCTGATGGCCAACTGGCTAGTGCTCTGGCTGTTGGTACCGAAGGCTTCAGGTTCGAATCCTGGCGGTAGCATGGATGTTTGTTGGGGGTTCGGAATCCACGTTACACTGTAGGTCCCTGTCTATTTAGCCTTAAGTGTGCATAAGATGACCCTGGAACGACAAACCAAACTTTTGATAGTGTGTAATTTAAAGTTTAAAATTATTTGGAGTTTAAAATTATTGTTATTGTAATTATAACTTTTACGAAATTACTTTTCTCCCCTATTACACCGCTCTATCTCGATCAGTTCGAATTAACCATTTGCTCAATTTCCAACATAATCGGTGATAAAGTGTTATTCGCTACATAATTATGTGTGTCTGCAGCCTCCGCCCGATGACGTCACGAACGGAGTCATCAAAGGGTACTACATCGGCTACCGCATCTCGTCCACCTCCGAGCCCTACACTTTCAAGCAGGTCGAAAAGTCCGCGGAGGGTCAGCAGCAGTCCACCTACATCACCGGCCTGCAGCCCTTCACCAAGTACGACATCGTGGTGAAGGCCTTCAATTCGGCCGGAGCCGGACCCAAGTCGGCCAAGATAACAGGAAAGACGTTGGAAACGGGTATGCAATAACAACCATATTGGTTTTTTCTATCTTTGTATTGTTTTTTTTTTCTATTGTGTTTGATAGCAAGGTAGATGTTCGTGCTAGAAAAACTTTACTAAAAATCTGACAAACGATGTCAAACACAGTGTCTAAGACGAACAAGTAATATGAAAAAAAAAAATTTTTAAGTCAATTCCTACTTTATTTTCACTATATTGCAGAGTCCTATATCCATAAGTCCTTTATAAATAATTTTCATTCATTTTTTAAAGTTTATCTGGCGCCATCTATGGGTAGATATATGCAACTTAAATCTAAATAAAACTAAAATAAATAAAATTTAATTTAATGAATGAATTAATATTCGAAAAAACTGTATTAGCATCCAGTGTCATCCGCTACAAGTTAAAAAAAATGCATTCGAACTCGAGTGGATGAATGAAGAGTATTTTATTGACGATTGAAAATGTGATCAAGATATATAGAGGGAGAGTGTGAGCTAATAGAAGAAATTGGAAAAAGGACACATTAAATTCAAGGTCGGTGTTTTTGATAAGCATTGATTCTTCGACAATTAGGGGCTGAAAGATTAACAATTCTTCATATTACAGCCTCTGTAAATGTTTGTTTCATGTTATAATGTAGTAAGTCTTTCTACTACACACAGTTTAATGCTGGATTCATTACATATCTGCTATTCGTTTCATTGGCAAATGACATCAGATCAGATACCATTAGCAAATGATGCCTGTAATCCACATTCCATATCAGCAATGTAGCTGGCATAAGCATAATGCTATTTCGTAAAATAAATACACCACATTTAGCTGCCACTTCAAACCTGAAGCATAAAACAGTTTACAGAAACATACAGGTATTAAGAGTCAGGATTAGGAATCAGTCCTCGGATTAGGAGGGGCTTTCTGATTGGCTGAGTAACGCTTGGCTTCCTTGGATTTGTGTTGAGTTGTTTCCTATCAGATTCCTCAGAATTATTATTGGAATTTGCATTTCCACGATATGATTTTGTTATGAGGTTTGTGACATCCGTAAAAAAAGTATGTTTAACAAAAAAATATATGTTTATATTTAAATTTAAATTAATCCAATTGTTCGTCACTACATTATAACGAGCTTTGAAAATTGGCAGAAATTTAATTAACTCGTAACTTAACTAACTAAGCAATATTTATCTTATTTTGAGTGTTTAGTATCGTCTTGATTACAACGATAAAAGACTCTGGAATTCTTTGTTTCATTTGAAAGCGATTTGGGCTTCACGTTCATCTATAACTAATATATATATTTTACAGCAAGTATCTTTTAGGTCCAAAGTTTGTTTAATTTAAACATTTTCTTATGAATTCTTCATCTCAGAGTGTATTTCTTATGAATTGCAAAAGGAATGCTTTAATTTTTTCTTGATGGTCAATGCCTTGTTCCTTACGAGGGTTGGGGAAATCCTAAATCGAATTTTTATACCAACTCCTGACTCCTAATTCCCGACACCTGACTCTTTATCGTAATTTTATGTACTGAGATATTTCCAAATGGATTTAGAAAATTTGTGAAACAAATTCCACGAATTTTATTGAATTCATATCTAAAAAGGGTTTTGCACAACAAAATATTTTTTCATAGATTTAAATGTGCTGTTTCTACACCAACTTAAAAGTCATACAGCTACTCTAAATTTACTTACAAAAATATGTGCCTAATAAAAACAGTATTAAATTAACAGATATACTACAGTATTATAGAATAACTGAAAATCAACAAAAGAAAATTGTTCATTTTAATCACAAAGATTCTATATTAATACGTTTTTATTAGTTTCATCTTTATATTTGTTTGTTTCTTTGTAACTGACTCTTCGGGCTCGATTTTGCCCTACTTTAAGCGATCGGATTTAATTTAAACGTTGTAGAATTATCAAGGGCCGACGACACTAAAATATTTTGATCAGTTTATTATCTCATCATGATTAGGATCGCCAGGATGAGTGATTTTATTTTAAATTTATGAAGAGCAATTTAACCCAAGTACAATGAAAGTACCTAAGACGTTCAAACCTACGTGGTACAGTGGCACAACAGATAACGCGTCTGACTACGGATCAGGAGATTCCATGTTCGAATCCTGGCTGGCTCGACCTATTCGCATTTAGCCTTTGTTTTGCTCACAATTAAATTATTGTAAGAACTAGAGTTCCAGTCTTCCGTACCGAAACCTCATTTAAATATTATAGTTTAATATCACAGTTTAAAAACACTAAAAAACATGCTTTTAGAGTTAATCGAACTGAAAAGTAAAAAAAGTATATTATAGTTTAAAAAAACTAGAAAAACTCGCTTTTAGAGTTAATCAAACTGAAAAGTAAAAAATAATTGCTAACATAAGAATAAAATGAATGTCACTGTTCTAAAAGCGTGAGGTGATTTGTATGGCATTTTTAAACTAACTCTGCATTTCGGAATGAAACTAGTGAAAAATTATAATGACTGATATCGAGCACCCCACGCTTTTAGAACAGTGACATTCATTTTCTGGTCAGTCATTTTATTCTTATGTCAACAATGATTTTTTACTTTTCAGTTTGATTAACTGTAAAAGTGTGTTTTTAAGTTTTTATAAACTATAATTTATTTTTTTATTGTTTGTAAGAAACAAGAAATTCCTCGAAAGGAAAGTACTGGGCCTACTAAGTACTTTGATTTTTAATTTCTGGAGTAAAAAAAAATATTTAAAAAATACCATTCATTTAAATATGTTGATTTGAAGAAAAATGCTGTTGTTTTTTAATAAATTTATAGTCATACTTGAGTTGTGAATGTTCTAAAAGCGTTTCATAAATTTCACAAACAAGATGGAAGGTGAGTTTCGTAAAGCATGTTACGTTGAATTCCAAATATAGTATTTTGAAATTCCACAAAATTCAAGATGTTTTCTTAATAATTATTCATATTTAAAATATTCCAATAGCCAAACATTACATTGCTCAAGGTTTCCTGATAGAAATGATCATTTGGCCCTGAATGGTCGAGATGAATGGCCTGAATGGCCTCTGGCGCTCGGTACCACAGGTTCGGTTCGGTTCTACAGTGCTGATATGGAATGTGGATTACAGGCGTCATTTGCTAATGGTATCTGATCTGATGAACTGATCTGATTTCGGTTCCTGCGGGGCCATAGATATGTTTGCAAGAGCGTCACGGAGCCAAACTCAGACTTCTTTCTACGGGTGCTCCATCACAACAGAAGCTGCTTCCCTCCCCTTCAACCATGAGTCCATACCGGTTCGTGGGCTTGGTCTAGATTATATATCTACCAAGTGTGATAAGTAACAACAACAACAAAACATGATCATTTAATCAGAAAATATTGAGCAATAACTCTTTTCCATTCAAGATACTTTTGCTATGAAAGCTTTCCAACAACTTCGGTGTGAATAAAATCTTATTTTGTTTAATAAGTACTGTTACGGTCTATTAATAAAATACATAGCTGCAAAATAGTGGACTGTAAAACATACAGGTATATTTTATTCCAAAACCAAACTCACACTTCTGGTGTTACATTTCTTTCTCTCTCTCCAGCCAGCTCAACCCAACCAGACATTATGTTACATTATTCTCCTTTGCACGTTGAGCTATTTATCCGTGAGACAACAAATACTTCTAATCAATAAAATTTCATACATTTTCCAAACACAAGTCGAATAAGAAATTTAATTCAACAAAAAAATTCATTTTAATTATTTTTAGCTATTTACATAACACTAATTTTTCTCCTATTGAGTTTGACTTTTTAACAGGACAAGGTATTTAAAAAAACTGTCTATATTAATGTCACATCCGAAAAAAAAAACTCGAAACACGCCTGAATGGCACATCCCCACAATGTCAAAATTACATTAAAAAAAGATTTTTGTTGATGGAACTTTCTATCCCAAAAGGGTCCTCATCTCCTGTGCTTGGAAAGCTAAATAAATAAATATTTATAATTTCACAGAAGTTAGAATGTGTTGTTGTTGTTTCTTATCCCACTTGGCTGGCCAAGCCCCCGCGCCCATACGTACTCATGATTGAAGGGGAAGGTAGCAGCTTCTGTTGTGATGGAGCACCCCGTAGGTAGAAGCCTGACTTTTGCTCCGTGACGCTCTTACAGTCATAGGAGACCGGGACCTACGGCTTAAAGTGGATTCCGAACCACTACAAACAACCATGGCACCGCCGGGATTCGAACCCGAAACCTGTGGCACCGAGCGCTAGACACTCGCCCATTCAGGTCCCAAATTTGCCAACTTCACGCAGTGTTCCCAGGTGGTCACCCACCCAAGTACTGACCAGTTACAATGTAAATGGTATAATATAGAAAAAGTAACTGGAGGACTGAAATAAGATTTAAAGCGGAGGAATATATAGCTGTGTAAAGAAGAGTTCGCGGAGTAAAGAAGAGTTCTCGAATAAGCGTTGTTTTATTTTAAGTTCAGTTGGTATATGATTAATGGTTCTGCATCGTTTCCATGTAGAATCAGGCTTTAACTGGAAGGATAATAGAACTATGAGTGTTGTGTTACTTTTCATGGCTAAAACGATAGTCGCCAAATAAGATATATTTCCAAATCAAAGAAAGTAGTTCTTAACAGTATAATTTTGTTTTTGTATAAGAAATACAAGTAATTCTATAAAATGCTACTTAAAATATCAAAGTCTAATCTTCATTGGATCGAAGGTTCTCTATCTTCATTACTAAATTGTTCTTAATTTTGTATAATTTTAATACAAATCTATTTGTACCTGCTATCTACCATTCCAGAACTACACTCATGTCCATAAATTAAGGATAATTCAGAATCACACAGAAATAGAACTCTAAAATAAAACTTTCAGCTGTAGAATTATCACACACATCTTGAAGAAGAATATGCAGATTACAGGAAACCACCAGATGGCGCGGATAGTACGTCACAATGACGAGAGTGTAAGAGAGGGGTATATAAGGAATGGTGGCAAAGAAGTAAAATTGTTCACAAGCGCTTCAAAAGCCTTTCAGTGCAATAACCGCATAGTTGTGGCACAAAGGAAGCCTTTGGATGATTTTTTACGTGGTAGAATTATCGGACGACTGGAATGTGGACGTACCCAGCTGGAAGTATCCGAGGAACTTGAAATCACCCAGAGTGTCATCTCCAGGTTTCGGAAACGATTCCAAGATGATGGTAATGTGAGTAGATGTTACATCACAGGTCGCCCCCGAGTTACAACGCCGAATGAGGACCGGTATTTAGCAGTTAATGCCAAAAGAAACAGACGGAGCACAGTATCAGACCTGTCTCGTCAGCTCTCTTCAGCTACCGGTACGACAGTTTCAAGGCAGACCGTGTACAGACGCTTAGGGCACATTGGTCTATATGCTCGTAGCCCTGTCAGATGTGTTCCACTTACAGCAACTCACTATCGCCTGCGATTAACCTGGAGTAGAGAGCATGCATTGTGGACACCGCAACAGTGGTCTGGTGTGATGTTTTCCGACGAGTCCAGGTTCAGTTTGCAGTCTGATTCTCGCCGGACTTTCATATGGAGAGCGCCAGGTACCCGTTACCACCAAGAAACACCATTGAACGGCACCGTTACGGTGGTGCAGGGTGGCTCGTTTGGGAAGGAATTATTCTTGGTTCCAGAAATGACCTCCATGTTCAGAGTGTAACGATGACAGGCCACATCTATCGGGATGTCATTCTGGAACAACATGTACGTTTGTTTCGGGCCGCCATGGGTGCTGAATTTCTGTTTATGGATGACAACGCCCGTCCTCACCGTGCAAACATTGTAGACGAATGTCTTCAATTGGAGAATATCACCCGTATGGATTGACCAGCATACTCACCGGACTTGAATCCAATAGAGCATGTGTTGGATATGCTTGGCCGACGAATTGCAGCCCGTCAACCCCCTCCCACCTGTCAACCGGAACTTCAGAGGGCATTGCTTGATGAGTGGTGTAATATTTTTGGGGTTGATACCCCATCCTCTACCTGACATGGTTGCCAATTTATTAGATTGAATTAGGAGGGTACTTTTCAGATGTTGAATGTGAGGGAGGTAGCTTAGATTGTGATCCAATATAACTCTTAAATATTTGAGTGTTGGGTTGCATTTTATTGACCAGTTGCCAAATTTCAAGATTGGTTTTCTTTTTAACGATCCTTTTTTTCCAAATACATTTGCTTGTATTTTGTCCTGTGAAATCTGTAATTTTTCTTTTAACGCCCAGGATTGAAATTTTTTGAGAGCTGTTGTAGTTTTTAATTCCAACGACCTTCTATTGCTGGCGCTTATTATGAATATAAAGTCGTCAGCAAAGGCTTGTAACGTTACATCCTCTTCCCAGGTTTCTTTTAAGATAAGATTTGCTATTATTGTCCACAGGAAAGGGCCGAGGCATGATCCCTGTGGGCAGCCTTTTTGTAGATCATGAATGATTTTCCTATTTCCATGGTTGAATTCAATTTGTCTGTTTTGTAGGTAGTCACAAATAATATTTAGTAGATCTTGAGGGCAGTTGTCATCCTTTAGAGTCTTTATGATAGAGGGCCACCACAGTGAATCAAACGCTCCCTTGTCGATGATGTCGATGGATATGATAAGGGTGTGAGAATTTCTTGCTTTATTTGAATATATAATTTTTAATAGACTGTGGAGGGCATGCTCTGTCGATAAGCCGCTTCTGAATCCGAATTGGTTATTATTAATGAGTTTGTGGCTGTAGTAGTGAAATTGCAGTCTATTAAGAATGAGTTTTTCAAAACATTTGCCAAGAATGGGAGGAGCGTGATTGGTCGATAAGAGGAGAGAATTGCTGGGTCTTTAGTTGGTTTATTGAAAAGAATAACTTCTCCATATTTGAAAGAAATGGGAAAGCCACCCATGCTTTTACAAGTATTATAAAGTTGCAGCAGCTTGTTTGCTTCTAGCTTGTGGAAGAGATTTAATATTCTGCCATCTAGCCCATCCGGGCCTGGAGCCTTATCTTTGGGCATGGTTTTGATTATATGATGGAGTTCTTCTTTTGTGAATGGTAGAGACTGTTGAATGTTAGTATTGCTTTGCCTTATCTTAGTTGCGATGGTTCTAATCTCTTTTTGTTGATTGTTGTCTTCTTGTTCATTATCTTCTTGGAAGAGGGATGATAAGATGTTTTTGATATTTATTTCACTAGAGTTGTTTGTTGTTGTGTTATGTAAAATTGGAGGCTGAAAAAAATTATTAAATGCAGCTTTATATGTCTGACCATAGGGAGATTTAGCTTCGGAACAGAACTTTTTCCACGAGTTTGACTTTTCTTTGTTTATAAGTTTTTTTAAGATCGCTTTTTTCTTTTTATATTGAGAGGTCCAGAATAATTTTTGTTCCATATCTGTTTGTGATTGGGAGCGTCTTCTTATTGCTCTTGTTCGTGAGCGTTGCTGTTTAATTTTTTCATTCCACCATGGCGTTAATTTGGCCGTGAATTTTTGGCTTTTTCTTTTAAATGCTGATTTAACGGAGTCTATTTGTGCTGTTGTGATGTCAGTGGCTGCTTTATCTTGTTCCCCCTTATTATTAATATGATTTAGGTCTATTGCAGAAAGTTTTTCTTTAAGATTGTGGTTGAATTTTTTGAAATTTCTATATTTAGTTTTAAATCTTGAAATTATTGGGATAATTATTTCAATGTTGATGTTGAAGGTTATTGTGAGGTGATCGCTGCCAACTTCAAAGTCTTCGACTACCCAGCTAGAGATTTTATTATAGAGTGTTGGTGTACACAGGGTTAAGTCTGGCCATCCTGCTACATTATCTCTGATGAAGGTAGGTTTTGATTCTGGTGGATTGATTAAGAATAGGTTTTTTTGTGCAATGAATTCCATGAGGTCTCGACCTCTCTGGTTCTCTGAGCTATAGCCCCATATTGTACTATGTGCATTAAAATCTCCACACAGTAGTTGAGTAGTGTTGTTGAGGAATTTATGTTCATAATGTTGAAGCGGTACGTTGATGTCTTCTGAAGGTGATGCATATAGGGATGTAATTACCAAATCTTCTCCTTCAAGAGGGATTGTGATGGAGATGCTATCTGGTGACTGGTCTGCTATTGTTAATGGTATAGACGATGATCGAATGATTATGGAGGCTCTTTTTGGAGTACTTGTAAGTTGTCTCCATCCTGTGGGGACTCCTGGGATTTTGTCTTTTAAATAAGGTTCTTGTATTAGAGCTATATCTATGCTTTCCTCCTCCATTGTCTTTAGGAATAGGAGAGTTGCAGATTTAGAGTGTTGTAGATTCTGCTGGGCTATTTTGTTCATTGGATGTTTGGTAAAGTTGAAATCTATTGGCTGATTATGTCGATTTTCACTAAGGTTATTGTTCATGATTAGGCTATTATTCATGATGGTGCAGATCTTGTCTATTCTGTGTGTTCAAATGATCTTGTTTTTGGGAAACTGTTGGTTGTTGTTGGGGTACTGTGGTTGCTTCTGTCTGTTGTCGTATCATTCTGTTTAACTGGTTCCTGTAGGTTGAGCACTTGACGTCAAAGGCATAGTGATCTGCTGGTAGGATGTCTGCCTCGTTGTTATTGTGGTGTGTACAATTAACACACTTCTTGGTTTGACATGAACACGTTCTTGTGTCATGTTCGTCCCCGTACTTAACGCACATCATTGTGTTCTTACAATTGTAAGACAAATGACCTATCTGCTGACATTTAAAACATCTCTTAAGTCTGTGGTAAGGCTTTACCTGGCAGGCTATGAAGTTAATTAAAAGTCTACCTTTGAGGAGCACTTTTTGAGAGTCTGTTGCAGAGAGTGTTGCTAGTGCATGCTGTCTTGAGTTTTTATCAGTGAATATTTTTTCCATATGTATCTCCGCTTTTTCATGTGATATTGCTCTTTGTATGGCTATTATTATTTGTTCTTTACTAGTTTCCTCCGGGATTCCATAAATCATGAGTGTTTGTTTTTTCTGTTGTGGCTCAAAAACCTTTGCCACCTGGTCTATTTTTGCTTCCTTGTTAATTTTATCATGCAATTGC
This sequence comes from Caerostris darwini, assembly GCA_021605075.1. Taxonomy (NCBI): domain Eukaryota; kingdom Metazoa; phylum Arthropoda; class Arachnida; order Araneae; family Araneidae; genus Caerostris; species Caerostris darwini. The sequence goes on from BPLQ01006946.1 coordinate 320,875, forward strand.
TTTAATTGTTCTTTGTTCTTTGTTTTTATAATAAGATCTTCTTTTTTTTGTTGATGTATACCTTTTGCACTGCTGCTGCCTCCTGTGTGTTTTTCAGAGTTTTGCTTATTAGTTGTTGGAGCTCTTTGCCTGAGCATGTGCCTTCCGTGGGACGAATGATGAGTGTTGGGGTTTGCTTTTTTATTTTCAGCTTTTCTGCATAAGTAGTGCTTTGTTGCTGTTGGTGTAGCATAGAGTTAGTCTTCTTTTGTTCATCTAAGATGTTTTTCAGCCGTCTGTTTTCCTCGATGGCCTTGTCGAGCATTAGTCTACTCTCCTCCAATTTGCCCTCTGGTTTTGCAATGTGGAGGTCCGTTGTGTTCGTGTCGCCGGGGGAGTCAAGTACGACGCACTTTCCTTTCGGTGATAGTTTAAGTGCTGCTCTAAGCTCAAGTATTTCGCTAGATTGGGCTATAAAATGCCGATCTATTTCTCTAAATTTTTCACGAACTTTGTCTTTGTTTGGGACCGACATGGTTTTAACCCTCTTAAAGATTTCCTCTAAGTCCCTTGCAATGTTCAAACATATAGCATCTTTTTTGCTCTTTACCTTTTGTTTAATAAATAGACTTTACAAATAAGTCAAATGTGTTTTGCTTCTGTCTCTTTCTTTGCCTGAACTTCATTATCCTTAATTTATGGACAGGAGTGTACATGGCTCACGGCCCGATAATTCCTTAGGGTTTAATGCATTAAGTGTTAAGGTTTTTGTTAGGGCTTAATGTATTAAGTTTAATGTCCATACAAATTTTCATCATTTGTCCCATTAACCCCCAACTCTTTCCTATAGATCATCAAAATTTAATGCTTTGTATTTTTTAGTTTTCATATATATTGAGTCGCCCCGATTACACTTTAGAGTTTAATGCAGTGTTAATGTGCTCAGTGTTTAATAGATTAAGATTAATTTTCACATAAATCCATCTGTCCTATTAGCACCAGTTCTTCCCGATAGATAATTAGAAATTAATGCATTGTGTTTTTAATTTTCATCTATATTTATTTATCCCATTAGTTCACTCGTCCCTATAATTTCTTAGGGTTTATGCTAGTTAGGTTTTAATAAATTGAGATTCGTTTTCTAATCAATCCATTTGTCCCATTAATCCCAACTCTTTCCGACAGGTCATTACGATTTAATGCATTGTATTTTTTAGTTTTCATACAAATCCATTTGTCCCACTAGCTCACTCGTCCCCATAATTCCTTAGGGTTTAATGCAGTTTTAATGTGCTCATTGGGGTTTTATAAATTAAGATTAATTTTCATATAGCTTCATTTGTCCTATTAGCCCCCTATTCTTTCCAAAATGCCATTAGGATTTTATTCATTACATTTTTAATTTTCGACTGCATTCATTTATCCCATTTGTTTACTAATTATTATAATTCCTTAGAGTTTAATGTAATGTTAATGTGCTTATTAGGGTCTAATGAATTAGGTTTAATTTTCATATAAATCCATTTTGTCCCATCAGCCCCCAACTCTTTCCGATAGATCATTAGGATTTAAAACATTGTATTTTTATTTCTCATATAAATCTATTTATCCTATCAGTTTCAATCTTTCCGATACTCATTAACATTCAATGAATTATGAGTTTTAATTTCATATATAAATTCATTTGTCCCATTAGCCTCAATTCTTCCAAAACGCTCATTAAGAAATTAACGAATTAGATATTTTTAATTTTCACATAAATCCGTTTGTCCTTTAGACTCCCAAGTTTCCCGATCGCTCATCAAGATACAAATGGAAAATATTCCTTTGTTAAGCTCCTTTCGAGGTTAATTTATTAACCTGAGAAGAAATGCTTGTTTAACGAAGAAAGTCTTAAAGTCAGTAAATCAACATCAGACTAATTTAAAATGCTGTCTCTCCTATTTGCTTAGAGTTCATGTTATTCCTAGAAACGGTGTAAGAGTCCTTCCTCGAGGCTTAAACGTACACCTTGTATCAGCAAAATGCATTTCCTTCAACCATTCGTAGAATAGTACTTCAGAATTTTAACTGTAGTAACACGTTGACTGTTAAAACATCATCACCATTATACACTTTGAAATTTTTTTATCTGCAATTTATACGATTGAATTGCAGCAGATTTAGTATTATTCTAGGTGTACTACAAGAAGAACCTGAAACACAATATTTAATTAGGTCCATGGAAACTTTGAAAGAGCCTCCATGAAAGGAAATACTGACATTTGCCCTTTTCCATCTTCTATTCAACCTAATTTTAATTTTTAATTAGAGATTTGTTGCTCCCAGCCTTGGCATACACGCAAAAAATTTCGTTTCGAGCAGCTTATGACTCTCCTGAAATCCCATATCAAATTTGTTTCGGTCATTTTATAAAATTATTTATATATCCTATGATAGTTACTTAAAGTATTATGTTCGTATCCTATTCATTGCAATTTAAAACATTTTGCATTGATAGCATTATTCGATGTTTTAGTCTTTTTCTAGCACTATTTTGTACGAGTAACTATCATATAACAAGATAATCGTGCAATGCAATTTGGCTGTCAGATGGTTTGAACACTTATCAAAATCCTCCTATAGATTCGCTATGACAGTTTCTCAAGGATTAAGAAAAATCTCTTTATAAACCTGTTATTCCTACAAACAAATTCCTACTACATGGTTTAGATGTAATGCTTTCTCAAGAAATTAGAAAAATTCCTTTATAAATCACCCATTCCTACAAGAACATCATACTACATGGTTTTGGTCTAATGCTTTCTCAAGGATTTAAAAAAAATCCTCTATAAATCGGCCATTTCTACTGCATGGTTTTGATCTAATGTTTCTCAAGAAATAAGAAAAATTCCTCAATAAATCAGCCATTCCTACAACAGAATCCTGTTATATAGTTTAGATCTAATGCATTCTCAAGAATTAAGAAAAATCTCTTTATAAATCAGCTATTTCTACAACAACTTCCTTCTACATAGTTTCAATCTATAATGCTTTATCAAGGATTAAGAAAACACCTCTGTAAATCCGCCATTCCTACAACAAAATACTACTACATCGTTTCGATCTATAATGGTTTCTCAAAGATTAAGAAAAATCTCTCTATAAATCAGCCATTCCTACAACAAAATCCTACTACATGGTTTCGATCTATAATGGTTTCTCAAGGATTAAGAAAATTCCTTTATAAATCAGCCATTCCTACAACAAAATCCTACTACATCGTTTAGATCTATAATGGTTTCTCATGGATTAAGAAAAATGTCTTTATAAATCAGCCATTTCTATAACAATATACTAACGGTTTGCGTGATTTGATCATCAGCTGAGCTCATTTAAATTTAATGGTTCCAAGAGAATAAGTTATAGATTACCCATATTAAGAAGCGCTAACTAATGGCGCCAATTCCTAAAATCAAAGATTAGCTTCAACTAATTAAATAAAAAACAGGCTTGGTGGTATTTGTCATTGTCGTCAGATTAACTAAGTGGGTATTTTCATGATTTTCTTTGCAAACTTATGCCAGTTACCATTAAGATGCTTATTAGGAGGGTATTCTTCCCGTGGAGTTGATAATAAGGCTACTGAATAAAGATGCTAATAAATTTGCTAATTTTATAAACCCATTTCTGATAACGTCATTAAAAAGAAGGAAACAAGTTTTATCCAAAGAAATGAATTGCTTGAAAATAATGCGTCTAATTTCTACATGACAGAAAGTCATTACATCTGGCTTAATTAATTATAATTTATGAGAGTCATGTTAATATGAAAATAATTATTCCTAAAGTTTGAAAGTAAATGTTATTATATGTTGATTTGGAACAAGCATGCTTATTAATTATATTCTGAACCATGTAGTATGATCCAAGCATATATTTCATGCATTCTTAACTATTTAAGTAGATTTTATGAAATGCGTGATAGGATCTATGGTCTTTTGTGTCAAGTGAAACTCAATCCTTAATAAAGCAATGGATATATCAAGTATATGATCGTATACATGATATGTTAATAGTGGGATTAGTAAAATAAGAAAGAATTCATTCATATTAATCTATGTTATTTTACATGCAAATTAAATACTAGTATTCTATGGTAGTTACTTATAGTATGAAGTTGGTATTCTGTTCACTGCAATTTATAGCATTTTGCATTTATAAAATTATTTGATGTTTTAGTATTTTTCAATTATGCTTATATTATTTTGTACTAGTAACTATCATATAACACGTAAACGTGTAACGCAATTTCGTCTCTCACGGTTTGAAAACTGAACAAAATCCTCATGTAGTATGACATTCCTACTACATGGTTTTGCTTCGAGGGTTTCTCAAGAAATGAGAAGAATTCCTTTATAAATGTCATTCCTACAACAAATTCCTACTACATAGTTTCGATGTAATGGTTTCTCAAGAATTAAAAAAATCTCTTTATAAATCAGCCATCCCTACAACAAAATTCTACTACATGGTTTCAATCTATAATGGTTTCTCAAGAATTATGAAAAATCTCTTTATAAATCAGCTACCCCTACAACAAAATTCTACTACATGAATTCGATCTATAATGGTTTTTGAAAGATTAAGGAAAATCTCACTATAAATCAGCATTTTTACAAACTCATACATGGTTTGGCTCCAACTGTTTCTCAAGAATTAAAAAAATCTCTCTGTAAATCAACCTACTATAATTAAGAAAATCCTACAACAAATTTCTACCAAATTCATTCCATTCCATTCCTACAAAATTCATTCCTACAACAAATTCCTAATGCATGCTTTCTCTCTAACAGTTTTTCTATAATTGAGAAAAATTCCGCTACAAATCAACTATTTCTATAACAAATTTTAAATAACTGGTAAATCCTCCTACAACAAAGGATATAAAAAGCGCTTTTTAGAGCAACCAGAATCTTATTCTCTTTTTCATTTGGGAGCATTTATGTCCTTTTAAAGTGTGAAGCACTTTTAAGACCTTAAATCTTACTTTTTTATGAGAGTTATTGAGGTAATTTTACTGTTTCCACTTTTATTTTATACCTAGATTATTTGTAGACTTTTAAGCAGTTCAAATAAAGATCAAATAAGTAAATAAAGATCTATCAATAGTAAAAAGCAATTCCAAAAAAGAATAAGAATTTCAACGGTAATTATTGCTTATGAAATAATTATTATAAACATTAATATTTTTGGCCAATTTTCAATACTTTGTAATACTTCTTTGGTTCAATTGTTATGAAATATATTGAGAAGCTAAAACTGTGTAATGCATAGTTACCTGTATTAAATTATTTTATAAGCTACATTTATTATTATTATATTTATTTAATATTATATTTTTTTTTTCATTATTTTAGCTCCTCCTACATCTCCTGTTGTTCAAATAGCAGGTTCTACTAAATCTTCTATCGATATAAAGTGGGAAAAAGATCCAAAGGATAAATCAGCTATAACAGGTAATATCATTTAATGTGCTCAAAACTTAATTTAAAAGTCATTTTTATTCATGTATCAATTATTTCTGTTCTGTAATCAAGCATTCGCATCCTTCATCAATTGAAACTCTTGACATATATATATTCCCAAATGTTTCAAATGTTCTCTTTCCTTTTTCTATAAGATAGACAGCTTATAAAGAACAAATTTTATTTTGAGTTATTATTACAATTTGTAATTTCAAAAGTTTTTCATGTGATTTTTTTTTTTTAAATTTATATTGCAAGCCTGTACAAACACAGCTTTTTAAAAAGCTAGTATATCATGCATAATATTTTTAAAAAAGGTTACTTAATTTTTTAAAAAGAATTAAAATCATTTGTTTTTTAATTAAACAGGTTTTATATTTTTAAATTTATATCAGTGTTTTCAATTTATAAAACATTCCAAACTACCAATTGTTATGTTAGGCCTAACAGAGATGCTCATTTATGATTCTACACAAAGATTTTATTTATTTTAAAAGTTAATTTTTTTATAGATATCCAGAAAATTTTCTTTAATTTTAAATTAAAAAATGTATTTGTTTTACGAAAAATAATTAATTTCCAAAAAACGGTTATTTTATTTAAAAATCTTTAAAAACATTTTTAATATAATATTTATTTAGAATACAAGCATCTCAAACTGTCATTTACCAAAGATTTCTTCGTTAATTTTAATGGCAAAATTCCTTTATGAATCTTATAATTTATTTTGTATTATTTAAAAAAGCACTTCCTAAATGAGTTCTAATAATGTGTAACATGTGAATTTCTAATGCATATTTAAGTATTGAACAATGCATAATGAATCGGCGATATTTTAATACTTTTGTCTTTCGCATTTACATATTTTTTCACATTTCCAATTCCTCAATAAATAAATTAAAACACAAGCATTTCAAACAAACAATTGGAAACCATTTGCACACTAAACCTAATACAGAAACTCATTCATTTCTCACACTAGGCTTTGTATTTTTAAAATAGAACCTTATAAATAACTTTACGCTCATAAAAAATTAAATTTTTCGAATAAAATTATTCTCGAATAAAAAAAAAACTTGTTGTGTAATGTATTTTGTTTAAAAAATATCTTAATGGAAAAAATTCTAAAAAGTTTGCAGCATTTACTTTATTCATAAAGTATTTGAAAATGCATCAATAATTGGAAAATTCTAAAACTTTTATCTCTTTTTTTCGCCTTTCCTGTCCAATTCCACAAACTTATGGACTTCTAAAGTATTTGAAAACAAAATTTTCGTGTCTTTATACTAATAAAAACATTCATTTTTCAAAAAAGAAAACAACTCGCACATTAAAACGCTTTTTAATATTTATTTAACTCTTACACGATTTTTAAAAAAAAACTTTTATTATAAATTCTAAAGAACAGCAGCAAGTTTCCATAATGCCTTCAAAAACCCATAATTAATAATACAAAGATTTTCTTATGCTTTTTTTTTCCTTTCAAAAATATCCTATTTCACCATAAATATTGTAGAACACTATCAATTGAAAATGTTATTTACTAAAAATTTCCATTCTAAGCCTAATTGAGTTATCGATTTAATGAAATGCACAGAAAGATTTGAGTTTCACAATGTTTCTTTATTATTGATGAAGTCTCTACAGAATTACAAAAATATATTGCAAAAGCAAATGGAAAGACAGATTAGTGAAAATTGTTGCAAAATGAGACATAAATATTTAATTATTTTTTGCCTGTTTTAATTTTAATGTAACTTATTTTACATCTCTGCATGAGACCCTTAGTTGTAGAAATATCATCAAGACATTACTTGATTTCTTGCCATGTTCTCTACAGCACCACCGAATGTAGCCATGGAATCAGTGATCCTCTACTCTAGATGAGTCATGTCCCATATTTTTGTTCGTTACCTGACATCTCTAGCATAACTCCATAGGAAGAAATCGAGAGAAACGATGCCTGGTGTACGATGAATATTTAATGTCATACCCGAAGGCATCCAAGACTGATGAAAGGTGTCTCAAAAGCAACCCCTACTCAGATACACAAAAACCCGGCCTAGACGCCATGTAACATGACTGGCCGGGCACCGTGATACTATGCCTCACCCGAGGAATCAGACCTTCTACCACATTTATTTAAAAATAAAATTCACAAAACTTGGTTACAAATGGTTAGATACAAATACAAATAAATTGAAGAGACGATACACAATTGGTTACAAGTACAAGAGACAATACAAAAACTGAAAAAGAAATAAAATGAAAAAAATAAATTCATTTAGTCCATTAGTCCTTAGTAGGATTTAATACAGCTGTTTCACCTGTGGCAAAATTAAAGTTCATTTGCTGAGACAAAGTCTACTGTTTGAAATAAAGTCCATTGATGGCATTGTCAACATGTTAATGATTGTGCAATCATAGCAAGAAATTGAGGAAACGTTTCGTAGTGTGCGAGATATACAAGGTTATGTTAAAGATATCGTGCATTTAATAAAAATATGACGCATGAATCTTCAAAAACAGTGGATCCCTGATGGGATTGCCAATGTGTTGAGGATGGTGCGAACATTGCAAGAAAACAAGGAAACGATTCCTGGTGTACGAGGTATCCATAGTGTAATGTTAAAGAGGATTTGTATATTGAATAAAATTATGGGGCATTACTCATCCAGATCAGAGGATCACAGATGGCATTGACAACTTGTTTATGATTGTGAGAACATTGCAAGAAATCGAGGAAACCATTCCTGGGATACGAGGGTTATGTTAAAGATAAAAACAGGGTTATGGTTAACATACCAGGGTTATGTTAAAGATACCGTATATCAAATAAAAGTATGATACATGACTCATTCAAAGCAGAAGATCACTGATGGCGTTGCCAAAGTGTTGCAAAAAATCGAATACCATTTGGATGTGCATCTTGCAACTGATAGTTCTCATACAAAGATATATTAAAATACATTAAATAAAAATTAATTAAGGTAAAAAAGCTTAAATATTTATGTCTAATTTAGTAATAATTTTGACTTATCTATCTGTTCATTTGCTTTTGTAATAAATTTTTGAAATTATAAAGAGTATTTATGGACACCCTGCATAATTTGAAACAGTAAATTGTACACATACACAAAAAATATTTTTCAAAAAATAAATGAGTTGTAGAAAAAACCAGTCATATAAATTAAAGAGCTCCTGAATAAATCCCAAAGAAAAACGCAGCATTTAATTTTTCTCAATGCATTGAAGTATTCAGACAATGCATAATAAATTGGATAGTTTTGCCTCTCAGAACTGTCCCATTTCGCCATAAATAAACTGGAACACACCGAGCATCTCAAACTGCCAATTACCAAAAGTTTCCATGCTAAGCCTAATTGAGAATCCTGCTCAGAGAATCATTCCTGTTTAATGCTTATGCCGAGTAACCATCTCTTCTAATGATATCCGCTGGAAAAGTTTGCAGAAAAGACGCCATTTGACTGCCCTATATCGATTTCCGATTTTTCACAATCGAACAGTTTTCTTTAAAATGCTCGGAAACAGGCTGACTAATTAGGTTTTCGGCATATGTCACTTAAAATCGAAAATACAGAATTGTTAGGAGAAAGGTTGTTACGCCTCTGGACTTTCGTGTTTTCAGGCGAAACGGAACCAAGTTGCCAGCGCTTGTAATCAAACTTTCGAGATACATCTCTTCTAAACATGGAAGCTTTTCTTTTTAACAATGTGAAATATGGCCATTATTCGTATGGAAAGTAATTCTCAAATGAAATTCCTTTTCGGATCTGAAAGGACTAATGAAGTAATAAAATGTCTTAGGCATTAAAAAAACATTTGTAACAAGTAATATAAAAAAAATTAAAGTCAATTCCTACTTAGACGAACAAAGAAAAATTATATTTTAGCTACTTTTTATTAAATAATTAACAATTATTTAACAATTAATATAAATATGTATATACATATGACATGTGATTAAGTGGCAAAATAGAAAGCAAATTTCCTTGCAATTTTCCATTTTCCTTTCTACGTATGGTGTTGGACTAGTATTTTTGTTATATATATGAAAAAGACATCTTTTTTCCATTCTACACGCTGCGCTACTGACGTTATTTATTCCTAAATTTATATTCTGCTAAATATCTTATATAAGAGAATTTTTTTTTCCCATATAAAACTAAAATTAAATAATTAAATTTAATTACTGAATTAATATTTGGAAAACCTGTATTAGCATGAAGTGTCATCCACTACAAGTTCAAAAAAAATGTATTTGAACTGGAGTGGAGGAATACAAAGTATATTATGAACGATTGAAAATTTGAACAAGATATATAAATATATATAGGGAGAGTGTGAACTAATAGTAGGAATTGAATAAAGAATATAATGTTCAATTACAAAAAAAAATTATTTCAATATAAAAGAAAATTAAAATTCATACTAAGGCAGCGTTAGTCACTTCTCGACCCTCATTCGTAGTATTGATAGCAAAAGGCATATAATTGGATGACAAGAATTTCTTCTGGCATCCCATAATTCCAACTGTTAGAGTTTTGTAAAAAAAACGTCAGAGTTGGTGGAATGTTAAGATTTTAATTTGTTGCTTGATTTAATGAAATTAAAATGATGCAATTATTTAAATTTTGTTTTACAAGATTAATTAGTTATATGTAAAACTTATATGGAGGACATAAATATATGGATATAAATCATCTCTTTTCTAAAATAATTTTATTTGAAAAAATGTACAGATTTATTTATTTGTTTTAGCTAACTTTCATTCTTAATAACCATTACCAAATAAACATGCATACATGTTATTTTTTGCATTGGATTGATTATTTTATCTCTTTTTAAATTATATGTAATGCTTGTCAATAATTTTAAAAAACATTAAGTAAAAGAAAATAGAACAATTTTCTGGGAAAAAAAATATATGAACCTTAATCTTTCAAAATTAAGACTCCTTGATTTGATATTAAATTTTATATATTTTTTAGATTTTTCATTTGACCATTGACACAAATTTAATTGCAATATATTTAATAATTTTAAAAATTATAGCTATTTGAGATACCTAAATTTCCATTAGAGTAAAGAGAAGTATTTTTAGTAAAAAATTATCTTAGTAAAGAAAAAAGTTAATTAAGTACAATAAAATAGTTATTTTAGCGAGAGAAGTACTTTATTTGAAAACACACAACAGCAAATAAGCACCTTAAAATGTAAATATCTATAATTGTTTTCTTTATTCCATAGGAACAACATCTTTTTACGATATTTTATTAAATAGTATTTCAAATTTCTACTGAAAAACTATAAATTGTCGTTTACTTACTACAAGAATGAAAACATTACATGCATCAAACATATTAGGGCAGAAATATAAAATTTGTACATATACAGAATCATCAATGTATAATTCGAATAAAAAACTTCTTGATAGTGGACCTTAATGGTAGGTTTTCATTAATTATATTTTTAAATACTTGTTCTGAATTAAACATTTGATTAAAACTAAATTATAATCAATAACATTAATCAGTCTGTTTGTAAAAATGATAATAATAATTTACTTTTATGTATAAGGAAATATTTTAATGTAAAAGAAAATTGAAATTCAGACTAAGGAAGCGTTATTCACAACACGAACCTCATTCGCAGCATCGATAGCAGAAGGCACACAATTGGATGACAAGAATGTCTTCTGGCATCCCATAATTCCAACAGTTCAAATAAAGTCACAGTTGGCGCAATGTTCATATTTTAGTTTGTTGATTGATTTAATGAAATTAAATTAATATTGTTTTTTAAATTTTATTTTATATACAAAATTAATATTTTAATATTTTATATATAAAACTTAACGAAGATCCATATTTTCATATCAGGAAAAAGTTAGCAAAATTGTAGAGCATCGAAATAAATTTATCTGGATGTAGTTACTATAAATTGTTTTATAAGTTTAATAATGTTTTTTGTTAATTATTTAATAAAAATTTTATAAATGATTAACAAATAAAAAACAAATCCCCAACAATTAAAATCTTTTTTTTCTCTTTCCAATTGTAAATCTACTTTTATCCATTTTAATATATTTTATTGGTTTAATTTACGAGTGATTCCATTCATAACAATCTTGATAACATGGATTGAATTTATTTACGTCGCAAATCAAAATATAAAAATATTTAAAAATCATATCGAGGAATCTTAATAAGATTAGTTGAAACAAATTTTTAAAAAGATTATAATCTCTATTTTATTTAATAATCATTTTGATTATACGGATTTGTTACAAATCTTCACCAATTCGACACAGTTATTTATAATAGTTTAGTTTAGTTGTACTCCTATATTAAGAACAATTTCCAACAAAAACGAATTTATGAACCTTGTATCTAACTCAATTAAAAAATCCTAAAACGTATTCTATAATTGTTTTGTGAAATCAAATGCAGAACTGTGATTTTTTTGATAATACATGAATCATTTGAAAACTTTATATATTCATGTAAAAATGCCTTCTAAATATAATAATTATTTTGGAAACATAGGCTAATTTCCATTTACAAAATTTAATCATTTCATTTTGATCTCTCAAAATGTTTAAAAAAACTTTCTATATGCTTTTTATATGTATCAAATACGCAATTTAGTTTTATATACTTTTTAATAGTTTTTACTAATTAAAAAACTATTAAATATTATTATTTTTTTCCCCTTTATTTCATCATTATTCCTCATTAACATACGTTTTCGCTGCTTAAAAATAATTTTTATTTTGATAAAAAAATGAATATACTTTTATCACTATTATGAGACAAAAACTCGTTTCCATAGTAACGTCAGTTCCCATTCGATATTTCTGTAAGGCGATAATTGGCTCACTTTGTTCACGTGATTATTTTGACATCATATTACAGGGGTTCGTAAAAACGCAGAAAGCATTTTCTAATTACACTATATAATAACGTATTATTTGCTGCTGCTGTTCCATGACTGAGTTCATAAATATTATATCACCTTTCTGTCATCATTATTTCCTAGCATAGCATTATAAGTTTTGAGATCTTTAAAATATATATTTCAAGTAATTGCTTCCTGTGTTCATTATATTTAACCACTCTTTTAAATTTAATTTTTAAACAAACAAAATGCATCCCACATGTTTTAGTGAACGTATGCCTGTAAAATAATCATTATTTAAACTGACTTTTAATTAAAACTGGCAGTATATAAGCGTAAAATACTTTATAATTTTCGAAGTGAATTATTTTAATTTAAATTTCAGTGATTGCTTTTTCTTTTTAGTTTTTCTTTATTAAATTTAATATCCAAATTAAGTCCAATCCGATCAATACGCCAGTCATCGACACACGAGGAATTTTCCCGGATTTTTTTTTTTTTTTTTTTTTTTTTTTGACACCACTAGCTAACGTGATTCAGTTACATTTAAAAATCCTCCCCGTATGTAGAACCAACACTATGAAGAGTATATGAAGAACCAACATACTGTTGAACAGTATATGCAGAATCAACAATATGGTGAACAGTATATGAAGAACCAACAGTATATTCAGAACCAACGGTATGCTGAACAGTATATGCAGAACTAACAATATGCTACAGCCGCTTTATTAAAAATTGTCCTCTTAGTAGCATCCTGCAGTATATGCAGAACCAACCGTATGCTACAGCTAAAAGATACTAAACCAACGGTATGCTACTGCCATCTTTTACAGATTTTGATTTGGATCTGAACCTGCTTCTTTTTTATAAGCTAAAAGGGAGTCTGTGTTCAAAACTTCCACAGACGAGGCCATGAATAAAACTTTCCTGTCTACACCAGAGACAGCACCGTAAATTGTAAAGCGGAAAATCTTTTCGCTTGGTTCGACGATGAAAGATATATGAGGCAAATCCCCCTCCCCCAGGGGTGTTCGTTCTAAATAACGAATGCAATGTAGCAGACACCCCTGGTAATGTTGAATTTGCTACATCTGAGCGCTCCAGTGAAGAATGATTACAGGTCCACATACTGGGCATTCGAGAACAACATGCCACGAAAATCGTTATTGAGATCGAGATGTATACGAGAGAGAGGCAATGATAACGCAAATGAGCAAAACGGAAATTACCTAAATAATGTCACATTTCATACTTAAAACCGAATTGCTCTAAATTATTGCTCAGTATTTAATGGTGTATTATGAAGTACGAAACACGACAATTTTCAATATTAATTTTATAAAGGGTTTATTTTAATTAGTTCCTAAAACGTTGTTAAATAATATGCAAGAATTTCGCCATTCAAATTCAATTGTAATGACACATTCTTTAGGGTTATTATCATGTGTGAATGGGATGTTGTCCTGGCTAGAGGTCCGTGGCGTCTACATAAAAAGTGAAGTCATAAAATAAAATTAAATTATTATAAGTTGTTATTTAAAACAGTAGAATCTCCTCTCGCAAAGCCGGAAACTTTCATTTCAAAAAGTTTTATTTTAAAATAAATGCCGATTTTCTGGTGATTTTATTCACGTGTATTTTAAAACTACCATGAAATATGTGTTGCTAAATGTAGCGATAGGCCCATATCAAGTCACGTGCTCTGAGGTTCATTTTTCAATGGTCTGACTTTCGAACCATAAACGGATTTATCGTTTCGATATCTTCAAAATTAATGTCTAAAGATCAGTTCATGTTTATAAAAGATCCTTTAACCCTCACTTAACATATTTCTCTGTCTGAATTAAGTTGTGCTCTTAGTAGTATTTGAACAATTGCCTCTTCATAAAGTTATAGAGTTATTTAGTTTTGTTATGTTCCTGTCGCTATTGAATTGAATAGTTCTTGTCGGAATTCTGCACTTCAGGGTTCCGATTTCGTCAAGTCTCTTTTCCGTGCCAAATGGTATCACTAAACCGTAGTATTTTGTAACCCAGCAACAATTTAAGGGAGGAAGGGATTTAAGAGGGGTTTTTAGGAGGGAACTTGGCGAAACCAGTTAGGTAAAAAATCGCCAAATAAAGAAGCTGAACCTTAACTCCAGCTCTTGTAGTATTTCGACCCATTTCTTACATTGTAATATTCTGACCCACTTCACATCTCTTGGGTTACTGAACATTGGTATACTCCCAAGTGTACTCTTGCAACAAAGTATATTCAGACGTAATAAATTGAAATTCGTGAAAGGATTTTTTTTTTTTTTTTTTTTTTAGATTTTTATGATTTGTCTTATATTTTTACTTATCTGTTGTATTATAATATATATTTTAGGACTTCTAAGTAATTTTTCCTTTGATTTATGTAAAAATTACTGTAATTTCATGTCTAAAATTCATAGTCTTTATTTTTGGTCGGTAGAAATAAAACGTAAGCATAACTAACACGCGAACGATTCACACTTATTTTTTAATGTTCTGCGACATCCCATGTACCAATAAATTTCTGGTGTATATATCCGAGGTTAAATTAACAACTATAGATTTTGTTGTTTAAATAATATAAAAAGGATATGTTCTGTTGTTCAAAAATAATACAAAAACGATTGTTTTTGATATACTAAAATAATATAATAACATAAACAAAATGGAAAAGATTTATTCATAATGTAAGCATAATTTTGATTGCCGTTTAAAAAATAAAAACATTTTTCACGCATTTTTTTAAATATACCTATCTGAAGAACTATTTCAAATGTATCTAAAAAATTTGCGACTGAAATTAAACATGTTTACTAATGAGCAAGGGGCTTGAATGGCCAAGTGGATGGCGCTCGGTACCACAGATTTCGGGTTCGAGTCTCGGTGGTGCCATGGATGTTTGTAGTGGTTTGGAATCGACTTTAAACCATAGATCCCGATCTAACAGGATCGTAGAGCGTTGCGGAGGTGTTACGTTACTCCGCTTCCATAGCTTATCTTCAAGCTACACGTACCTCTTGGGTAGTTCTAAGTGAGTAACGTCGGTGCAGCGTTTGCCTTAAAGTATCAAAGACAATTGTCTAAGTGTTTGCCAGCTGCATTAGAACGAAAAAAAATACTTATGAGAAAAATTTAATTGAATTTAGATTATATTTAAAAATAATTAATGCTTTATTCAAGATGTTTCTAAATAGTCATGGAGGGAGGGAAAGGGGGCAGCTTCTGATGTTATGGAGCGCCCGTGGGTAGAAGTCTGACTTGCCGCCGTGTCGTGGAAGAAGCAGGGCAGTGTCTCCCGGAAGGACTTTTTAGGGGGGAACTACCTCTCATGTGCGTATCGTATGGGAGGAAACCCGAAAAACTCCCACGAGGTAGTCCAACGAATGAGGCCCGATGCTGAACATCCCAAACCATCCAACCTCCTCGTTTTTTGAAACAATGTCTACAACAAAGGCACACGTTACCACTTAACCGCGAGACGGGCCGTAATGATCTTTAAAATAGCAATATGTTTTACATGCAGTTTGAGACAGTGTTTGTCTTTAAATGCTGCCAGCGAATGTTATTTTCCTTCTAATATAATAAAACAATTTGAAGTTATCAAAAAGATACTCAAAAACTACATAAATTTGCATAAACCATCATGTCACCTTATAGCTCGCGAAATTAAACATAAAAAAAATGTGCTTAATTAAAAAATAACTAATAAATTTTAGCAACGTACTAGGCAAAAAAATAATAATAAATTCGAAGAAATAGATTGAACTTTAATAGTTTTTAAGTTTTAAGAAATTCAAGTAGACAAACATAAATTGAGATATTGGTATATTCTTCATTTCCTTTAACCTGAATTTGAACTTTTTTTGTTTTACATTGACTAGTTTATTCCTTATTGCCTTTTTAAAAATCTTGTGAGCTTGATAATCTCATTAAAATAACGAATTAAATTCATAATTTATGTCATATAAGATAGACTACTTCTCAAAATGAAATGAATATTTTAAAGAAATAGATACCTATTAAGTAAATACAATAATAAAATTTTCAATTATGATTCAGAAGGTGCCTATCTAATAAACTACCCAAAATAAAACCAGAATACTACACATGCTTGTACATTTGCTTGCAGATAAAGTGAGAGATATCGAATGATGTGACTTTATTAAAATTAAAGGCGTCCTGTTCTTTTTCTCCCTCCCTAGAGTACACGCTGCACTACAAGACGGACGACGGCAACTGGCAGCACGAGAGACTGAGCAGCGATGCGGACAAGTACACGCTCAAGAACCTTCGGTGCGGCTCCAGGTACCACCTGTACATGACAGCCTCCAACAGCCTGGGGACGGGGGAGCCCAGCGAGGCAGTACTGGCCAGGACCAAGGGGGCAGGTACTGTTTCTTTCTTCTTTACTTTGTGCGAAGTTGGTGTTTTAAATGCACTCTAGGGGGACAAGCTGTTTGGTTTGCTGGTTTATGACATTGAGGCAGCTGGTTGACTCCTTGAATGTCGTTTTCCTTTTTAAAAATGTCTTTGCAAAGTAATCGGCTTTCATGAATTTGTTTAGAAATATATCGGTTGATCAAACTTGTGAAGACCTCAGTTATTCACTGTAAGTAAGCCACAAGATGCCAATAAAAAATACTCTCGTAAGCTGTCTAACATTATATATCAATGGTGGGCAAATGTGGTTCTATCTGTTTAAATGCGATTCCAAAGTACAGCGTATTTTTATATTAAATTTAAAACGAAAATTGTAATTCATATTTTATATAATTTTAAAACATTTTAAGGTCTGAAAAGTTTTAAATCATCATTTAAGGTTTATTGTTAATCCACATTCTATGGTGAAATTATAAATTATGATTTTCCCGTTTCTGATATAATACTATTCCATATATCTATTATTATCATGAACAGCTTTACATAATGTTGTAACATATGGTTTTATTGGAAATCAATCCATTACAATGGCTTTACGTAATATAATAACACATTTAATCTGCTTAATCAAGTACAATTTTGAAATGCAATATATACTTGACGTGGAAATAGAAAAAAGTTACATAGATAGGGCTCCACATTTATGCCAGCACTTTAATGATAGAAAAGACCTGATTTTCTAATCTGCAATAAAATGGAAAACATTAAATTAAATATATTTTTCTAATTTTTAAATGTTTTTATTTATGTTTATTAATTTTATGGATTGTAGTTATTGTTGGGTCAAACTTCTCTATCTAAAACTTACTTCAAAATCCGAAATTTTTTTGAAGAATTGCCAGCTGCCTATTTGAATTAAAATAAAAACACAATAAGGTTGGCTGCAAGAAAAGTGTCAGTGGGCCACATAGTGAGCGAATCCCTGATTTATAACTTCTTGAAAAATAGTTTCTATTTTACTAGACAATTTATTTTGAACGAAGAGTTGCTTTGTAATGCTAAAGAAACAGTCGACACAGGGTCTTAACCTATGTAAACTGATAAATTATGGAAAAGGTATTCAACTTTTCGCTTATATTAAATTAATGTTTATTTGTGAAAGAGGTTTTGACATGAATAAAATTCTATATGGACGTGCCAAAAGGGATGAGAAACGACTTGAGTATATAATGTTTTGTATTCTTTTTAAGAAGATTGATCACGAATATGTTTAAAACTTTGACTTGGATCTCGGAAGGATCGATATTTAAATTAGATGTTTTATTTCAGAATCTTTTAATACCAAAAAATCGCAATTTTTTTGGATGGATTTCTCAAATAGTAATACGGTACTCCAAATTATCCTAATGTAAAAAATTTGAAATAAATATACCTAATAATATCTTTATTTCCAATATGATATTTAAAATAGTAAGTTAAGGCAAGTAAGTTATACAAGGTGATTATATTTAAAGTCAAACTTTCAAAATGCTGTAAAAAAAGAACCACTCGTCGCAATGAGTTCAAATCTGAACTGAAGATATTTGAAGAAGGGGGAAACGGCAAACCATCAAAGAAATTCCAAAGTGTATTAATAGATGGCGCTGTAAGCGGCATGAAGAAAGTGGATTCGGCTGCCAGTGATATCTTGAATCGAAATTGCAACATATTTGGCATGAGTTGCACATTAAACCAACTGTAGTGTTCAATGTGCTTGATTTTTTCGGTTTTTTGGCGGAAAAAAGGACGTCCAAGTCATTCAACAATTGTAGCACTGCTAGTGGAAAGCCCATCCACCATGGCAAGGTCATATCAAATTAGATGGGAAAAATCGATGGAACGTTTTTTGATGCCATACCGTTTACCCCCTTCTTCAAGTATCTTCAGTTGAACTCATTGTGACGAGTGGTTCTTTTTAACAGCATTTTGAAAGTGGGACTTTAATTATAATCCCCTGTATGTATATCAATGTATATGGCAAACATTTCTCTACTACAAACACACTGAATGAAATATTCTTAACCAAATGGCATAAAGTAGATAAATAAGTTATTCATCCAGGCTGAAGACCGTATGTAGATACTGGAAATAGTTAAAACAATTAATTTTGATTAACTGTTTTCATTAACACTAATATAAATTAACTTTAATTTTAACTTTTGAACCCTTAATATGTAGATTAGGTCGTATATGATTACTATTTTGAACATAGAATATATATGATATTATAGAATAGAATATATATTGTATATGATTTCTATTGTAACATAGAATAGGTTTATTGGGAGTCCTACCTGGAAAAATTCGTTCCATTTTTTGATTGTATTTTCTATGTACAGCTATAGAACATAATTTTTTGTAAGAGCTGAACATTAAAATTTCTAATTCAATAAACGTGACTGTTGTCTCATGGATAAATAGCTGAACGTGCATTTTGGAAAAATCTAAGTGGAAGCTGGCGTCCGATAATAAAAACATCCTGTCTGGGTGGCGTGAGCTGGATGGAGGCAGAAAGACATGTAATTTCTGCGTTTGGTTTTGGAATGTGTTTTTATTCTTAAACCATAACAGTGTCTATCATAATTAATATATATGTATTATATGTTTTAATTATGTTAAGCACATTTATTGAATGCGCTCGATACCACAGGTTTCGGATTCAAATCCCGGCAGGGCCATAGATGTTTGTAGTGGTTCGGAAACCACTTTAAACCGTAGGTCCCGGTCTCATTTGACTGTTGAGCGTTGAGTTGACAAACCTACCCCGTAAAAAAGAAAGAACTTCTTTTATAACACAAAATCAGTTTTAGCATTCACCCGTTGTGGAATTGAACAATAAAAATGACATTAAATCGACAAAAAAATTGTGTTCTAATTTAAAATAATTGTTATTAATATTAGAATTCGAATCTTCGCATTCCTCGAAAATTCGTTTAGTGAAAAATTAATCATTTAATTTATTTTTATAACGTGAAACAAATAAATTATTTTTTCCCATCTCAATATTGAATATGTAATCAAATATACGTTTTCAATTTTGGCATAACTAAAAAAAGAATATTTTACAATCATTCCATTTTAAAGACTAAAAGTAACTTCTTTAGTATTTTTAAAGCTCAACAAGAAACGTGATCTCTGTCACGGTTTTAAATTTTTCCTGGAAATTTTACAAAATAATAGAAATTTCTTTCTGACAAAAATAAAATTTGCTAACAAACTACCAATACATTTTAACTCTTATGAACTATTATTAGTAAAAATACATTAATTTAATTCAATTAAATTACATTAAAAATAGATATATTTTTTATAAATTAAAGAAAATAATCCATTTAAATAATTCCGTCAGTTACAAAAATTTATTTTGGTTACTCTGATTGTTACGTTTTCTACTCCTGTAAATAAAAAACTGTAACATTTTTCGTCATATTATGCATTTATTTATTTTTAAGAGAAAAATATTTAATTCAGAGTCGAAATTTTTAATGAAATATGAATAATAAATGAAAATGTATTATTGTTAACCACATTAACTAGGTTGAGCTATTGTATCATCTCTGAATTAAATTTCTTTTCCACCTCTTTTTTAATTAAAAAAGTTTGTAGTGCTGTATGCAGCGATTCAAGAGTTATTTCAGTTAAAAGTTGTTGGTTAATTAAAATTCAACCTATGTGTGTTTTGAATAAACATACTATTATCTAAAACTAGTAGATGTCCCTTTTAAGGGTAAAAAAATTAACTGTTGTAAGTTTGCTTTCTTCTAAGCACCGCACGAGCGTTCCCTGTGATGCTGAAGAGAAATGTAGTAGGCATCCAGACTCTCACCCATAGAGGAAGTGCAGCACAACCATGCGCTTCAGATGAGAAACGTTCAGTCTCTCACCTCGAGAGGAAATATATCTAACGCAACCCTGCGTAGTAGTTGTTCTATAGACTTTCACCAGAAGAAATACCTTTCGCTCACCTGAGTATCGGATATGGAATCCTTCCACTAATATACACTGAAGTGACAAAAGTCATGGGATACCTCTTAATATCGTGTCAGCCCTCCTTTCGTCCGGCGAAGTGCAGCAACTCGACGTGGCATGGACTCAACAAGTCGTTGGAAGTTTTCTGCAGGAATATTGAGCCATGCTGTCTCGATAGACGTCCATAATTGTGAAAGCATTGATGGTGCAGGATTTTGGGCACGAACAGACCTCTCGATGATGTCCCATAAATGCTCGATGGGATTCATGTCGGGCGATCTAGGTGGCCAGATCATTCGTTTGAATTGTCCAGAATGTTCTTCAAACCAATCGCGAACAGTTGTGGCCCGGTGACATGGCGCATTGTCATCCATAAAAATCCCATCGTTGTTTGGGTACATGAAGTCCATGAATGGCTGCAAGTGATCTCCAAGTAGCTGAACATAAGCATTTCCAGTCAATGTTCGGTCCAGTCGCACCAGAGGACCAAGTCCATGCCATGAAAAAAAAAAAGCCCACACCATTACGGAGCCACCACCAGCTTGAACAGTGCCTTGCTGACAGTTTGGGTCCATGGCTTCGTGGGGTCTGCGCCACACTACCATCAGCTCTTACCAACTGAAATCGTGACTCATCGGACCAGGCCACGGTTTTCCATTCATCTAGGGACCAACCGATATGCTCACGTGCCCACGAGAGTCGCTGCAAGCGATATCGTTCTGTCAGTAAAGGCACTCGAGTCGGTCTTCTGCTGGAATAGCCCAAGAAGGCCAAATTTCTCCGCACAGTTCTAACAGACAAGTCCCTTGTACGTCCCACATTGATTTTTGCGGTTATTTGACGCAGTGTTGCTTGTCTGTTAGAATTTACGACTCTTTGCAGACGTCGCCGGTCTCGGTCGTTCAGTGCAGGCGGTCGACCACTGCGCTGTCCATCGTTTGATGTTATGCCTGAAATTTCATACTCTCGGCACACTCTTGACACAGTGGATCTGGGAATGTTGAATTCCCTAACGATTTCCGAAATGGCATGACCCATGCGTCTAGCTCCAACTAACATTCCGCGTTCAAAGTCTGTTAATTCCCGTCGTGCGGTCATCATCACGTCAAAACCTCTTCACATGAATAACTTGAACAGAAATGAAAGCTCTGCGAAAGCACTGCGCATTTATACCTGTTCTACGCGATGTTACTGCCATCTGAAAATTTGCATATTGCTATCCCATGACTTTTGTCACTTCAGTGTATAGTTATATGACTTTAAATGTGTTAATTTTTGTCTATAGTTAATTATATGTGTGTTGTGTTTATGGGTGTGTAAATAAAGTTGTGAGTTCTCCAACCTGTGCTAAAAGTATCTTGGCCCAGCCAAACCCATTTGCATCCCGGAGGCCCAAGTGAATTACTGTGAATTACCAAGTGAGCCTGCATGAATTACAATGTGCCTGAACTTTGTAGCGTGCAGGTTAGGCAATCCGATGAGGTACGCACAGGATGCGTGAAAAAAACTTCTCCGGTCTACAGCCAACTATTACGCAGGGTTGCGTTACATAGACTGCATAGACTGCGTAGACTACATAGACTGCGTTACATGCGTTACATAAACTCTCAGGGAGAGAGACTGTAAACTGAATGTTTCTCATCTGGAGCGCGTGGTTGCGCTGTTCTTCCTCTACGGGTGAGAGTCTCTATGCCTACTGACCATATCTTCTCAGAGCCCAAGGAAACGCTCCTGCAGTGTGTAGAATGAAGCACTGTTAAATGGTAGAGTTACATACGCACAATTATTATTATGAAAAAAGGTAGATATGGTGATGATTGTGACAGATTATCCGCACGAACTGATTGAAGTTTTTTTCACTTTTCTCTGATACGATACGAAAATGCACCTATACTGTTATAGAGTATGAACAATATAATGTTAAATTTAGGTTCTGTCGTATAAAGGTTCGAGCAATTTATCCATGTGCATAAAGAGAATGTTCTCTCGCATTGTTGCTGTTATGTGTAATCCTCAGTGTCCTGCAGTACGGGACGGGCATTCCTTGAGCAGTCTACTCATAGACCGACGGAGAGGGAAAGCTTATTTTGTGATGGAGCACAGTAGGTAGCTGAAGAAGGAGGGCAAAGCTTTCAGGAAGGACTTTTAGGGAGAATTACCCCGAATTTGCGCATCGTATGGGTGAAAACTTGGTAAACTCCCGCCCGGTAGTCCGACAAACGAGGCAAGAGTCTGAACATCCCAAATTAAATTGAGTCTCCTTTTTTTTTAAACAATGTCTACAATAATGCCGCCAAACGGATTAAACCCCAGTTCTAACGCTAGGGACTTAATAGCTGAGTAGCTAGCGCTCTAGCGCTCAGTACCACAGATATCGGGTTCGGACAGGTATAGAACTTTTAGGGGGCGATCATTGGGGAGAAAACATGGAAAACTCCCACCAGGTGCTTCGTTTCTTATGAGTGGCTGGCGCTCTGGTGCTCAGTACGACAGGTTTCGGGTTCGAATCCCGGCGGTGCCATGGATGTTTGTAGGGTTCGGAATCCCCTTTAAGCCGTAGGTTCCGGACTCCTATGACTGTAGGGCGTCACAGAACCGAATCAGACTTATCTCACCCACATCATTCCCAAACTGTAAAGTCACAACTCAGCTCTAGGCATAGTGATGTGGTATGGTGTAGTACACAGCTTTTGAACCACATATTTTTTGATAAGTATTGTGTTATATCTTATATCACTTAGTTGTTTGTTGTTGTTTCTTATATCACTTAGTCGACAGCAACATCTAGACCAACTTCTTGAACCGGAGTGTGTTCTCATGGAATGCGGGCGAGCAAATTCTGCTGTGATGAAAAACCCGTATGTAGAAGTCTAATTTGACTCCCTGTCTCTAAAGAAGGAGGGCAGTGCCTTCCGGGAGGACTTTAAGGAGGAACTAACCCGCATTTGTGTATGGTTTGGAGAAATCCCGCAAAACTCTCATCAGGTAGTCCAACTCGCAGGGCCTGATGGCCGAGTAGCTAGTGGCCCTCGGTACAGCAGGTGTCGGGATCGAATCCAGGCGGTGGCATGGATGTTTGGAGTACTTCGGAATTTACTTTAAGCTGTAGAACCCGGTCTATAGCGTCACAGAGCTCAGTCAGACTTCTCCCCCACATCATTCTCAAACTGTAAAGAATCAACTCAGCTCTAGGCACAGTGATGGGGTGTGGTGTAGTAGTAGTAATGCGACTCACAAGGCAAGAGGCTGAACATCCCAAACGCCATCGAGACTCCTCGTTGTTTGAAACAATGCCCACAAAAAAGCCGCCAACGGATTAAACCTCAGCCCTAACTCTCACCAGAGGCGCACATTGCCACTCAGCCACGAGTCTGGCTTTCTCTCGTTAGAAAAAAAAATACAGATTTAAGTTAATTTATATATTATTTTAAGTTATATATTATTTCTATTTCCCTGATATTATGTTTAAATATCAGCAAAGCTAATATCTAAATGAGATCATCCATAATTAGTTTTTGCAAACCAGAAGATTCATTCAAAAATGCATCTTGCTTCCGAAGCGTCCGCGCGATTCGTTTTCGATTAAAATTTACCACAATCTGAAAGACGCCGTCATTTTCTTTACTTATTAATCAGGGGTTTTTTCTCCCGCAAGAACTGATGCAGTGGCGGAAAAATTTTTACCTCCCTCCTCATTAGAACCCAATAAATAACTTCCAACTTCTGTTCAGCATTCCTGACGATTTTTCCCCTGCAAAATCTAATTGAGTTCCAACACCGAAGCATTTGGCTGAAATTCTCATCGTTAAATGCGGATATTAACATGCTTGCTTCGAATTCATCAAACCGAGAAAGGCCGACAAATTATTGCAGATCCGCATTAGTGTTTGAGTTCGCCTTTAAATTCGATGGCGGTAATTGTTTCGCATGCTGCTCCTATCTGGAGTCCGGGATTTTCCCTAATGTTTATCGTTCCTCTGATTCGTCTCCACGATTGTTTAATCAGGAGGTAATGGAAAAAAATTCGTGGAAGAAAAATGTAATAAAGGATTATTTAACCCTAATACATATTCTTCTTAATGAAAACAATTATTGTTTCCGAACACCTGGCCACATTTGCATGTTATAGTTTGCGATTCGAAAAGCAAGTATGTAGCAAATTCAAAGTTACCCAGAAGGTACCATAGTTGCTTTGGATCCACATTTTTTTTACCTATTATTCTCTTCCCCAAAGATCTGCCTGATGGCCAATTTAATAGCTTCTGATCTTTGGTACCACAGGCTTCAAGTTTGAATCCTGGCGGTGACATGGATGTTTGTGAGGGATTCGGATTCCACGTTAAACTGTAGGTTCTGATCTAATCCGATGACCGTACAGCGACAAAACAAAACAAACCTCCCCAAAGATAGCAGGGCTCGTACAATCCTTCCATTTTTTAATTCTGATGGAGAGACTTTCCTACCTACGGATGTATTTCACCCATTACCGGAACAGACAAAGGAGCTTAAGAGGCTCTATTAGCCAGCTCGAGCTTTAAATTATTATTATTTAAATTTATTAGTGTAATTTCGTAATTCACACACCTTAAATTTATATCATTAACGTTGTAATCTAAATTACGCATTTAATGATAGTGTTGCTCAAAGACAAGTAGCGATAAATTTAATGATAAGTTGGTGATAAATATTTTGTTAATGATGTTAATTACTGAGTTGTTATTTCTTATCCCACTTGGTTGACATTAGCATCGAAACCAAGTCCAAGAACCCGTGTGGTCCCATGGAAGGAGGGAAAGGATGAGTGCAGCTTCTGGTGTGAAGGAGTACTCGTAGGTAGAAGTTTGACTTGGCTTAGTGTAACTGAAGGAGGGCAATTCCTTCCGTCAGGACTTTTAAAGGGAAATACCCCGCATTTGAGTATCGTGGGGGCAAAGTCCCACCAGGTAGTCCAACTCGTCAACTGAGCATGTCACACGCCATGGAGTCTCATCATCTTTTGAAACAGTGTCTACAACAAAACCTCAGCCCTAACGCTTCGCGCTTGATGGCCGAGTGTCAAGCACTCTGGCGCTTGGTACCACAGGTTTCGGGTTCGAATCCCGGCTATTTCATGGTTGTTTGTAGTGGTTCGGAATTCACTTTAAGCCGTTGATCCCGGTCTCCTATGACTGTAGAGCGTTACATAGCCCAATCAGACTTCTCTTACGCACATCTTTCCCAAACTGTAAAGGGGCAACTCAGCTCTAGACACAGCGATGTGGTGTGGTGTAGTAGTAGTAGTAGTAATAGTAGCCCCAACGCTCACTAGAGGCGTATTTTGCCAGTGAGCGATGAGTCGGGCTCTTTACCACTAAATCTATCTATATATATATATATATATTATTTTAAGTTATATATTATTCATATTTCTCCGATATTCTGTTTAAAAAACAGAAAAGTTTATATCTAAATGAGATCATCCATAATTAGTTTTTGCAACCGACAGATTAATTCAGAAATGCATTTTGATTCTGAAGCGTCCGCGTAATTGCTTTTCAATTAAAATTTACCACAGTCTAAAAGATGCCATTATTTTCTTTACTTACTAATCAGTTTTTTACTCACTGCAGTGGCGGAAAAATTTTTTCCTCCCTCCTAATCAGAACCCAATAAATAACTTGCAGCCCAGTCCAACGTCTGATGATTTTCTCCCTGCGAAATCTAATTGAGTTCCAACACCGAATGCAATTAGGAAGCATTTGGTTGAAATTCTCATCGTTAAATGCGCAGATAAATGCTCGCTTCGAATTCATCAAACCGAGACGAATTATTGCAGAATCCGCATCAGTGTTTGAGTTCGCCTTTGCGATGCCTTTAAACTCGAGGGCTGTAATTGTTTCACATGCTCCCATCTGAAGCCCCGGGATTTTCCCTGATGCCGGGGTGTTTAGCGTTCCTATAATTCATCTGCTAATCAAGAAGTAATCGAAAAGAATTCGTGGAAAAAATGTATTAAGTGTTTATTTAACCCTAATAATACCGTTCCTAATGAAAACAATTGTTGTTTTCAAACGCATGGCACTTTTATCAGTGGTAGTTTGCGACTCGAAAAACAAATATGTAGCAAATTCAACGTAACCCATACGGGCCCGCAGGTAGAAGTCTGACTTGGCTTCGTGACTCTGAAGAAGAGGGCAGTGCCTTCCAGAAGAACTTTTAGGGTGGAACTACTCCGCATTTGTTTATCGTATAGGAGAAAAACCCGGAAAATCCCAACAGATAGTCTTAATAACGAGGCAAGAGGTTGAAC
This sequence comes from Caerostris darwini, assembly GCA_021605075.1. NCBI lineage: Eukaryota > Metazoa > Arthropoda > Arachnida > Araneae > Araneidae > Caerostris > Caerostris darwini. Next base: position 347,979 of record BPLQ01006946.1, read on the forward strand.
ATCCCAACCGCCATCGAGACTCCTCGTTTTTTGAAAATGTACTACAAAGCCGCTAGCAGGTTAAACCTCAGCTCTAATGCTCACGAGCGGCGTAGGTTGCCACTGAGCCACGAGTCGGTCATTCTATTAATGATAAGTAATAATAATATTCTTAAAGTGTTGAACGGCAAATGTAACGTAAATAAACGATAAATGTAAATGATAATCAAAAATGCTTTTAGTATTAATGTTAAACTATGAATTACGGGAATTTTTAAATTGTTATATAATAAGATTATTAAATTTTATATTTTTTAATTTATTATTTATATTAATTAAATTAAGCCAAATTTGTTAATTAAAACAAAATTATCCTAAATATGTAAGTTTTTACTTTAAAAAAATAGACAAATTTATTTATCAATTAATTATTTTTATGTATGAATAACACCAGTTAATCCATTTTAAGCCATAGATCCCGGTCTAACATGGCTGTAGAGTGTTGGGTGTAGTGCTGACAACCCTACCCGGTAAAAAAGAAGAACATCTCTCGTCTAAAAATCTGCCGGTATGAAGACGGTCTTGGCCTACCATGAGGCTGTGGCATCAATAATGTTGATGAATAAAGCTAGTTTTGTTACAACAAAATACGTTGATTGCTCCATGCTTCGAAATGGAATAGTGTACTGAAGAAGATGTTAAGGATTAGAAGTTTTGTTGTTTCTCTACTGTCATCTTATTCACACTTTAGGCTAAACAGACCGGGACCTACAGTTTAAAGTGGATTCCGAACCAAAATCCATGGCACAGCCGGAACTCGGACCCGAAGCCTGGAGTACCGAGAGCCGGAACGCTAGCCACTCGGCCATTCAGGGCCATCTAGGATTGGAAGGGAAAAGTTTAAAATGATAGCAAATATATTAACTTCAAGTATTGTAAAGTGGCACTTAAAAAATGTTAGTAAATCCATGCTATCCAAGCATAATGATTCTAGGAAGTAGAGGAGAAATTTTGAGATTGATAAAAAAAAAAACCTTCAGAGTAACATTCATCGAAAATAAATAAATATTTTATTCAATAACTTCAAAATATTTTTTGATCTGTGGATTTTTTTGCTCAGAACTAGAGAATTTCTTCAGACTTAACTCGGGTTTTTGATAGCAATTGCATTCCTTGCCCCATAACCAATCATCGGAGTTTGGTTAATCTTCAGGAGTAAACAAAGAGTCCCAAAACTTCCTGCTCGCAGTTTTCGCTAAGGACATCGAAGGAGAAGTGATGTATCGCAGGAGCACCCAAAACTAAAACCCTGATCGATGTGCCGCGTAATCACTTGCGTGCTCAATGCATAATCACGAGGAATCTTCTTCGATAGGGGGGCCTCCTGCATAACAAGGTTTCCAACCAACAACCTTATCTTCTCCTTCCCCTCTGGGCCGTGATCGATAGGTGTGCCGATCCAATCCATCATCGCGTTCGGGCTGCCCGCTTTTGATGTGTTAATTGTGAGTTGCACCTGGATTGGTTGTTAGTGTTTCTTCGAATGGAAAGGTTCCCGGAAATAGAGTTTGGTGGGACAACATAGGTCTCGGGCCTATTGAAATGACGCCGTTTCAGCGTGTTAACAGCCTTGATGAATCGACAGAAAATTCAAATTGAGTCTAAAGCACATTTACTGGCAATCTTAACCACAATCTATTTTTATTTTAAATTTTCATTAAACTTATTCGTGGGGTTTTTCACTGTTTTAAAAAGTATGAAATTGATTTTCAGACTATTTCATAATCATAGCTTATTATGAAATAGTCTAAAAATCAATTTTGCACGCCCGTACTTTTGTAGATGATTATATGCAATCTCGAACCTAGGGGATGTATGGCAGGTTAGATTCTCACCCATCCCTAAGCCCATAAATGATATGTATAAACATGTTCATCTTAGCCACTGGCCAGAGAGTCCCCTGTGTTTTCAGAAGAAAAGATCAGTTGGCCTTGAAACTCTTACCCGGAGGGGGAGCATATTTCGCGCATCCTACGTGTTCGGAATCTATAAATCTATCGTTCCACGAATCTATAATTATCTGACTTAAAAGGAATTAAATATTGTATGTCTCTAATTGTATGTGTGGGGTGTTTTGCGTCTATAAATAAAGCTGCGGGTCCTCTAACTTGTGCCTCAAGTATCTCAACCCGATCACACCCAGTTACAATAGTTGTCAAACCTGCACACTACAATATGTATATAAATCTGTATTAACGCAATCCTGTGTATTAATTGCCCTACAGACTTTCACCCGGAGAGGAAGTATATTCCCTGCATCCTGCTCGTAGTCCAGTATCGAGTTTTCGGCTTAGAAGTGGAATCCTTCCCCGAATTGTATGTCTTTAAATGTGTTAAATATCGTATGTCTTTAATTGTATATGTGGGGTGTTTGTGCGTCTGTCAATAAAGGTGTGAGTCCTCCAACCTGTGCCTCAAGTATCTCAACCCAATCACACCCAGTTACAATCTGATTACCCAACTGATTCACACTATAAATATGTGCTTATATTCAAACGTATGGTCACTTCCCACGTAATTTTTCTGGCTTAGTTTTATTAAAGAATCAATGTTATATTGAAATTGACATAATCGATAAGCTCGCAAAAGAGAAAAGTTTTTTACCATTTGTTCATTTTTTTTTTTTTTTTTTTTTTTTTAGAAATTAAATCTTTATTTATTGTGGAAAACATCAAAGTTTTAATGTTTTCTTTTTTTATATATTAGAACCAAATAAGTAAAAATTATTAATAAAATACTGAAAATATAAAAATTCGACTTCAGATACATTTTGCGTTTCGTTTAATTTAGCGTGTCCTATTAAATGTTTCTATAGGTCACATAAAACTGTAAGCTATAAGTAACGGTTTAACTATAACACTTAAAAACTATATACTTTCAAACTATGAGTTATGTTTTTAATTTGGTGACCATAATTTTAGTTACTGCTGTTGTTTATTTTTTACAACTTTTTTTCTCATATAATTGCATCAAGAAAATTCTGCTAATCATTACAAAAAAGAAAACAACACAAATCATATAAAAAAAACTGTTTACGTTTCTCAAAAATTGTTTACGTTTTCGCCAATAATTACACCTGTTCCATCTGCCGTTGCGACAACAATGTGTTAATGTATTCATCACACATCTGCCTACTGTTTGATAAAATCGTTTGGCAAACGAAGATGGATTTGTTATCGTTTGGTTTTCAACACTCAGTGACATAAATGATGACGAATTTTTGTTTTCGAAACTTTCAGTCAAAACAAACTTACTGTCATGATACAAAACAAAATTGTGATTATGGTTATACTTTTTTATACTTATTATATTAAAACCTTTTATACCTTTTTTTGTTTAATTACTAATTAAAATGTTTTAAGATGTGTTTTAAAATTCTGTAGAAAAACATACACAGGATTTGAGAAAGAGTTTCACTGTCGTCCCTAGTGACTAACAAGGCTACAGAATTTGACACCAGATTCAACTTGTTCTAGGGATGTCTGTGGGCTGATAATCTACACCAGAGGTGGCCAACCTAAGGATCTTGCGGGCCGCTTTGGAAATGCATCCTAACTCCGCGGGCCGCATATAAAATTATGTAACTCTATATTAGATTTAGATCCACTAAAGACATTTTTGGAGTGAAAAAAATGAAACCTAATGAGCTATTATTGTTGTGTTTACTATCATTCACCCATGTAAACATAGATAATATAATAATAATGACACTCAACGCACATTGTAAAGTAATATAGAACACAAAAAACGAAATATAAAAGACACATAAATATAAACGAAATAAAAAAAAATGAAATCGTTTAAAAATATTTATTTTACTAGTGCGATATTTGTTTGCGCAAGAGTATTATTTTAAAATCAAAGTTAATTTTTTCTTATAATTTCGGCAGTTCATTTTTAAATTTATGGATGCTCACATAATGTATTTTTTTATACATTTGTTTTCACTACTCTGGCCATTGTAAAACAAATATATTTTGTAAAAGTGTGATAAATCTCACGTGCCAGAAAAATGTTCAAGGCGGACCGCGGGTTGGCCACCCCTGTTATACACAGACAAGACTGAAATTCAAGAGAAATATTTCTTAAGAATGGAATTTCAGTTATAATATCCCATATTTGCACTTTAGAAAAGAAAAACAAGAAATTTCCAAATTATTCAGTCTGAATATTAAATAAACTCTAACAATCTTTATCGACTCTAATCACTTTTCTAAACAGTAGCTGCACTTCATGCCACCAGCGGGAATCGATCCCTCTACTTTTTCAACTATGTATTTCAAGCTCTCCCTTAAAACATTTTTAAATTATACTAATAAAAATTTCGCAGATGCATTGAATATTTCCATTGTTTTTTGTAAATTTTTTTTGATTATCAATTATAAAAATTTATCGAAATACAATTTTGTGTAATTTAACTGTAATCCATATAATTGTAATAAATTGAATATATCATGAAAAGCTTTCAAATTAAAAAAATATGTAAACATGAATTTCATTCAATTTATATTCATAAATGAATCTCAATATAAATTGAAGATTTTTCATATTATTTTAAATTTATTGTGATATTTTTTAATAAACGGTTTTTATAGTTTAAATACTTGTATAACTTTTTTTAATTTTGTAAATGACAAAAGCAATGCCCCATAATAAATAAAATTAAAAATAGAGTTTAATTTTAAGGTATTTTGATTAGAAATTCAAACATTATAAAAAATAAAGTTTACACCAAATAGTAGGATTAAATCTAATTATTCTCAATAAACAAAATATATTCATTTTGATAATGAACTTCATTGAGTTAGCGAATTAATATAGAGTAAAACGAAGTCAAATAATATTTAAATAAGATAAACTTTTTTTTTTTAATTTTAATTCAAATTTTTTTTTAATTTTAATTTAATGAAATCTTTTATTTTTCAGTCATAAAACTATTAGTATAGTGTAATTTTAAAACAATTATTCTTGGTTCAATTATTTTATAATAGTTGCAAAAGGTGAGAAAACCTTTTCTTTGTAAATAATGTTAAAAATTTTTATTTTGCTAATGTACATAAAGTAGAAAATACAATTTTTCGTATATTTTTAAATGGCAAAAGGCATGTAAATGAATGAATCCTAGCAGGTGAAATTCATCTCTACAATTAATTAATTTAATTTGAAATTGAAATTTGAATTAAGGAAATGAAGTTTCAAAATTTAATTCGAATTGTTAAAGTAAATAGAAGTTTTAATTCTAATTATTTCGCATTTCCACCCCACCCCACCCCCTGAATTCATTTGTACACCCAATTTTCATATTTATTGGCTTTTTACTGTCATTATAAATTATAATAACAAATAAATTTATTTTATATATAAAATTTAAATATCAAAATCAGTATGAATTAAAATATTAAAATAAATTTTTAAAAATGATTAAAATTTTTTAAAAATGTTTAAAATTTATTAAAATTTAAAAATATATTTTATATTTAAAAACATTTTTTTTAAATTCTTTTTATTAAATTTATTAGTTATTTATTTTTAAAAATTTGTAATATTTAAAATCAGTATAAATTTAACTATAGTCAGTTCCCGGATCGCGTGGATTGGTAAACATCCGGTTTAACGGCGGAAACGGACGAATCGATTACTTGTTAGGGGTGCTAGTCAGGTGTACGTGGCGCAAAGTTGCTTTGAAAGAAAAATTATTCAGTGTGAATTATTATTTTTTTTTTCATTTAGTTTTTCTTTTACTGTCATGTAATCAAAATTAATAATTAATAAAAAAAATTTTAAATAATTAGTGCAATTAAAATCAACCAATGTAGCTTGCAGGTTGGGCAACCAGATTGTAACTCAATGTGGTTGGGTTGAGATACTTGAGGCGCAGGTTTGAGAACTCACAGATTTATTGACACACGTACAAACACTAAACACATACAATTAGATTCATACACTATTTAACACATTTAAAGACAGATAATTATAGAATTGTGGAAGGATTCCACTTCAATGCCGTAAACCTGATACTCGGCTACGCGCAGGGTGCGCGAAATATACTTCTTGTCCGGGTGAGAGTCTGTAGGCCAACTGACCATTTCTCCTGAACGCCATAGTTCTTGCCAGTAAGAGGAAGCATGGTACGCCGAGTAGTTTTTGAAAAAGTTAAATTTAGTTTATATAACAGTGCATGTAAATAAGGATAAAAACGTCGTCTGCTCTTTCTAATATACTTATTTTACTTTTACGTTTTAGTATTGAACATTATGCTTTAGTACCATTTAATGCAATGAATTTTCTCAAATATTAAAATTTATATAATATTTTATTCCTAAAATGCTTTGTGTACCTATCATGAAGCCTTGACGAAATACAAGTAAATTTTGAAAAATTTTAATTATAATACAGTCTCATTTGGCTCATTTATTTTTATGGATAGAAATCAAAAATATGGATTGTTAATATGAAAAAGAGAGTATCCATTTTAAATTTTCAAGCATTGAGCATATTTAGATTATATGAATAACCACGTTAGATCTTTATTTGTTAAGTAGGTCAGCAGGCTACTATTAATTAAATGCCAAAAAAATTTATAAAATTTTTAATTCAGACATGTGTATCGTTCAGTATCGATGAATGCGGCCAACACTAACTGAAACCTTTTGCAATGCAATTACAACATCTGAAACTCAAAATGAATTGAATTAATGTTCATAAGGTATGTGCTTACGGATTCTATTAGCCTTATACTCGTCTAATCTTAGCGTTTGTCCAGGATATTAATCTGTGTGCATGCTCTGAGATGAATCGCTAATCCACAAGAGCTTAATGGCATTGCATTAGGGGCGTGGACGTTTGTGCATATGTTTTGACAGATTGAAAGATAGGAAGTGGTATTAGAAGATATTGTTCCCAGTGATGCCCCATTCTTTTAAAGCAGGGATGGGCAAACTACGGCCCGCTGGAAGGTTTTATACGCCGGTTTTATTTTTAATTTGCCGGTCCGAGGCAAATTTTAAAAAAATGTATATTTATATATTATATATCCAAAGTTTTCTACTTTGATTAAATATTTTTTTCCCCTTCCTTTTTCTCAAAGTACTGATGATCTTTTTACTTTCTCTATTTTTGTTCTACAAAACATGAATCAAAGGAAATAGCAAGCGCAGACAACTTTCAATCGGTAAAGTGTTAAAAGCGGAAGTTCTTTGTTAGTTAAAGCTGTAGATTGGTGCCAACAAACGTTATCTCTTTCTCGAGGAGCAGACATCTGGAAATCCAATATAGGTGAATTAGACCTCACATGTGGCAGGCTGCGAATTTTAAGCTCCAGCCAGCGACTTTTTCTTTTGGCGCGAGTTCTAATAGTATTGATTGCGTATGGAAAGATTGCGGACTAGAATAGTGGTGAAATTATTAAAAGTATCGCGTAGCTAGTGTTATGTTTGCTTCATCTTATATATGTGAAAAAATGTTTTCAACTATGAACCATTACAAATAATTATTTCAGTAGACTAACAGATGGGCATTTAGCATCGTTCCTTAGAATCAGTCCATCTCACTTCGAACCTCACTATAAGGAACTTTTAAAAATGTAATCGCAATTTCATTCATCTCATAAACATATTTAAATTGTAATACTTGTATATTGTTTTTAAGATTTTAGAAAAATTTATCTTGGCCCGCCAAACTTTTTTTTTCGATCGAAAAAGTTTGCCCATTGTGTTCTAAAGGATCCAAATTTTAGGAATATGTCCATGGTTTAAATGCTAAAGGCTATAGTGGACAAATGCGTGAACGCTATTGTGAATTGCGTGGGATTAAGGTTAATTTTCCCTGAAATCAGTAATTTTTTTTAATTTCTTTCACGAGCTTTTTTATACACAATATTTATTTACAAAATAATTGAATAATTGAATAATTATTAAATAATTTAGTAAAAAAATTACTTCAAAATAAAATTACTGTAAAATATTTCTAAAAGATGGTCCAACGAAAGCAACGACAATTTTATTTCAAAAAGAAAACGAGATTTTTCAAGAAAAGAAAATCGTTTGGTAATTAATAATAGTAATTAATATAATTTAACTAAAATATAATAATAATAATATAATTATACTTTTAATATAATAAAATATAATTAATTTCTATTATATATATATATATATCTATAATAATAATTACTTTTTTTAATAATTATTAAAAAAATTAATTTAATAATTTTTTAATTTTTATAATTTATAGTCCTATATTTATATGTTTTATTTTTATACTAAATTCTGCGTATTATGTGTAACTTGTATACTTTTTGTTGTTGTTGCTGTTGTTTTTTTAATTTTTAAATATATTACCTTAAATTAGAGTCTGCGTCGTAAATATCATTAAAGCATCCAAATGTTGAAGATTGTGTTATTAAATAACATAACTATTATTTTCTTGTGTAAGTTTTGAATTTAATAGTGGTTTATAAAATGTATTAAATAATTGGATACAATTTAAATTTATCCTTAATTAAACTAAGTGAAATTACGTATCTCTTTTCATATGAAACTTCTAAATTAATTGAAGTAATTAAGTTACATTTTCTTAACTATATTTCTGCAAAGAGGTTGCGGTTTAAGAATTATTAAAGTGAAAATTTGTTTATAACTGCAAAGAATTTTAAGATTTGTATTTTAAATGCTAATTAGTATTATTACGTTAAATAATTACTAAAAGTATAATTTAATATTTCTTTAAAAAAAATTGTCTGTTTTAATTAGCTTTAAAAATTTAGACATTTTAACTACTGTAATTCTTTACTATAATTATAACTACTTCATTAGTTATAAATATTTTATTTTACATCATAAATATTTTTATTATATCAAATAGGAAATAACATTTTATTTTATTTTTTTAATTTAACACACCGTTAGTCTCTGCTATTGATGTGTTAATGTTTTGTATGTGTGTGTCATAATTAAATTTTTTTTTTATTTCCCTTTACGATACCTTCATATATATATAGATAGATAGATATTGTAGTGTACAGTTTTGTAACTGGATGTGGTTGGTTGAGATACTAGAGGAACATGTTACAGAACTCACAGCTTTATTGACACGCGCACTCACACATGGAATTAGAGGCATACACTATTTAACACATTTAAAGACAGATAATTTTAGATTTGTACAGGAGATTAGACAGATAATTAGGATAATTAGAGATTAGACCGATAATTAGAGATTAGACAGATAATCAGAAATTAGACAGTTAATCAGAGATTCGATAGATAATTAGAATAATTTTAGATAATTAGGATAATTAGAGATTAAACAGATAATTAGGATAATTTTATATTTCTACTTTTAAGCCGAAAACACGGGACTCAGCTGCGCGCAGGATGCGCGAAATATACATCTTCTCCGAATGAGAATTTGTAAGCCAACTGACTACTTCTCCTGAATGCCATAGGGCCAGTGTGGCTCTTGCCAGCATTTAGGAGGAAGCAGGATTACAATATATATATATAAGAACATTTTGGGGAGAGTCTGAATATAAGGCGCTCCAAGTTTTTTTAATTGCGAATGTTATGATGATTTAATTATACAATTTTACTGCATTTCTATGAAGCGTATGATGTGCAGCTAATACAGTTGTTGCTTATGCAGAATGGTCGTGTTTCTAGTTCATTCCTTGTCATTTCTCCTTTTATTTTTGTAATGATTTATTGTGTTATATTTACATATATATATATATAGACAGAGAAAGAGACATGGACGCAAGTATTCATATACTGAATTAGAATTTAAGTAAATTTTATGACTAATATTTTTTTTCTGATTTTTTTATTTAGAGATATAACAAAAAAATTGTTATCAATCTATATTTAAATTCAAAACTTGTATACAATTAAATTAATAATTAAAAACCAAGAATTCATATAGTTGAAATTTAAATATGAAATATAGCAACAAAAAAAATAAAATTCGAAAACTTTACTAATATCAGCCATTCGCACATGCGAAGTTCTAATATGAATTTGCATTTCTTAAGTGAATTTGAAATGCGGCATATTGACGTCATAGGCAGTAAACAAATAGAAACATCGCAGTCCAAAAAAGAAACATCCAACTAAGGAAACAAAATTTATCTTATGCAAAAATCTGGGGATTGCTGTTGAGAGATATTCAAAATGTTGTGAGCAAGTTTTAAAACGCGGCGTATTAATAAATAATGACAGAACAAGATTGCGACCGAAAGCTAACTTTCAGAGAAGATGGGTATATGGTTAAAATTGTTAAAAATAACTCTATATTAACTTTTGAGAAATAACTTCTCCGATTGTTAAAATATTTTCTGAAAAAGAAATGTCTTCAAAAATAATAAGAATCATTCTTCATCGAGCTCATTGTCAAACAAAGGTAGCAAGAAAGAAACTATACATAAATAAAGTAAATAAATTGAAAAGATTGCGATTTTCAGAAGAGTATATGATAAAAGAAAAATTGTTTTGAATGAAGTTATGTAAAGTATGTTCAACATTTTTAATAATAAAGCGAAAATTTTAATTTGGACAAAAAAAAAAAAAAAAAAAAAGCGTATGACGCAAAGAATAATCTAACTATAGTAAAGCATGGAGTTCGACAAAATTTTTGAATAAAAACTATGCATCTAATTTATTTTTCATTCAAAATAATTTTAATTTTAAAATTAGTGATTCGAAAATCTCTTTAATTTCTAATTTTGGATGTATCACCATTTGTTCAAATAAAATGAGAATTCTCTATGTAATACAATTGGATTAATAACTCTTAAGAAATCAAAAAAAATTCCCTTTTTTCCTAAACTTTAATTATCAAGATTAATCCACGCACCAAAAAATCATTAAACTATCTTTCTGTTTCCTGATAAAATCTCTAAATTGGAAACTTCTAACTGTATCAGAACCTTTAACGGTTTCTCCTATTTCCAACTGAGTAATTTAAATGTAAAATGTCCCGGGGAATATAAATGTTAAATATAAATTATCCGGCCAGACAAATTGTCCCGCCATGGCCAATTGCTGGATATAAATCCTGGCGATTCGAATTCGAAGCACTTGCAGCCATTGTCAAATCAACTGAGTGCATCGATTACATTTGTCAGGGAAAACGAATGCGTAACATCCGGAAATATCACGTGATATCAGCTAAAAGAAATGGCAGAACATCTTTTACAATTTGGCTTGTCATTATCTGAATTTGTTCTAGAATAGTACCATATTCTGATAGAGAATTAAGTTTTGATTCGACACTTTTTATAGTTTTGTCTGTTGTGATTTTAAGAAGCAATGTTGCGTCGAATTATTTTAAATAAAATTCTTGTTTTCCTACAGATTAAATTGCAATAAATAAATACTATGACGTCAGAGAATAATTTAATATCGTGATAGATTTCTAACTTAACTTTGAGCTAATGTAAATTGAATGCGATCTAGATTTTATTATTTTTGATTACGTAACTTAAAAGTACTTTTAATTATTATTCCCATTTCATTAAAAAAAATATTGCTACTATGCTTCTGATATATAAAAGTATTTTTATATCTAATGGAACTCTTAAATATGGGACCTAAATATCTAATTATATCTATAGATATCTGCTTTTATCTATCTCAAGGTAACATTTAGGAACTGTTATTATAAAGAAAAATAGATTTTAGATACCTAGAATAAGGGAGCATATTATGATTATACTTTTATACTTTATTATTTTGCTTTATATATCAGCCATATTTAAGATCTATTAATCATAACAATAAGTTTAATACACTTGCAAACATTATTTGAGATTGTTTCTGAAATCGAACCATAAATCTATAAGGTCGAGTCTTGATAATTCGAAGTTGCTTTATCCGAGAGAGTTGAGGTGCTTTATTCCCTTGCATAGTTTTATATTTATCCACGGAATTTTGGATATTGTTTTGAGGAGATAGGGTCTGTGACTTCTTGGACGACTTCTTATTGGTTGGCTTATTTTTTTTTTTTTTTTTTTTTTTAATTTCTTTCATTTGGGTTTTTTTTATCATATCGTTTGGAATTTGCAAACTTTTTTTTTAAATTTCTTTCAAGTGCTTTTTTTATGAAATCATTTGCAATATACATATTAAATTTCTTACGCGAATTTTTTTATGTATAATATTTATTTACAATTTTTTCTTCTTTGAAAAGTAGTTACGAATCAGGAAAAAGGAAGGAAATTCAAGTTTTTAAACAGGCCATTAATCAAATATTAAATTGAAAATTACATATCTGACTAGTTGTAATAATATATGTTTTTAAATTACGCAAAACATCTAGTTAAAATTAAACAAACTAGTTGAGTAATTCAGGCTTTTATGGTCGAGTGACAAGCTCTCGGTGCCACAGGTTTTTCACGTTGGCCCCATGGATGTTTATAGTGGTTCAGAATCCACTATAAACCATAGGTCCCGGTCTCATAGGACTGTTGGGCATAGGGCTGACAACCCTACCTCGTAAAAAGAAAGCATCTCCTGTCTCAAACTCTGCCGGTATGCGAATGGTCTTGGTTCACCATGGGGCTGTTATGCTTATGAATTGAGTAAATTTTAAGTTATTTTATGGGTAACCTGTATATGGCTGTATATAACCTGCCCAGTTAAGAATATGCCCGGCCGATTATTATTATTATCTATATTTTCTTGATTTTTGTTATTATTGTTTTTTCACTTTTGTTCTGGCTAGTCGATTTTTCTTTTGGGATGCGCCAGTTTCAGTGCTAACATGCAATCTTGTCCAAAGATTCATTAGATCCTAGAACTTTGATATAATTGTTAGTAGGAAAGTGTAGAAAGCAAAGACTCATTTATATAAATTATGTGTCTTTAGATTTTAAAGTAAAAAAAAAAAAAATTCAACAAAATTGAAAATTCATACGGCCGAAAAAGAAAAGCTCGGCAATTTCAGATGTTTACCTTTGATATGGGGGGGGAAACAGATATTCTACTGGATATTCTGTTTATGAAAAAATGTCAAGACTATTCTTCTAGAAAAAGCGCTCTGATGGCCAATTGGCTAGCGCTTCGGCCTTTAGTACAGCAGACTTCAGGTTCGAATTCCGGCACGGGTATGGATGTTTGTGAATTGTTCAGAATCCACGTGAAACTGTAGACCCCGGTTTAATTAGGCCAGCGTCTATAAAAAATTATCGTAAGCGACAAACCAAACATCTAGAAAAATAATTTTTATGCAATGATACAGACTTTTTATTTCGCTATATTGTTTGACATAAATCATTTACAGTTCAGTGGGCGCGTTATATGGTTGGTTAATATTTTGCCTTGAATTTATATATATTTTAAGGCATTCGTTTGGTGATTGCAACATTCGATATCCGTTATGTTCGAGTTTCTGTTTTTGAGTTAACAAAACAGAAATTTTTTTTAAAAACAATTTTCTCTTACTAACTGGATTTTATTAACATTTACTAAAAGAAGAAAGAGCTGTTGTATTGATTGCAAAGTGATAGCTAAATAGCAAATCAATATTATTGAAAGAAACTTTTATTGAAGTGGCAATTAAATTTAGCAACTAATTTTGTTTTGTTTCCTGCTTTACTTCGTACAAAACTGTAGGGTTTTTTTTCTCCCTGGCTGATGTTTCTCAGTTTGAATGTCACTTAAATGTAGGGGCTGGTGTATTTTCGAATATTTTTTCTTTTTATGCCCCTGCGGGCTACATGGGTATCTCCTTCGATGCTGAAGTAGTGGCCATATGCGATGAAATTATCAGTTATCCGTTATAAGTTTGAAAGAGCAGTCCTTCTTTCAGAAGCCATCCCATCAATTAGCTCTGTACCCATTGATACCCGAGATTTTACAAATCCTGAAATTTTACAATAAAGTATGAGTTCTCAACAATTTTATTTTTGTCAAAAATTGTTGAGAACTTATACTTTAAAGGAAAACAAATCGTTCTCCAGTGGGTACCTGGCCATTGTAGTCTTTGGGGTAATGAACAAGCAGACTTCCTTGCAAAAAGAGGTGCCACCTTACTGCAACATCCTAATACAGCCATTCCTTATTGGAGGATTAAGATGTTTTTAAAATATTTATTTACAACTATTTACTTGAGGGAATCTTTAAACTTGTACAGCCTTAAAAATTGGAGGAGGTTAAAGCCCTTCTCTTATAAACAATAAACCAAGACTCAAAGTAGTGGCCGCATTTCGCCTGTCTATGGGATACGATTGCCGCATTCAGTCTTGCCACAAATCTGCACCGCATAGGCATTTCAACCTATCCTATCTGCCCACTTTGTGACTCTGGAGAAGTAATGGGCAGGGACCATCTGCTTCATTGTGGAGCTCTTCGTGGACCTACAGAGGTTTGGTTTGTGGCACTACGGTCGTCTTGTGCACACGAGGGCTAAACAGACCGGGACCTACAGTTTAATGTGGATTCCGAACCACTCACAAACATTCATCCCACGTCCAGGATTCGAACCTGAAGCACCAAAGGCCAGAGCGCTAGCCAGTTGGCCATCAGGCCACTAGAACCTACAGAGGAGTCAAGATTATGGGAAGCAAGATCGCTTATTGGGCAATGACTCTGGTCTTCTTTTATTCTTAGTTTTTGATAGTTCTATTGTTCTTGTGTTTATAGTTTGATGTAGCATTTTGTCTAGCCATGGGAAATAATAAAGAAACACTTCGTACAGACAGCTCGTTACTTCATTGTTAAACTTCGTTAGTTCGTTTGCTAGACTCGTAGGTCTTTTTCACCGCGTGAAACAACGTCTAAATCGCTTATTTCGTCCGTTGCAGTTACTTTTTTTACAAACGATAAGACTCGAAAGTAGTTGTGACAATGCATGTAAAAGTGCATACATACAACAATTCCTACAATACAATATAATACTAAAATAGGGAAAACATATCAGCTTTCCTTTTTGAAAGGTTTTATTATATTATTACAACAAAATACAAACTCAGTTTTTTTTTTTCTGGTTCACTACCATCAACTCAGCAGATCATCATAAAGTAATTAATTAACATGATTAAAAATTATTTAATAAAAGCAATTTCTCATGCGTTTTTAATAATTAAAGCACATAATAATCAATCTTTTAATAGGTAAACTATAAAAAAACTTTAATTGAATTTAAATTTTAAAATATGCTTGCCAGCATAATTTCAGCTATTTATAGGCACATTATAAAACCACTGTCTCAATCAATATTTAAATCTGCCAAACCGCAACCTAATTTAGTTAATTAAAATCACTTTGGATCGTCCAGAGAATTAAAATTCTCGATAATATTAAAACAATCTTTTTCTTTAAAAAAAAAAATCAAAGAAATGTAAAAACTTACCACGAGATACTCGTTTATTTTAATTTATGTTTTGTTTCTAATTATTAATGGATTCAACAAAGAGCAAGAATGCTTATTTACATAATTTATACGTATGACAAGCCATGTGCACAAGAAATTTTCTTTTCCCACATATGTTAAGGCCGGTGTATACACAGTTTCTCTCTCTTTATTTTTATTATGATATCCCCCTAATTTGTTATGCACAAAGTAATTTTTTTTTGTATTATTTCCTTAAAATAAGTTATTTGCTGTCATATGTTATGCGTATAAATTAAATTTAAATTTTATTTTTGACTTCGCTATTAATGAACTACATATATAATTGAAATCAAAGGAATTTGATTAATAATTTTTGTTTTAAGATTTAAAAAAAAGCATGATATTTTTAGAAAAAATAGCAAATATTTATAAATAACTTAATCAGACATAATGGAAGATGCAAAATAAAACAAAGAGGCCGATGGCCGAGTGGCTAGTGCTCTGGCGCTCGATACCGAAGTTCTCGCGTTCGAGTCCTGGCGGTGCCATGGAAGTTTGTAATGGTTCAGTGTCCAGTTTAAACCGTAGGTCCCAGTCTAATAGGATCATAGAGCGTTTAAGGGTAGTGCTACTCGCATCTGTAGCCTATCTTCAAGCTGCACGTGATCCCTGGGTAGTGCTAAATGAGTAACAGCAGTGCAGCCCTTGCTTATGGCATAAAGATTAACTGTCTGTATTGCCAGCTCCATTAGAACAACGAATTCATGTCACATGAATGTGTTGGAATAGATGTATTTTTTATTTTATCTTTTTTAAATAACTTTATATTTTAAAATTTTTATTGTTTAATATTTTTTATTTATTTACTTGTATAAACTGAGCTAAATATTATTGCTGTTCACAAAAATTATAATAAAAATTTAAAAAAACGTCTTGTTTAAATAAATACCTTAACATTTTTTTTAAGAATTTTTAAATATTATGAAATTATACTACACTTTAAGTTTTTATAAATTGATATATTTTTCGAGCAATGATTTAGACATAAAATATTCATTTAATATTATTTTTTTTTAATTAAGCAAATTATATTGTTAATCAAAGGTTATTATAATATATTAAATGGTTAGAAAAATTTCTTGTTTAATGCATTTATTAATTTCAACAATTATAAATTAATTGAAATATGCAAAAAAACATACAAGTAATAAACCAAATTTTCATTGTAGATGAATGCAACGAAAATGAGAAAGATATTTAATATACGTTTAATCAGTAAGATATTTAATAAAATTTCTATTTTTTTTATACAGTTAAATCTATATAACTTTCTATGCTGTAAGCTCTAAAATAATTCACAATTATTTTCAAGACAGGCTATTTTTCTTACTTATCTTTATTCATTGATATTGTGTGATTTAAAATTTTAATTATTAAAAATTTAAAATTATTTTTATTGTAATACATTTTTTCATTTTCTAAAATTTTTCAATTTTATCCTCGTAAAAAATGTATCATAGAGCCATTTTGTTTTTCAATTGTTAATAGAAAAAAAAAATATTGATTACATTTAAACTTTTCTATCATCAAAACACACTAAATAGATAAAATTTATAAGCTAAATTAAAAAATAAATAAATACTAATAAAAATATTTATAGATAACAAAATGTGAAAACAAATAGGATACCGGTTGAAAATTAAAAAATTATGAATTAAAATTTTCTTTCAATGATTCGGTAGTCAAGAGATAAAATGAATGAATTAAATCACAAAATTGATTGTGATGCTATTTTTATCAGTAAAGCTAAATTAATAGTAATTAATTGATAAGAAAATAAAAAAAATCCCAAGTACCAAAAATTAATTTAACACCAAAGAAACAACTAAATGAAGCACAAAAAGGTTGTATGAGTATAAAAAATTACCCTAAGTTATGGATAAAAAATGATGCTGAAACTTTAATATAGAAAAAAATTGAAAATACAAAAATAAGAAAACAAATGTAATCGGTTGGGCCGATATTCAACTTACGCACTTTTTTTTTCTCCCCAATAACATATTTCATAAAAAATTTTTTATCAGAATTAAACAATAACTAACTATAATAAGATAATAAGTGATAATAATAAAGAGTGTGTAATGAGATAATAAGTAACACATGGAAAAATATTTAACCATAATAAATAACAATAGCAAATAATAATTAAAAATTAAAATACAACGAAAAAATAAAATAATGAAAAATTTAATCCTGGGGCGATATACAGGTTACTCATAAAGTTTAGAATTGAATGTAAAAACAAAACACATAACAACAGCAACCTTAAAAAAAAAAAAAATTTTAAATCCATTAATCATATTAAGGCAATAATAAACTATGTTCATCAGTTATCGTTCAGTATTGAACAAATGAAGATAGATTAAATAAAAAATTATAAAGAATGCCAAACGATTTTATAAAAAACGAAAGAAATTTTTAAAAAAATAAAAAGTAAAAAAAAAATAGAATTCCAAACGATTTTATAAAATCATATGATAGAAATACCGGTTAAATAAAAATAATAAAATAAAAATAATAAAATCATATTTTTAATTCAATTCAATAAATAAATAAATAATAATTAAATTAATAATAATAACAATTTCAATAAATAAATAAATAATAATAAAATCATATTTTTTTAAAAAATAATAAATAAAAAAACATAAAATTTCAAACGATTTTATAAGAAAAACACTCGAAATAAATTTAATAAAAATGCGCGTGAAAGTAATTTAAATAAACCAATAAGAAAAGCTTGTGAAAATTTTTTTAAATAAAAAACTTTGAAAGGTCGTCGCTGATCCACTATCTTCAAAACACTACCGATGTATTTTATGGGTAATTAATTCATTTTTCGTTTATTTTAAATTATCTAAACATCAAGATTAATAAATAAATTAATTAATAGTTTAAAAAAACTAAAAAACACGCTTTTAGAGTTAATCTATCTAAAAAGTAAAAAATAATTGTTAACATAAGAATAAAATGACTGACGAGAAAATAAATGTCACTGTTCTAAAAGCGTGGGATATCAATCGTTATAATTTTTCACTAGTTTCATTCCGAAATGCAGAGTTAGTTTAAAAATGTCATACAAAGCAGCCCACGCTTTTAGAACAGTTTCTCGTCAATCATTTTATTCTTATGTTAACAATTATTTTTTACTTTTTAGATAGATTAACTCTAAAAGCGTGTTTTTTAGTTTTTTTAAACTATTAATTTATTTTGTACTTTTTAGTTTGATTAACTCTAAAAGGGTGTTTTTTTAAATTTTTTTAAACTTTAATTTAGGAAATTTAGGGAAAACATCTCCTGCTTGAGCACAATTAAAGCAGGAGATCGAAAAAGCTAAAGCTATCGGTACAATTAGGAGTCCGTTGACGATGCCCAAAAATAAAAAGGTTAAAGTTAAAATGAAAATTTTAGGATAAAAGTAAAATGAAACAAAAGGAATTAAGATTAAACAAAATAAATATACAAAATAGGTAGGGTTTGATCAGTTGACTGACTCGCCAGTAGATGGCGCCATCAGTCCCAAAATCGAGCCCAAAGAGTCAGTTACATACAAACATACAGGTGAAAAAGCGTATTAAAAACCATCGATTCCACCATCGATTATGTGGAAAGTTAAATACCTGATTTAAAGACGGAAATCCATTACGTGTTAGAGGTTCTAGTTAAACAAACGCGGTCTAAAGTAATTTTTAAAGGAAAAAAGTTTCATATTTATAATGGAAATTTTTTTTCAATTCCGGGATTGTTTTGAAATTTTCATGGAATTTTTTTTTTTTTTCAATTTCTATTTATTCATTTTTAAATTATGTAATTTAAAATTATAATTATAAAAAATTTAAAATAATTTTTATTATTGTTAAAACCGTTCCGAAAACAACTTTCTCCCCTATTACGCAGCTAGTCTTTGACTTCGACTGACTATACTGCTTGCCAATTTTCAGCGCAATCGATAGTTGAAAACTATATTAAATTAAAAAACAAGTAATAGAGAAAAAAAATTTTTTTAATCAATTCCCAATTTTTTTTCACTATATTTCAGAAAAGTCCTTTAAAAATAAAGTTGAAATTTTCCTCTTACATCTGGTGCCATCTATGGGTAGATACATGCAACTGATCTAAAAAAAACTAAAAATTAATGAATTAAATTTAATGAATGAATTAATATTTGAAAAAACTGCATTCACATCCAGTGTCATCCACTACAAGTTCAAAAAAAAAAATGTATTTGAAGTTGAGTGGATGAATAAAAAGTATTTTATGAACGATTGGAAATTTGAACAAGATATATATAGGGAGAGTGTGAGCTAATAGAAGGAAATGAATTAAATAGCGGGAATGAAGGAAGCACGTTGCCAAATGTAAAACAAAAAAGCTCGTAACTCCGAATTCGCTTAAGTCGGAATATTAATGTATTATATTAAAATCTATTTATTTATTTTTTTTTATTATTATTATTTTAGATTGAATTAAAGGAGTTACAATTGTTTTTATAAAACGAAATAATGTAAAATTTATTTAGCAATAATACTTTTTTATATTATTGATTAATTTACATATTATATGAAGAATGGAATTACAAATATCGTTGTTTATATTTGCATTATGCAAAAGTTGGCGATTTGGCGAGAAAAAAGAGGTTTGATTTAAATTTTTGCAAATCATTTTTTTTTTTTTTTCAAATCCATGCATTTCTAAATTTTTCTGCTCTAATTTATAACTTCCACCATAAGTGTAGTGGAAATACTAATTTATAAGGATTATTTTAAGTATTCTAAAAATATTTGAGCATCTGAGCATGAAAAATTCTCTGAGTTTCTTTATTTCTGCTATGTTTTTGAGTTTTTGCAATTTTATTTATTTATTTATTTATTTATTTATTTTTTTTTTATTTATTTATTTATTTATTTTTTTTTTTTTTTTTGGCTCCCCAAAGAAAAAAAATACTAGTTACTAAAGCCGAAAACGCTAGGTATTGGTAGTTGTATGAAAAAAGAATTTAATTTACATATTATTTCATATTCACATTATACTCATATTATTTTAACATTATTTTATGACATTTTTTCACATTATATATGCATAAAGGGTGATTATAATTAACGTCCCACTTTCCAAATGCTGAAAAAAAAAAGAACCATTCGTCACAATGAGTTCAAATTTGAACTGAAGATACTTGAAGAAGGGGGATATGGTGCGACCTCAAAAAGAGGTTCCAAAGTGTATTAATAGATGGCACTGTAAGCGTCACAAAGAAAGTGAATTCGGCTCCCAGTGATATTTTGAATCGAAATGGTCATGAGTTGCACATTAAACCAACTGTAGTGTTCAATGTGCTTGATGGTTTCCGTTTTTTGACGAAAAAAATGATTTCCAAATCATTCAACAGTTGTGACACTGTTAATGTAAAGCCCATCCACCACGGCAAGGTCATACCAAATTAGAAGGGGAAAATCGGTGGAATTTTTTTTTTTTTTTTTTTTGACCATACCATTTCGTCCTTCTTCAAATACCTTCAGTTCAAATTTGAACTCATTGTGACGAGTGGTTCTGTTTACAGCATTTTGAAAGTGGACTTCAATTATAATCACCCTGCATATTGGATGTACCAATAAGGTTCCGATCTTTTATTCCGAGATGTCGTTACTCTTGCTACTTCCATTTATTAAACGTGGTAACACTTGACTGGCGTGAAAGCAACTTTTCATTCTTAGTACACAACATTTGCTGCAATCGTAAACAAGTAATACTTTTACTCGATTAAAAATGTCCAATTTTATATTTAAAAAAAACATCATTCACGGGAATTTTTATTAAATTATTTTATTGCAAACAAAAAGTGATTCGGAAGCGCGTTGTTTGCTTACAGAAATTTACAATAAATAAATGAATAGTTTAAAAAACTAAAAAACACGCTTTTAAAGTGAATCAAACTAAAAAGTAAAAAATAATTTAACATAAGAATAAAATGACTGACGAGAAAATGAATGTCACTGTTCTAAAAGCGTGGGGTGCTCGATAATCGTTATAATTTTTCACTAGTTTCATTCCGAAATGCAGAGTTAGTTTAAAAATGCCATACAAAGCACCCCACGCTTTTGGAACAGTGACATTCATTTTCTCGTCAGTCATTTTATTCTTATGTTAAATTATTTTTTACTTTTTAGTTTGATTAACTCAAAAAGCATGTTTTTTAGTGTTTTTAAACTGTAATATTTAAATGAGGTCCCGGTATGGAGGAGTGGAACTATAGTTGTTACAATAATGTAATTGTGAGTAAAACAAAGGCAATCGCTTAAAGTAGGGCAAAATCGAGCCCAAAGAGTCAGTTACAAACAAACATACAGGTGAAACTAATATAAAAGCGTATTAAAAAGAATCAACTGTTTTCTTTCTGAAAGATGCCTGTAAATGTTTCTTTGCAGCTTAAATAGATAACAGATCTCCAGGGGAAAAAGTCAGTTACATACATACAAACATACAGGTGAAGCTAATAAAAGCGTATTAAAAACGACGTAAACAATGACGATTAAAAAAACGACAATTTTTTGACCCAAAGGGCATACAAAACCATCAAAAAAAATAGAAGATGCGAAATTGGAAGCATTACTGGATGAATATCAATCCCAAATACAATCAGGTTGAAATCTAGAATACTGTTCCCCTAATGAAGTCGCCAATCTTGCAACCCGCAATATTTCACCACTATTCAACCAATTTCGTTAGGGTTACAATACTTTAAGAAAACTCGTTATTTCTTTTTTTTCCGAACAATATAATGGTTATTTTAATATTAGATTGATTGTTATTTGTAGAATAAAGAAGTAGTATATACTTTCTTTAAATAATTATTCCAAAAAACTTCTAGATTATTCCGAGACAATAAACACAATTGTTCTGATGCTGCCACTCTTAAAAATAAGAAACAAACAACAAAAATGATTTTTTTTACTTTTTTAGTAGCTTATGTTAGATTTTTTCTTTCTAATGCAGCTGGCAAACACAGACAGCTATATTAGATTATCGAATAATCATTTTCTTTTTAATGCTGTTGGCATAATTATGATTTTGTAACAACCGTTATTTGAATTCGGGCAGAAAAATGCTATTTTTTAAATTTAGATTAATTCAAGAGCGAAAACTTCGCTCGAAAATTTAAATTTTTCTGTGGTTTCGGGATGTTATCCAAATTTGTTCATTCATTTGATATGACTATGCAGTGACATATTTTAATGAGGCGATAAAATGGTCATTTCTGCCTCTAACCAAGGATATACTAGAATAAAATGTAAGTTATTCTCTGGTTGTTTCTTTCTTCTTTTTCTATTTTTTTTTTCTTTTTAATAATATTGTTTTAGTATTTAAATTCGGCATCGTAAACAACATATTTGTTGGCATAGCAGCAAAATAATTTGGCGTATTAGCGAAACATTTTGGCGTAATTTTAGCGTAGTAGCGATTAATATCGTTGTTAAAATGTTACATTTTTGTGAGTTAACAAAGTAAAATTCCACTTAATAATTTGACGCTAAAGTTAAAAAATTTGCTGTAAAAACAATTTAGAAATAAATTTTCGTATATTAGTTATTAAATTTGGCATTAAAGCAATAAAATTTGTAAAAGAATTTTAAGAATAAAATTTCGCTTAGTGATAGAATTTGGCAATAATGATAACTTTTGATGTAAAAGCAATTTATGAAAAAAATGTGGCATAATAGTGATAAAATTTGGCGTTAAAGCAAATTAAAAAAATAAATTTTGACTTAATAGTTATTTGGCAACTAATGCGAAAGTAATAGAGATTTTTGGCGATGGATTTTGGCGAAATAGCGTTTTACAATAACAACTAACTTAAGCAGCCATTTTGTTTAGTTGGCGACTTGATATCCTAGTGATGGATTCTGACATAATATCGTTTTACCACAAAAATTAACTGCGTTAATCATTATGTTTCTTTACTTGGCGATTTGGCACAAAAGGTGCAGTATTCTAGATTTTTAACTGCAATCAAAAGTAGCTACCGCATTAAATATTGCTCAACAATGTGTTCCACAATTTTTACAGAAAATAGGAATGATCCAAAAGCAAAGACGCTCTAACCACATCAATTAAAAGAAAGAGATCTTGACAAAATAAGGAAGTTTTTGGGCAACTCAACATTGCAATGATTGCATTTTTAGAACATTTGCAATTAAAATTATTATATTATTACAATTTCAAAAATCGTGGAATTGACTGTTTACTAAATAACTAAATAAGTTGTAATTAAGTTAATAATTATTGATAGATGAATATGTATCATAAAGTTTAAACATTTTATTATGAATAATAAAAAAAAATTGCAATTATATGTTTGGTAAATAAAACAATACAGATATAGAAAATATTTTTAATATTTAATGGCGATATCTACAACGATATTGACAAATTGAAGTGATTATATTTATGCATGTAAATTAATTGCCATCATAAAGTCTATATTTATCAATTTAACAAAGAAAATTTCTTAATTAGATTCACCTAAAAATAAAACCCATTATATTCAGTTAAATATATTTATTTCAAGAGTTTGCAACTTTATGTCGTTTTGAATCAAATAACCAATTAATAAAATGTTATCTGTGTGTGTAATTAAAACTTATGAAAAATGTAATTTATTTCCAGAAAATAACTGCTAAATATAGTTATTTTAAATTTCATTTTTTTTTTTTTATTAGCGCAATAATATTTATTTTGTTTTATTGTATTAAATGATTTAATAATGATTATTATGATTATTTAAGATTATTAAATAATTTAATAATCATAAATTTATAAATGGAAGCAGATGATTTTGAAACAAATGAACTTGAATTTTTTTAAATAAATTCCATTTTTTTACGCTAATTTTGTATTTATCTCTTATTTGCTGTCAAAAGCTAAGCCTATAATGTATTTAAATTTAGTATTAATAAATTCACACACAAAAATAATAGATTCAGAAAAAAAATCAGTGAGTATTTTATTTTATTCATTTGTATTAAAATCGTTTTTGATGTTTCAGATACGTTACCATGACAACAAAAATAATTACATCTCATTTATGCTTAATGTGTTTTTCACATAACGCTCAAAATCGTTTGACAAAATAATTTTTTAATCATTTGACTTAATAAATAATCATTTTTTAATTATTTGACCTAATAAATAATCAATAATCATTTGACCTGATAAATTTTTTCAAGATCATCTGACCAATTTATTTCAAATTGTATTAATAAATTAGAACATAATCCGGATCATAAAAAAAAATAATAGATTCAGAAAAAAAATCAGTAAGTATTTTGTTTTATTCATTTTGTTTGCGGTGTTAAAATCGTTTTTGATGTTTCAAATACGTTGCCATGACAACAAAAATAATTACACCTGATTTATGCTTAATGGGGTTTTCCCATAACATTCAAAATCATTTGACCCAATAACTTTTTAATCATTTGACTTAATAAATAATCCTTTTTTAATTATTTGTTCTAATAAATAATCATTTTTTAATTATTTGACATAATAAATAATCATAATCATTTGACCTAATAAATTTTTTTTAAATCTATTATTTTATTTCTATTTAGTATTAATAAATTAGAATATAATCCGGATCATAAAAATTAATGGATTCAAAAAAACAATAAGTGTTTTATTTTATTCATTTTGTTTATTGTGATACCATGATTTATTGTGATACCATTTCAAATGCGTTACCATGACAACAAAAATAATTACATCTCATTTATGCTTAATGGGTTTTTCGCATAACGTTCAAAATCATTTAACCCATTTATAAACCACATTCTATTTAAAACTCAAAATTTGTAAGATTACACAGGATTACGTTTTCAAACAAGAGAGTTAGGAAAAAAATATTTGTTAATAAATATCAATCTGCCTGTAGCAACTTGGTTGGCTTTAAAAAGTGCACTTCGTTCTCAGCAAACTAAAACTCAAAACTTTCTTCTTTTTTTTAGATAACAGCATTTCACGTAATGCATTCACTTGATGTATGTGCCATGTTAAGCATTATGTTTGTGTAATTAGCGATAACGTTTACGTTGGAAATTTTTAAGCTCTATCGCCGTAAGCAGTGCTGACTGATAAGAAAGTTATACTTTTGCAGGCAGCTGAAAAACTCAAGGCTAAAATAACAACAGGGAACGAGTGTTTCATAATTAAAACAGCATTTGAAAAATTAGGCCTAATAAATTGTTGCTCACACCTTCGTAAGCAGGCATTAACGAAGTAATAAATAACTTTCCTTTTGGTTGATTTTTAGAAAGATAAAAATATTAAATGCTAATGTTCCCTAGAGAATCAAATACTTTTTTTTTTCATTGTTGTAAAAGATTAATTCTGGATATAATAAATATATTGTAAAATAATCTGTGTATGATAACATACTTAAAAAAATATACAGATTAATCTTTGTTTTGATTTTCCAAATATCTTCTTGAAAGTAAACAAAATGAGTTTTTCACAAAAGTTTAGTATAAATTCATTTATTTTGTTTATTTATTTATTATCATGTGTGAACATGATCTTGTCAAGGTTAGGAGTCCGTGACGTTATCCGAAAATGGGGGTCAAGCAAATAAAATTCCATTGCAACTTTTGGCGGAAAATGGTGCTTTGGGCCCCTTAACTCTTGAAATGCTTCATGAATAACGTTAGTCTTCAGGAATCTTCTGGAGAATTTGGCTTTTGCTTGAAGTGTTTTGTAGTACGGTTTTCAATCACTTTTCATGTCTTGGGTTGTGATTTTAAACATTTGTATTTCCAATGGCTATAAGTACTCGTAGTGCTTTGAACAATTCCTTCTTTTCGAAGTCCATACTTATCACTTTTGGCATTTTCCGGTGCCTATCGAGCTGTATAGCGTCTCTTATTGTATTTGGAAACCCTCTTTCTTCATTTACGACTAGAATTCTCCAACTTTGATATATTCTTTTGGCTATTGAATGTGATAACGTGTCTTGTAGAATTGAGAATAATTCATGCTTCATTTACGACTACGTTTATCTTACTATTGCACATTCTTTTAGAGATTCTCGAACAATTCTTCCTTCCTGAAGTTCTCGATCTATTCAACATTGATCAAATTCAATAGCCACATGAATATAGCATTTTTGTGGTATTCCAATCCACTGCTTCAGGTATCTCGTACATTATTAAACATTGGCATATTCCTGAGTTTATTCATCCGTTCTCAAATGTTTACACATGATAAGTTGAAATTTGCCGAGCAAATTTCAGCAGTTTTATTATTTTGTGATATTAATTCATATATTTGTGATTGTATACCTTTCTATCAGACAAACATAAAATTTTATCATAAAAAGATTTAATATTATGCTTGGTTTCAATCTTATTTATATATTTTCTAAAGCTTAAAATGTTTTTTACTATTTACTAGGTAAATTTTTTATTTACTTTATTATTTAATTATATGTTTATAAACTTCTAAAAATAAATTATTATTGAAAGTTAAATAATACCTTATTAGATGCTGATATTTAATTTACTATCGAATTGTTGAACGTATATATAAAATACTACTGTGTCCAAAAAGTATGAACAATTTTCAATTTAAAATTCCCGGGGCTTATAGAAATTCAATTTTTTTTTTAGGTTGCTGGCACTGTCCTTGATATCTGTGGGAAATTCCACATCAAAATATTTATTAGTGTTTGAGTTACTCTGGACTTTGTGAGACGCTAAAACTGATTCTGGCGATTTTTGAAATGTCTGAACTAATTAAGCAAATAATTTACATTTAATTTTGTTTGCGGAAACGTATAGAATGTTGCAGAAGGCATTCGGTGAGCATTCCTATATAGGAAAGAAATGTTTAGAAGTGGTATAAACAGTTCAAAGAAGGCAGAGAACGCGTTGATGACGAAGAGCCCTCTGGTCGACCCTCAACCTCTACCGACGAAACTCACGTCTAAAAAATTAAAGATTGGGTGCTTACAAACCGTCGATTTATAATTAGAGACCTGGCTGATGATGTTGGAATTTCAAAAGGATCGGTCCATTCCATTTGGGGCCTCAACCAAGTTAAATCTCGATGGGTACCGAAAACACTGAATGCGCCAGCTTACATTGCATTGATTCTTCGAGAACTTTTTCGCCAAAAATGAAACCCATATCGTTCCACAACCACCGTATTCCCACCGTGCGACTTCTGACTATTCCCTAAACCCTAAAAGACTACTCTGGGGACACCGTTGTGAGTCCATTGAAGAGATTCAACGTGAATGGCCGCCCGCTTTGGAGACTATCCTTGCCGATGCCTTTTTAGCGTGCATTGGGGATTGTAAAAAAAGTTGGCATGAGTGCATTGTGTCCGGAGGAGATTACTTTGAAGGCGATGAAATAAATTTGGAAGAATAAATAGAGAGTTTTTGAAAAAAAAATAATGGGTCTTACTTTTTGGGCACAGTAGTATATACAAAAATCGTGACAATATTTCTCAAATTATTCAGTATTTTCTATTGAATAACGAAAATTGTTATCTTACTGTCAACTATTTTAAATTATTGTAGGCGATTAGTATATTTTAATTTTTACAATATATTTAGATTAAATTAGATTAATTCTGAATATAATAAATAGAATGTAAAATTATTTGTGCATGATAACAAAAACTTTAAAAATATACATTTGTTGGCAAAATAACATATCACAGGCACGTTAATCTTTGTTGTGCTTTTTTAAAATGTCTTCTTAAAGGTTAACAAAAAGCAAACAAAATATGTTTTTCCCAAAAGTTTAGAATAAATTGATTGATCTTACCCTTTTTTTTTTATTTAATTTTCGGAATATTAATGCATATATTTGTTGTATGCTTTTCTATCAGATAAATATAAAATTTTATTATACAAAGATTTAACATTATGCTTTTCAATTTTATTTATACTTCTTGTAAAATTTGTAATGTCTTTTATCATTTATAAACTTTTTACTTGCTTTATTATTTAGTTATTTGTTGACAATAATTATAAACTGATTAATCTTTGTTTGGATTTTTAAAATGTCTTCTTAAAAGTAAACAAACAGCAAACAAAATGAGTTTTTCACATAAGCCTAGAATAAATTGATTGATCTTTCTTTTTTATTTATTTATTTATTGGATTATTAATGGATATATTTTTGATTGTATGCTTTTCTATAAGACAAATATAAAATTTTATCATAGAAAGATTTAATATTATGCGTGTTTTCATTCTTGTTTATACTTTTTCTAAGACTTGTAATTTTTTTTTTACCATTGACGTAGAAAAACTTTTTACGTGCTTTATTATTTAGTTATACGTATATTATTATAAATTATTATTGAAAGTTAAATAATACCCTATTAGATGCTGATATTTAATTTACTGACGAAGTTGATGAACGTATATATAAGTACATACAAAAATGTAACAAATTTTCTCATATTATTCAGAATTTTATATTCGAGTAATGAAAATTGTTATGTTATTGTAAACTATTTTAAATTACTGCATGCTATTAGTTATTTTAATTTTTACAATATATTTATCTTCTGTCCTACTGTAATAGAGAATTAAGAATATACTATGACTACAAAGTCTTCTTTAATAATTCCTTAGCATTTTAATATGTATTTTTTTGTCCGAAACTAAAATATTTTCTTCAAAATATCAGAATTCAATAAATTCGAAAAAATTACGTATATTTTTATTCTCCGAATGTTTCTAAAAGGCCTGAGCGAAGAAATAGCGGACAGAAAAATAACAACAGCAGATTTTATTTATTCATGTGTTGAAAAAAAACACGATCTCAAGTCGCGTAGACAAAGTCGTCTTTTTTGCAGAATGCAGTCGTAGAAACAAAAAACATAAACAGCGCCATGTCGTGTTTTGGAATCCTTTGAAAATGTCATACGGAGAACAATTTGTTTTTGGAATAGCGAGACATTCTTTTGAAAAATGCAATGATACTCATAACGTTTCTTATTGTACCCTGGCATATTTGGATCTTTCCAAAAAATTGTACTGCTGTCATAACAAATTATAATTAATGTCTCCTTTTAGAAGAAGGTTAAATATTCTAAATAACTTTATTTTGTTTGGCTTTATTATTATTAAGGAATTTTATAATCTGAAAACAGATGTTTTTTGAATTAATAAAGTTCCAGCAGGTTTAATTCTTATTTATATTTAATTATTTATCAAAATTAAAGTTGTTTTTTTTTACTTGTGGGTCAATGGCAGGGTTCTCCAGACTTTTCAGCCTTAGGGCCATACCAAAACCGTTTTGATTTTTCTGCCACTATCTATAATTTGGCTATTCCGCTCCTGGGGGATTTTCAGTATAAAAATCATATGTTTGATTCAGGATATATACATTCCCAACATCCATATACATACATATGCGATACTCTTTACCCCAACATAACTACCTGCGGGTAATCTCTCGATGTTCACTAGTTTATAATGTTAGTGGGATTCATTTCAATTATTTATTAAACTCATGCTTGTGAAAATTGCAACACCATGAAGGAATCGTCATAATTGAATGAAATTTAATACACAGTTGAGTGGTAGTGGTACAAATAAATAATTAAATGTTCAAAGCAAACAAATAATAACAAGAGATCGGAATCAGTATTTTGTGTAGACACCACGCGCCGCAATAAGTGCTGCTACACGACGGGGCATGGAGTCAAACAAATTTTGAATGTCTGCCTGAGGAAGAGCATTCCATATTTATATGTTTGTATGCGCACCCAAAGTTCGTCTGCAGAAGCAACAGGACGAGGATCACGAGCGAGACGCCGACCAACGAAATCCCATACTTGTTCAATCGGCGACATAGGATAAGGAAGTAGTTGTACCTGCTGCGTTGCAAAGAAGGATTCAACAGTCCTAGCGATATGAGGGCGGGCATTGTCCTGTTGAAATACAGCGCCTGGCCAGCTTTGAAGGAAGGGAACAGCTTGGGGCTGTAGAACTTTACTGATGTACCGGTTTCTGTTCAGATTGCCCACAATTCTTAGCAATTGAGATCGTCCATGATATGCTATGGCACCCCAGACCATAACTCCGGGTGTTCGTCCACTGTGGCGTTCGATAATGCACTCCGGAAGGTGGCGTTCACCGACATAACGTTTGACACGAATGCGGCCATCATGGTACCACAAAATAAAGCGGGATTCATCAGAAAATACGACATGCCGCCAATCAGCACGCCAGTCTCTATGCTGAGCGGCCCATTGTAGCCGTAGGCGGCGATGGTTTAGCGTGAGAGGGGTCCTGTATAAAGGAGTCCTTGCGCGCAGTCCACGCTGCAGCAGACGTCTACGAATTGATGGCAACTGGCAATTGGCGTACTGATTACGAAGTACCAATGGGGATAGAAACGTTAACCTCCTCGTATTAATTCATATATAAAATTTACGATTTTTAATTGGCTGTTTAATATTAGTAATATGGTGAAAAATAAAGTTTCTAAAAATTAAAAATGGTGCTCTAAAAATTAAAAAATACTAAAAATAAATAAAAGTAAGATAAAAAAATTAAAAGAATTTAAATTAAAAATTCACCGAGGTTCCATCCACTTGCGGCTTTGTTGTAAACACTGTTTCTAAAAACGAAGAGAATTTATGGCGTCTGTACTATTCTGCATCTCGCCTCGTGAATCGGACTACCTTTTGGGAGTTTTTCGGGTTTTCTCCCATACGATAAGCATGGGTGAAAACGGGGTGGAGCACTTCCCTTAAAAGTCCTCCCGGAAAGCACTGTCCTCCTTCTTCAGCGACACGGAACAGACTTCTACCTACGGGTGCTCCATCACAAGCGCCCTTTTCCTTCTTTCCTTGAGGGATACGACAACAACAATTAAAGTTTTTAATTAAATTTAATTAAAAAGTAATTAACTAAATTTCAATCTGTACTTTTATTAAGCATCACGTAAATAATAGATTGAAAGGGGAAAAATTAATAAATGCATTAATTTAGCCAATTGAATATTTCTAATGCAGCACCTGAATGTTCGAGTGGCTAACTCCCTGGTGCTCGGTATCACAGGTTTCCGGTTCGAGTCCCGGTGGGGCCATGGATGTTTGTAGTGGTTCGGAATCCACTTTAAACAATAGGTCCCGGTCTAGTAGGATCGTGGAGCGTTGCGGAGGCATTGCTATTCCACGTCCGCGGCTCATCTTCAAGTTACACGAGCCCCCTGGGTAATGCAAAGTCAGTAATGTCTGTGCAGCGGTTACATTAAGGCATCCAAGACCAAGCTGTCTAAGTGTTTGCCAGCTGAATTTGAAAGAAAGAAAAAAAAATATTTCTAACGTGTTTCAGTAAAATTTAGATTATTTTTTTGAACTATGCCTTCAGTCAATTAAACCTCTATAAAATATATTTTGGTTAACAAGAGCTTAGTTTTTCTTGTCTAAGTCCCGCAAGTTTTGGGCTTCAAATTGTGTAACTAAAAACCCTGGTTCCATGTGGTGCACATTTCTCATCAAATTGCTGTTCGAATGTTCAATGCGTGAAATATCAGATTTTATCATCCAAGACTTGTAAAACAAAATATATTTTCGCACAATCAAACACCGAATGGTTAAAAATAGAAAATCGTTTTCATTCTCGCTTTCATTATCATTCTCGCTTTCATTATCATTATCGTTTTCATTCTCGCTTTCATTATCATTATCATTTTCATTATAGTTTCATTATCATTATCGTTTTCATTATAGTTTCATTTTCATTCTCGCTTTCATTATCATTATCATTTTCATTATAGTTTCATTATCATTATCGTTTTCATTATCATTATCGTTTTCATTATCATTATCATTTTCATTATAGTTTCATTATCATTATCGTTTTCATTATAGTTTCATTTTCATTCTCGCTTTCATTATCATTATCATTTTCATTATAGTTTCATTATCATTATCGTTTTCATTATAGTTTCATTTTCATTCTCGCTTTCATTATCATTATCATTTTCATTATAGTTTCATTATCATTATCGTTTTCATTATAGTTTCATTTTCATTCTCGCTTTCATTATCATTATCATTTTCATTATAGTTTCATTATCATTATCGTTTTCATTATAGTTTCATTTTCATTCTCGCGTTCATTATCATTATCGTTTTCATTATAGTTTCATTGTCATTATCGTTTTCATTAGATATTGTTTTATCTTTGTATACAATAAATACTACATAAACAATGCTTTCTTGTTTCGCGAATGAATTAGAAAATGTCACATTGAGACAAAACGTTGTTGTTTTGTTTTGTTTTGAAGTAATGAACCATTTTTTAAAAAAAATGCAAAAGGTAATTTTTGGAAAGCAAAAAAAAAATATGGAAATTATGTTTTTTATCCCTGCAAATCAAACAGAAATAATTTTATAACAGTTTTTTGTAAATGAAAACATATAACTGGCATAAAAATTATAATTAATGCATATTTTTGGTTTTTTAAATTTATATTTGTAAATCTGTTTCATGGTTGAGCTAGAGGGTCTGACGGTTGAGTGACTAGCACTCTGGCGCTTGGTGCCACAGGTTTCGGGTTCGAATTCCAGAGGTGCCATGGATATGATTGTAATGGTTCGGAATCCCCTTTAAACTGTAGGTCTTGATCTAATATGACTACAGAGTGTAGGGCGTAGGGCTGACAACCTTACCTCGTAAAAAGAAAAAACATGTCCTGTCTCAAAATCTGCAAGTAGACAGTCGGCCTTGGTCTACCATGGGTCTATTGCGCCAATGAAGAAGAAGTTTGTTTATACTGTTATAGAAAAATACCAATAAATGCAAAAATTCCATCAAAGAATCTATTTCGTGTACTTTTTAAAATGCTTCAATGATTAATCAGTAATTTGTGTATGAAATCTTTTGATGAAATTTCAGATATTTTGATCTTATTTATCATTAATTGGATATAAAAATTATAAATATTTTACAAAAAGAAATTATTAGAATTTTCTTTGGAATATATAAGTACGCACCAATAAACTCGGAGGAAAAATCATTATTATTTTTTTTTTTAACTAAAACATTTGTTTTCATTATTGCAATCGTTTTTGTGATTTCAAACGAATTACCTTTGAAATATTAATTGCGTCTTGTTTTTTGCAGTGTGTTTTCAGCCATTTAATACACCTATAAAACATATTCTACGTTGGCAAGTCCAAAGTATTTCTGTTGTAATTATTTATAAGGTTATCATTGAAATATTATTTATTCAATAATAAATTTCTGAATAATAAAGAATTAATTATAATAATAAAAATAATTTCTATAATTAAGTATATTATTAATTATATTATAATAATTATGTGCCTGAATGGCCGAGTGGCTAGCGCTCTGTACCACAGGCTTCGGGTTCGAGTCCCGTCTGCTGCCATGGATGTTTGTAGTGGTTCGGAATCCACTTTAAACGGTAGGTCCCGATCTCATAGGACCGTAGAGCATTGCAGGGACTCCTGTTACTCCGCGTCCGTAGCTTATCTTCAAGCTACACGCACCTCCTGGATAGTGGTAAGTGAGCAACGTCGGTGCAGTGCTCGCCTTAAGGTATCCAAGACAACTGTCTAAGTGCTTGCCAGCTGCATTAGAAGAAAAAAAATATTTTAATTACATTATTAATTAGAATATTATAATAATATCTGAATAAAAAAGAATAATTTCTGAATAATAAAGAATTTATTATTGAAATATTCATTATTAGTATTTCTGCCGCTTTTTATTTCTATGCGATGCTGTAAGCAATTTTGATATTTTACTTCAAATTGTGATGTTAATGGACTCCAAAAAAAATTGGCACGAAATTTGTCATCGCACGTAATATTTTATCGCCCAAACGTTTGTTCGCAACAGCAAAATTGGAGCCGAAAAATATCAGCAGATTTTATCTATTCTTGTCTTGAAAAACGACTTAGGGTGTCACGCGAAGGCTTTTATGTAAAGAAAATCGTTTTCATTGTCGAATATAGTTATGTGGAACAAAAAAGAACATTACAGAACGCTTTGTTGTTGTTTTTAGAATACCTTCGAAAATGTTGCACACCCAGACAAAAATGTTGTTCTTATTTTCTGATCGTGAATCATTCTTTAAAAGAATTTGTAAGTATTGATAATGCTTTATATATAAAATATAAAAATGTCACTTTAGACTTATTGAGACGTCAAAGTTTATTTGAAACATTAACACGAACTCTGAAAATAAATCGATGTGAAAGAAAGAAAAAGTGTAAATTTTGTAAAAAACATGTCTTTATTTTCTAGAAAAACGTAGATCGATTTTCTGGCATAAATGAAAATTGTTCTCTGTTTCTGTATACTATAAAGCAAAAGATTTGTATATATATCGTCTGACTAAATATGTATATATATAGGACTTTTATATTTTTTATAAAATAGATAAATAATAATTAGTCTAATAAGTAATTAGTCAAAATTAATATTGTAACCGTGCTTTCTCCTACACACAGACATCGGCCTGATGGCCAAGGGGTTATCGCTCGGTACTACAAATTTTGCTTGCGAGTCCCGGTGATGCCATGGATGTTTGTAGTGGTTCGGAATCCTCTTTAAACTGTAGGTCCTGGTCTGCTAAGTCCTCGTGTGAGCAAGATGACCGTAGAGCGACAAACCAAACCAAAGCTCCAACCTGTGCCTCAAGTTTCTCAATCCTACCACACCCTGCTACAATATGATTACCCAACTTGGACACTACAGTATTCTTTTGATAAAACAAAAACTATAATTTTTGATAAATTAGTGACAAAACGGATTTGATATCATAATTTTGATAACAAATTAGTTTTTATTCACTTTAATATAGTTTCATAATTAATTATTGTTTTTCTCGCATAGTTAATTATTGCTTCATATTGAATGAATTGTTATCAAATTATTTTTTCTAATTTAATAAACTTTAATAATTTTCTTGTATCACAAAACCATTAGGTCCAGAATCGTCTGCTCTCACATATTAAAATAAAAATTAATATTGTCGAATATTATAAAATAATATCTTAATTTAAGGCTAAATATTTATAGATCTATTTTTACTTCACAAAATTTCATATCTATAATATAGATACTCTATTTTCTTCGGTTAATTCATTACGTTTTTATTTGCTGTGTGACTAAAATACTTTAAAATATATATATATTTTTTTTTTGGTAAATAAAACTGTGTTTTTTGTTACTAAATTTCTTTTTTGGAATTATTAACTTAAATATCGTTTGCTTCCATTAAAAAAATTCAGAAAATAAATAAACAAATATTTTATTTTGCAACAATATTTATTTTTGTATTACTCCAATAAAGATTATTCTTTTCAATTTTAATTTATTTTATTAAGATACGACCTTTATGTGCTATTTATGTTTATATTATTAAGATCATGCATCTATTTAAATATGTTATCTACCCAAAACATAAAATGAATAAATATAATGCTCAAAAATAATTCATAAAAAAGAAAGGAGCATAAAAAACATATTCTTCAAAAGAAAATATATAAAAAAGATTTAAAATAATTAATATAATATTATTAATAATATGACCCAAAATAACTATAGAGTCAAAATAATTTAATCCTATTTATAATATAGTCCTGAGTTCTTATATAAACTTAAAATAATCTGCTTAACTATCAAAAAAAAGCGTTTTATTAGTTTAAGTTATTTGAAGTTTAAGCATCCAGTCTGTATTCTTGCTTATGTTTAATTAACCAAGTATTTTTTAATGATTTTTATATGAATAAAAAAGAAAAATTCTAGTTTTAAAGCAGGCTATAAATTAAGCATTTTAATACGAGATATGGCATAAATAGCTTTATATAAAAAAAAAAAAACCACTAAGGAAAACATTATCTAACTTTCAAATAATTCATGGCAAAAACAATTTAAGCGGAATTAAGATTAGTTACAATAAAAAACGACATTAATTTTTGATATGTGCTTAATAATGTTATTTGTTTTTGAAAACAATATGGAGTATGAGAACGATACTAAATGATAAAAAGAAAAACTATAGAATTCCAAACGATTCTCTTTTCTTGTAAAAATATCGTTTCTACTTTGAAATAAACTTGTTTTTATTTCCGCCAGACGATCTTTTTAGAACAATTTTAATAATAATAATTTTAATAACAATAAGTTTTTTACTAAATCTTTATATATATAACTCTCCTTTACATGTGTTTGTCACTGCACTCCTCCTAAACAGCTTCCCAGATTTTGATGAAATTGCGTGTGTGTGTGTTTGAGTTGTGTCCTTATATGGTTCCCATTTACAATTGGATCCGGTAGGTGTTTGCAATAGGGCTGCGTGTGTTTGTCACTGAACTCCTCCTAAACGGCTGGGCCGATTTTGATGTAATTTTTTTGTGTATTTGACAAAACATGGATAATGTTTTTATGCCATCTCCTATGTTCTAAGTCGCCATCAGAGGGTGCTGCGGTATATCAATTTCTATGCCAGATGGATCCCACCTGGCCTCACTGTGGCAACAGCAGTGGCAATTCACCTTTATAAATCACGCAATGTTTTTTTAGAGAAACCACATATTCATAATATAAATCTGAAAGCACTTCTTCAAGTCTTTATTTGCGTATTTTTTTTTCAATTCCTTCTATTAGCTCACACTCTCCCTATATATATCTTGTTCAAATTTTCCATCGTTAATAGTAAAATACTTTTTATTCCTCCACTCAAGTTCAAATATATTTTTTTAACTTGTAGTGGATGACACTGGGTGTTAATACAGTTTTTTTCAAATATTAATTCGTTAATTAAATTTAATTAATTAATTTTAGTTATTTTTAGATTTAAGTTGCATGTATCTACCAATAGATGGTGCCAGATAAACTTAAAAAAATGAATGAAACTTATTTACAAAGGACTTTCTGCAATATAGTGAAAAAAAAGTAGGAATTGACTTAAAGAAAATTTTTTTTTTATATTACTTGTTTATTATAATAATGTACTTAAGAAAATTTAATGTAAGCGTTCTTAAAATAATGCTCTTAAATTTCCATATGTCTAGTGGTGTCAAAACAGGACATCGCGTGGCCCTAGAGGAACGTCAGTCCTACGGATCAATCCATTGGAGAACTGAAGTTAAAAAGTTGTCATACATCTGGATTTTAATGGGGACCACTCTATCCTTTTGGAAAAATGATATTGATATCATTTTCGAATTCAGTTATTTTGTTAGGGAAATAGACGCTATTATACTAAAGGAACTCATCACAAAGACATTTTACACCACTCATCTTTTCTGCGCATCATCTGAAGGTCATGGATAAGAAAAACTTACTTGTATATTTCCTTGTACAAGCCGATAATTTGTAAAGTTTTTTCTAAAGCTCATTGACGAGGGTCAGTTTATATACAGATTCATTGATCTAGCCGAAAAACATTGATATTTTCCATTAACTGGCGCAAACGATAAATCGCCAAGCATGTTTAAATATAGCATGTTTTTATTTCTTTAGTTTATGAAAAAAATTAATTTTAAATGAAATGAGTAATGCATTTTATGTAAATGAGTTTCTTTTCAAAATTTCTTTGTATTGTTTGAGTACGTGCTGCGATTACTTCCTTCTGGACATGAAACAGTAACCGACGACTATGTGTTGCCATTTTTGATCTTGGAATCTCCTACAATTCAATGCTTTTTATCCTCCGTTCCTTTTATATTCTACGAACTTGTGTTTTCATTTACTGAGAAATGCCTTCTATTTTTTTTTTTTTTTTTTTTTTTTTTTTTTTCATTTCATTTCAGCTTATATACGGGTTTTGAAAGAAAAACACGCTCTCGGCTGTTATTTGGAAACACATCTGAAAAAAATCTAGCATAATTGGAGAGAACTTTGTTTAAGAAGTTTTTTTGTTAAGTGTATCATTTTTCCCAAGAGAAGAGTTGTAGCATTTCATTCCCTGGAGAGAGAAATATATATTCTTTAACAAGTACATAATAACAGCCCATCCCCCATATTTCACAGCAGACAAGAAGTGCTGTGGATAGTTATATTACATGCAATTAGTGTACTAATGAGAACAACCTGTCACTCAAATCTGATAGCAGATATTCAGTGGCATGGATAATGATACATCATGAAATTAGCTATTATCTGTTCGAGCTTCACAGGTCGAAACATTTACTGGCGGGATATGAAGTACGTAATGAGTTGCTGCATCGGAATCGGTGATAGACCATGGACTGAAGAAGTGTCGACTCCAAAGCGAAGAGAAGGAAGTTGATTCCCACCCACTCTTGGTTTTTCTTAAACTGAAGCGTATTTTTCCCTTGAAAAAGAGAGAGTTCTGCAACGAAGTGTTGTCTTTTTCTCTGAAGTCACAGAACAGGCAGGTGTTTCCGCCTATTTTCAAAGTAACCCCTTTGGAGTTTTGTGTATCACGCCGTGTGATAATTAAGGTCTGCAGAGGACCAGGTACATTAGATTCGTCTTAGACTCGAGAACTCTGAAAATCTCCGTTCTTGGAGTCAACTGAACTTGTGTATCTAATTTATATTTTTCATTTCATTGTAAATAGAATTACGTATATAGAAATACTGCTCGTACATAAAATTTAAAATGTCCTCATGAACCTGAAAGTGTCCTTCTTCTTGAAGTCTTTATACGTCTACTATAGGCTGAGACGTTACAGGAATTATGTTTGGTTTTTCAATTCCTTCTATTAGCTCACACTCTCCCTCTATATATCTTGTTCAAAATTTTCAATTGTTCATGAAATACTTTTTATTTATCCTCTCAAGTTCCGATACATTTTTTTTGAACTTGTGAATACAGTTTTTACACTGGATGTGAATACAGTTTTTACAAATATTAATTCAGTAATTAAATTTAATTAATTAATTTTAGTTTTTTTTTAGATTTAACAGGTGGACTGAAAAATATTATTATTATTAATTAGTATTAAATCCATATGATTTTTAGTTAACCTTCAAAAGACACGTGTATAAATTTGACAGCTGTTGCACTACTAGTATGTGAGTTATAGCATTTTTAGTGTTCATCACGTGCAGTCCACTCGGCTGACTGTCGATTGGACTCCGGTGTGAAAGGATGGGGCCATGTTTCATCCATTGTCACATGTCGACGCAAAAATTCGGGTTTATCAAGACTGAACAGCTCCAAACACTGTTCAGAATCATCCATTCGTTGTTGTTTTGGGTCGATTGTGAGCTCACGCGGCACCCGCTTTGAACAGAGCTTTCGCATATCCAAATATTCATTCACGATATGTCCAACACGTTCCTTTGATATCTTTAGGTAGCAGCTATCTCAATCAACTTCATTTTACGGTTATCAGAAATTATTTTGTGGATTTTTTTGATGTTTTCGTCGTTGTTTTTATGTTGTTTAACAGCCTCTTTGGGGCGTCCACTGCGTGCATCGTCCTCGGTGCTCATTTCGTCTCGTTTAAATTTAGCAAACCACTCCTCTACGGTTGATTTTCCTGGTGCAAAGTCCGAATAATATTTATCAAGCCAAGCCTTGGCTTCAATAGTATTTTTTTTTTCGCCAAAAAGCAATGCTTTATTAACACACGAAATTCCTTTTTATCCATTTTTTTCAAACTAACAAAAGTTGCTTCACTAAAAATGTTATAACTCTCATACTAATAGTGCAACAGCTGTCAAATTTATACACGTGTCTTTTGAATGTTAGGATAACTAAAAATCATATGGATTTAATACTAGTAGCGCCATCTATGTGTCAGCCTATGAACTTTTCAGCCCATCTGTTAAGTTGCATATTATATACCAATAGATGGCGCCAGATAAACTTTAAAAAAATGAATGATAATGATTTACAAAGTACTTTCTGCAATAGAGTGAAAAAAAAGTAGGAATTGACTTTAAAAAATTTTTTTATATTACTTGTTTTGATCAAACCGTATTTGACGGGCTTTTTATGAATCCACAATGGATTGCATTGCTTCCGGAAATCTATTTCAATCTTTCATGTCTTCCAGCTCCCATGTCCCCGCAGGAATCCGTTTTCCTCCAACCCAACAGCACCTCCGTCACCCTGAACCTGGCCGCCTGGCAGAGCGGGGGGTGCCCCATCCGTCACTTCGCCGTCCAGTACCGCCCCAAGTACCAGAACCAGTGGACCGCCGTGCCCGACAAACTGGACAT
Organism: Caerostris darwini; assembly: GCA_021605075.1. Taxonomy (NCBI): domain Eukaryota; kingdom Metazoa; phylum Arthropoda; class Arachnida; order Araneae; family Araneidae; genus Caerostris; species Caerostris darwini. The sequence continues at coordinate 388,605 of BPLQ01006946.1, forward strand.
GCCAAGGGAGACGTTCGTGGTCCGGCACCTCTCTCCGGACAGGGAGTACGTCGTCATGGTGACGGCCCACAGCGAGGCGGGACTGACGCAGGGGGAGTACTCCTTCAAGACACTGCATGCATCGCAAGCAGGTACCTTTTTTTTTTTTTTGTTCCTCCACTGGATGGTCTGAGTTGGTGTTTGTGTAGATAATTTGTTGGGGAACTAAATTTAATGGGGTTTTTTTTTTCCTAATATGACTTAAACTCATGATTCTTTGAGAGCTTTTGTAAGTAATTTTTATAAAAAAAATTACGTATTTAATTTATATTTATGTATATAATCCATAAAGCAAAACAGATTATTTTCTTTCATACAGACTTATCAACTTAAAAATATTCAACAATAATATCAATTTTTCTAATACTATTTAAACTCAGAATTGTTTGAGAGTTTTCATAAGTAATTTTGGTAAAAAAAATTATGTATTTAATTTATAATTATGTAAATAATCTATAAAGCAACTCACAGAAGGTTTTCTTTCATACAGACTTTTTAACAGAAATGACGCAACAATAATATCAATTTTTCTAATACTATTTAAACTCAAGTTTGTTTGAGAGTTTTCATAAGTAATTTTTATAAAAAAATATTATCTATTAATTTATAAAATGAAATTATGCATTAATCTATAAAATTAAATTATGTATTTAATTTATAATTATGTAAATAATCTATAACACAAAGCACAAAATGTTTTCTTTCATATAGACTTTTTTAACAGAAAATGATGCAACATTAATATCAATTTCTCTAATACTATTTAAACTCATGATTGTTTGAGAGCTTTTATAAGTAATTTTAAAAAAAATTATTAATTAATTTATAAAATATAATTATGTATTTAATTTATAATTATACATATAATCCATAAAGCAAAACACAGAATGTTTTCTTTCATATAGACTTTTTAACAGAAAATGATGCAACAATATTATAAATTTTTCTAATGCTATTTATTGTATTTACTTTTATGCTATTTTTATGCTATTATGCTATTTATTGTATTTAAGTACTTTTTATAAAAAAATTATGTATTAATTTGCAAAATTTAATTATGTATTTAATTTATTGTTATGTATATAATCTACTAAAGCAAAACATAGACTTCTTTCTTTCATGTAGACTTTTCAACCGAAAAAGATACAACAATAATGTCAATTTATGATTAATGTATCATTTTCCATGAAATTTAATTGATACAGCAAATCCGCTTTCACCAAATTTATAACGAATACATTTAAATAAATTCACAAAAGAGAGTATAAATGTATATATATAATTATATACAAAAAACACAAATTCAAAATAGTTTTTTGTGATTTTTTTTTTTTTTTCGTTTGCTTTTAGTCAATGTTAATTTGAAATTATTTAGTTTCATATAATTTTTATTAATAACAACACTTTTAAAAACAAATTTTCAAGATGAGCCGTAACGATTTTTAATAGTTTAACATTAAAATTGGCCACCTGACGTTTTAAAACCAAAAAAAATTAAACTTTTTAATTGTTTTAAAGGCGATGCATTATCGTTGTTCTGCTTTTTTAATTGTTAAGCCAATACATTTTTTTTAATAAAAAGGTTAAATATTTTAAATTATTTTAAAGATAATGCATTATCGTTTTTAAAACATTTTTTATTTAGATTATAAAGGGTCAGGGTAATATATTTTTCTAAAATAAAAGCATTAAACATTTTTAATTGTTTAAAGACGATTTATTATCGTTTTGAAAACAAAAGTATTAAACAGTTTTTATTGTTGTAAAAAAGATTCGTTATCTAAAGCAAAAGCATTAAACAGTTTTTATTGTTTTAAAAGCGATGCATAATCATTTTAAAACAAAAACATTAAATATATTTAATTATTTTAAAGAGCATGCAGTATCATTTTTTAAAACAAAAACATCAAACAATTTTTATTGTTTTAAAAATTATACATTATGTATTATATAATATAAATTTTTTTAGAACTTTAATGTATATTTAGACGTGTTTTTTCCTAAATCATTCAAAGAACTATTTCGTTGTCTTGGAGAAGATTTATTTATATTTTAAATTTTACACATTTTCTGGAGCGCATAAATATATCATTTTGATTCTTTAGAAAACACTTATATGCATTTTTACATAAATTTGTGAGATTATAAAAGGTATTATAGACAAAATTTCTCAACATTTTATTCCAATAGATTTGCTCAAAGTTTCGAATTCTTTAAGTTATTTTGTTACTGTTGAACAACAAAAAAAAGAATATATAATTTTTCAAGTTATAAGAAATTTAAGAATGATATTTTCGTAACTCGACGATTCAGAATATTTTTTATAGTTTAAAATTTTAAAATATTGTTATGAAAAATGTAAACATCTAATTTTTAAACACTGATGAATGAAAGTTAAGTCAATTTCTAAACCTCGATTACATTAAAGTTTTGTGGAACCTTTTTTTAAAAATTATGTAAACTTTCGTCGAAGGAAAAAGCTAGAAATATAGATAAAATAAAATTATTTAATTGTTTTTATTTCATTACGTTTCATTATTTTTTTACTTTTACTATGATATTGGACTTGAATATTGTTAAAACCGAAAAAATGCATTTGATTCCGTCTTGTACATTCCATAGCACCCTTGGCGATTTCATATGCCTTTGGCGCAATTCGTGTGGGCGATGGGTCACCAAAATGTTATAAACCTGCATTCGAATAGAAACAAGTGGTTAAAATGCTTTTTTTAACTTAAGCTTTTTTTACATTTAAGTTAAAAAAGCTATTAAATTAAAGCTTTTTAAGCTTTCTAATGCGTCGCTGCTAAACTGATAGTGTATCATTTATGATATTTCAAAAATAATTACTACATTATTTATGAATTTTTTTCATATTTTCTCGAATAACCTATTATTTAAAGTAAAATTTATTTTATTTTTTTTTCAACACAATCATTTAAAATTTTTAAAAGATTGTTTTCTTTTTAAAATAGAGATCGAATGGACAAGGTAAATCCTAGCGTTATTGAATGCAAGGAACTTAAGATTAAATTGTGTATGATTTTGAATTCCAGACTGATCCATTCATGTGGTGCAATGGATATGTACATTTGTAACTTATAGCTGACTGTGTTGTTAACCGAAAAGTCAGCGAAACCGAAACGTTTTACAATAAACGAATCGGTGGGCCCGAGCGACGAAGGTGCGAAATGATCCACATTAATGTGACATTAATTATATATTAATATCTAACAAAAGCAATAATTGTTAGAGCTTTAGGGGTTTTTATAGAACACTATTATTTTAACTCGGGATCATATTTCGTACTGAAAATTACTCGCATCATAAAGCCTAGGGAAGACCCAGAGTAACGTAGTAAGTTAAGTCATCGTCATTGGCGCAACAGCCCCATGGTGGGCCAAGGCCATCTGCCTACTGGCAGATTTCAAAACAGGAGATGTCTTCTTTTCACGGGGTAGAGTAACCACTACAAACATCCATGGCACCGCCGGAACTTGAATCCGAAACCTGTGGTAAAGAGCGCCAGAGCGCTAGTCACTCTGTCATTCAGGACCCCAATAAGTTAAGTAGAAGACATACGCTAAGTGGCTCCATCTGTCGGAGCTGACAGAGTACATTTCACTAATTGTTTCTATCTTTCGCCAACACCATTCCAAAAATTGCCAAGGGCATTCCAAAAAATGCCTGGGTCAACACCAAGGCCACTATAAAAAATACCCATTTCGTGTTAATATCCGCAGTTTATGTGTGCAATTGGGTCTCCACATATTTAAATACCAACACCGTCAGTGGATAAGAACTCCAGTCTATCTGTAAGTTGGTCAGTGGAGCTTTTAATAGATTAGACTCTATTTTTAAAGTATCGATAGCCTGTAGCACAATACTTACTTTTTGTACTAAATGAATGCCAAAGGGAATTTTATTCAATACTTTCCTTTCAAATCTTAAACTCATGCTTAAAACTCTACCCTTTCCTTATTTCCTCTAATCTGCCAATCCTTTTATACTTTTTAATACGAAATAAAAGAGATTTCCCTTTACAACTTGCTTTAAAAAAAGCCTTTTTTCTTCTCCTCCCAAGACATAAAAAAATAAATAAAATTCACAAAAAAAGAAAGAAGAACGTATTGGAGATAGCTGATGTTTTCATGCGATGAAACTTTTATCTATTTTGATCTTGGACTTAAAATTTTTACTGCTGAAATCACGAGTTCTCACTTTTTTATTTATTTATTTTTTGAACTTCTTTTCGCTTGGAATCTTTCTTTCATGATCAACTAGGATCGACTGAATAATCCTCTTTCTGTATATCCCATTTTTTTTTTTTTTTTTTTATTTTGTTTTATTGCTGATCCATACAACTCAAACTAATACATAATTCTTTCAGTATTATTTTCAAATGCAAGTAGTATTAGCTCAAATGCAAAGCAAAGCTTTATTTTTATCGAGCAAATCAAAGCAACACGGAATAATAATTCTCTGAAAAATATTTGCGAATCAATTCAGGAATAAGCAATAAGTTTTTGGAATTCAAAATAAATTCACGAAAGACATTGCTTTTTTAGCAATTCTGTCAAATCTGATGAGAAATCTATCATTATAAAAGCATTTTTTATTCATTTGTAAAATGTAGATGTATTTTTGTTTATTTAGTTTACTAATTTAGGCAACTTTATATTTGCAATATTTACAGTCTCTAAAGAATTAATCCACGTATAATGAAAACACCTTTAAAATATCAAATTACAAAATGCTGTTATAAATCATTAATATAACGCCGTGTTACATCTGTTAGTTTGGTGTACTCAGTTTTTTAAATTAACATTAGTTCATTTGTAATACTAGACAATCAAGGATATAGTTGATTAGGAAAAATGTAAAATACAGGGCTTTATCACCAAAATTTGTCTTATTCTTTTTATATTATTTAGAAATTGTAAAAGCTTATTTTTGTTTTTGTATACAATTATATAAGTCCATATGCAATTTATAATATTTTTAAACTATAGCGCATAATTATAGTAAGTGTATAGCGTGTAAAGCGTGTGATTATTGCATTGTATAGCGTGTAACTATTGCAATGTATAGTGTGTGACTACATATTTAAAAACAGCGTTAGAATATTTATGCTTTCAATAATTACGTCGAAAACCGTAGACTAGTGGTAAAGTACGCAGCTAATATTCAAGAGAGCTGAGGTTCTGATTCGCTGGAGGCGTGATTTGGAGTCACTACTTTCAGAAACGAGTAGACTAAGTAGTAATTACGACAAAGTATGTAAAAAAAGTCTCATGTAGAAAGTCAGGCTGTCTGGTGGGAGTTGTCCGGGTTTTCTCCCAAACAAATACGAAACAGTTGCCCCTAACTGTCTTCGAGGGAAGACAATGTCCTCCCCTTCTCGCCAATACGTTGGGTCGTTCATGGCGTGTATAAGTACAGTATGAAAACCCATCGATGTTTTAGAAAATAATACTTATGTCCTAAATAATTAAGCGGATATATCAGACAAATTGAGAAAATATCTGAACTACCGTAAAATATGATTCTTTTTTTGTGCATGTCCGAATTTAACGCGTGGGAACTTGGGTCTCATTAGCACATTCATCATATCAGACTTTTGGGATCATTTATTACTCATCTATATCAGAAAAAAAATGTTTGTGCAACGGTTGGTTCTCTGCTTGTGTGAATCGAATCACAGTTGTGTAGAATTCAGACAACCTAGCCTGGTATCGCATTGTTGCATATGTTGAGACATATGTTGGCCTTTTTAAAAAATTCAGCGTTGTTCACATTGTCTTATGTGAACAACGCTAATTTTTTTTAAAAGGCCAACATATGTCTCAACATATGCAACAATGCGATACCAGGCTAGGTGTCCTCTGCATTAATATTCCCTTCACAAAATCTAGGTCTATGTTACACCAGGACAAACAGTTCCACATCACGATGAATCTTCATCAAACTTGACTTTAAATGTAATGATTCATTCACTATATAATCTCCAATACCATATTCAACAATTAGTTTGGTGAACAGTGATTGATCGTTCTTAATGGACACATCTCGATGACTGCGGGCACCATTTAAAGCGAGCTGTAAATGGCACCTTTGTTGCGGTAATACGCGGCTTATAGCTGGCTCCTTGATCATGAAATCCCGAATTTCCCAGCTGCCGACATATCTTCTTAGTATTTACTCATGTGCCCAAAAAGTAAGACCAATTTTTTTTTCAAAAGCTCTTTATTTATTCTTCCAAATTTATTTATCGCCTTCATGGACTCATGCCAACTTTGTTTCCAATCCTCAATGCATGCTGAAAAGTCATCGGCATCGCGTGGCGGTTCACGTTTAAACTCTTCAATCGACTCAAAAGCCGGAGTGGTAAGTTTGAGTTTAGGGAATAGCCAGAAGTCACACGGTGGGAATACGGTGGTTGTCGAACGATATGGGTTTAAATTTTTGTCGAAAAAGTCACGAAGAATCAATGCAATGTAAGCTGGCCCATTCAGTGTTTTCGGCACCAATCCAGATTTGACACGTTTGAGGCCCAAATTGGAATTGACCAAAATCTTTTGAAATTCCAACGTCATCAGCAAGGTCTCTAATTGTAAATCGACGATTTGCAAGCACGAAAATCTTTAATTTTTTGTACGTGAGCTTCGTGTCGGTTGAGGTTGATGGTCGACCAGAGGGCTCTTCATCTTCAGCGCATTCTCTGCCTTCTTTGAAGTGTCTTGTAGGCATTTCTTTCCGATATAAGAATGCTCACAGAATGCCTTCTGCAATATTCTATACGTTTCCGCAAACAAAATTGAATGTAAGTTCTTTGCTCAATGAATTCAGACATTTTAAAAATCGCCGGAATCAGTTTGAGCGTCTCACAAAGCCAAGCGTAACTCAAGCAAAATCAAACACTAATGAATATTTTGACATGAAATTTCACACAGATGTCAAGGACAGGGCCAACAACCTAAAAAAGAAAAAAATTGTAATTCCACAAGCCCCGGGAATTTTAAATTGAAAATTGATATTACTTTATGGACACAGTAGTATAGTACATATGTAGGTTTGTTGGAATTCTTGGCGACTAGTTTGAATTTCCATCCTTTGCTGTTCAATAGCCCATTTCAGTTCTCTACGACACCGAACTGTGAAACGACGTAATCAAACTAGCAGACCATGGCTGGTCACTTATAGCTCTACACGTATCTATGTTATGACTGCCTACTTTACAAAGAAATCTGCTGCATATAAAATGTGAAATTTTTTCAAAAGATTTTCCATAATAGTTAAACATTTTTTTTTAAATACTATGCTTGTATTTTTCGCCATAATATGAGTTAAGATTTGCAATAGTTTCTTAACAACACACTATTTGTAAAACGGAACAATATACTATTTGCAATTTGCTGGTTTTCAAAATTTAACAATTTGCTAATTTGCAATGCTGAGCAATTTGCTGGTTTGTAATATACTGAACAATTTGCTGATTTTCAATAGTGAACAGTTTGCTGATTTGCAAGGCTGAACAATTAGCTGATTTCAATACTGAGCTATATACTATTTGCAATTTCCTGACTTTTAATATTGAACAATTTATTGCCAATTGTAATTTGCTTATTTTTAATAATAAACAATATACTATTTGTAATGTGCAGATTTTTAGTACTGAACAATGTATTATTTGCAATTTGCAATATTGTTTTCTTTCTGCCCGCTTTTTTATATCAATCAGAATATGTCCTGTTACGTCAGGGGCCAGGAGATCATACATCTTTACAAAACATCTTTAATGTTTCATGTTAATACTTTTATCAATGTATGTAATTCACTCGCCGTGAATTATTACTAAATTATTCAGAGAGAAAACAAGATCCTGGAAATCTTCTTTTCCTGCAGGGACTAAATAGCCAATAAGTAGCAAATGTGGACAGTATATGAGAATCGTGAAGATATATATATATATACACTCAAGGGCCAAAACATTATGGCTACCTGTCAATAACGAGTTGGCCCACCTTTGGCGCGCAACACATCTTCAACCCGCCTTGGCATGGATTAATACCACCACTTAATACCAGTTAAATACCACTTCCACCTGATCACGTGCCTTCCACGTCATCCAGGCGAGTTCATTGCAAAATGTAGGGGTGGTCATAATGTTTTCGCTCTTGAGTGCATGTATATATATATACATTAAGAAAGTTGCTACAGTGGTCACATATAGATTTTTCAAAGGAAGCAGTTTGGATTATCCCCGAGAATAATTTCTACAAAGATTTCCCCTTTTACTTTAAAAAATTATTCAAGATGAATTTTAAGTTACCCATTAAATGCGAGTCAAAACAGTTTTGATATGTATTTTATTAGTTCATGTTTGTATTAATAGGGGACAAAAAAAAACATAAGTATTTAATTAACATGATATAGTTCAACCACTAATTGTGGGGAAAATAAACGTCCGGTTTAAATGCGGAAACGGACGAATCGATTCTTTGTTTGGGGGTACTAGTGAGACATAAGCGACACAAAACCATTGTGTAAGAAACAAATCCAATAGTTGTTGTGAAATGTTTTCCATTTAATTTTCTTTTAATATTATTCAATTTAAAATTTTAATTTTTACATAATAAAGTTAATTTTATTGCAATTAAACATCTTCCTAAACGATATTTCCTCCTCTATGATGCCGCTCAGCTTGCATCCAACCAACTTGGCTGATTGCCAATTTTCCATACAATCGGTGGTCGAACTATATCAATCTTTTCTACTTCCATTCAATTTATTTTGGAACGTAACTAATAATTTATAATTTGTTGTAAATGTAACTCCATGCACTAAACGGTGACCTCTGTGATTTTATTTATTTAGCCTGATAGAAAATATGATGTTTTGCGTTTAGCTCATGCTTACTATTTATATTTCATGTATAAAATCATTTTTTTTTTAAAGGTCCAACATCATCCCCGGCATTTGGCAAAAGGGAGACCGATTTGCCCTTCTACAAGAATTTTGCCCTCGTCATACCCGTGGTGGCGTCGTCGCTGGTTCTGGTCATCGTCATCTTCATAGTGGGCGTCTGTCTACGGAGACATTCTGTGGACAGAAGAGGTCATTTGCTTTGTTGAATTATTGAAATGAAAAAATAACTTATTATAATCAATATTATCCTCATTTATTAAAATTATCGTTTAATCTTATTAATATTTAGATTAGAGCAGATACACAAATGAGTCCGTTATTCCAGGGATTCACAGATCACAGACCTTCAAAGCTCTTTTAAAAGAATGCCTCGTGTCATGAAGATGTAATTGTGGTTTATCATATCAGTATATAAGGTTTACCATGTCACCACCACCATCATCATGAGGGTCATTTGGATGTGGTTTACCACAATATCACCAAGAGGTAGATGAGGATATGGTTTACCATTGCTTGATATGCGGTTTACCATTGATGAACATGTGGTTTACTATTGGTGAATGTAATATTTATCACATTATCATCAAGAGATAGATATGGATATGATTTACCATTGTTGGATAGATTATTTACCACTTTATCACCTTGAGGTAGATGTGGATATGGATTCGTGTATGTGAGGTTTACCACATTATCATTACGAAATAGATGAGGATGTGGTTTTCCATTGCTATATATGGGATTTACCATTGATGAATATGTGGTTTTCTTTGATGGATGTACGGTTTACCGCATCAAGAGGTAGATATGGATATTTATCGTTGTTGGATATTTGGTTTACAACTTTATCACCATGATGTAGATGTGGATATGAATTTGTGTATATGGGTTTACCACATTATCACTACGAGGTACATAAGGATGTGGTTTACCATTGTGGTTCATGTGGGGTTTACCATTGATGAATTTGTAGTTTACTATTGATGAATGTGTGGTTTACTATTGGTGGATATGTGGCTTATCACATTTTTACGAAGGGGTAAGTGGGGATTACCTCCTCATTACCTTGAAGTAGATGAGGATGTAGTTTACCATGTGGTCCATTTCATTTAAAAACATAAATAGAGATCTTTTCTGAAAGATTTTCTGATTTTTATGGAAGATTAAAACAGAGAGAGTAATCTATCTTTAATTTAATTGAAAAATAACATTAAACGTTTTAAAAATATTTTACTCAATCTATTTATCACTGACAAAAGGATTAGATTTTGTGCCAATAATGATAATAGAGATGTAAAATCCATATCAAATTTTTATTTCTACATTATTGCACCAAACAGGCTCCATTTAAAAATTACTCCATTTACTAATTTACTCTATTTATTAATGCTCTATTCACTAATTTGCTCTATTTGTTTAATTACTCTATTTTCTGTGCCATCCTTGGCTAAGTAAGTATAAACACGTGTGTGCCTTTGTGCTCTATTTGAATCGCCCATATTTCTAGCATCAGATGCTCGTAACTAATGAAATAGGACACCAATCAGAGACTCAGTGTGTTTGATCATGACACATCAACCCCACGCAAACAAACGAACCGTTTAAACGCCTCTGGTTCGATTGGACTGAGAGGGGCTCCTCAATGTCTTACTCGATTGCCCTTCTCCGAGCTATGAAGATTTACCATCAAGGGCTTGCGATGCTCCACAATTGGATTTCCTATCCATTCACCATTTATGGCCGATTCCCTCTAAGGAACCTATGGAAACATTTCACAAAATTTACTCGAGTTTGACACTTTACACCTTTATTTTGATAAATCACGTCCTTTCTCCATTTTAATGGTTTTGGTATGTTAAATTAAACAACCAGTATCAGATCGTAAATTTGTAAATAATATTTTATGGGATTTCGTTTTGATATTGTTGTTAAAATTGGTTATAAAATAATGACAAACATGAAATTCAAAGCATGCATGAATATTTTTTGTTGAAATGTGGCAAAAAAAAAAAATTTTTTTTTCTTTTACTTTACGTTAACAACTACTAACTTACTTGAATACATGTAGACACATAATAACAACTAAAAATACATAATAATAATAATAATACAATAAATACATAATAATAATAATTATTATTATTATTATTATACATAATAATAATGATAATAAAACACAACTAATAACAACGTAACTGACACATAAAGACAACTAATATCTATGCATTGAAATAAAAGAATGATAATATTTTAAAGTATAGCTGCAATATAGTCAATTAAAATATATTTAAAGCCCTTTAGTTCAATGCATACATAACATTATTCAAATCATTAAGTTAAAACTTTATTAGATTCTGAACATTATTACAGCATTTATTATTTTTATAAATTCAATTGTACATTGAAATTCAATACAGTTTTGAATGTATGAATTCAGTATCCTAATAACTCGTGAGGAAACAGCTCTAGCTCGACTTCTCATGACTCTAGAAGCAAGCTCAAAACTGTTTTCGAAAGCGAAAAGTATGATTACACGTTATTATTAGGTCACATGAAAATCACCAGAAATAAAAGTGCATTTTAAAGTAGGAAGGAAAACAAAAAATACCGTAATTTCTTGCCTGCAATCCCCGAGTGATACGTTAAAAAAAAACCTTTGGATTTCGTAAGGGGATTATAAGTCACGGTGTACAGTTTGTGAACCTTTTTTTTTTTCCTGAAGTTTCATGAAATTCAACTGTATAAAAAATCTGCATAAAAAAGTAAGCACATTAATCTGGTGCGGGTCGTTATCTTAATGTGTGAAAGCATATCTGGGAACATATTTGCAGGGCGAGTTGAGAAGGAGATTTCAGGGGTAGTGGATTCCAGAGATTCCAAGTTAGATCTTACCGAGACCCTTCAAATGAGCCCTTGATCACTCCCGTAGCACGTCTGCTGGTGGCTGAGTGGCAACGTGCGCCGCTGGTGAGACTAAAGGGTTACTGCTACTACTACTACTACACCACACCACATCACTGTGTCTAGAGCTGAGTTGGTCCTTTACAATTTGGGAATGATGTAGATGAGAAGAAGTCTCATTGGGCTCTGTGTTGCTCTATCGTCATATGAGACTGGGACCTGTAGCTTAAAGTGGATTCCGGACCACTACAAAACATCCATGGCACCACCGGGTATCGAACCCGATATCTGTGGTTATCGATATTAGGGCTGAGGTTTTATCCGCTGGAGGCTTTGTTGTAGACAGTGTTTAAAAAAAAGGAAACTCGATGGTATTTGGGATGTTCGGCCTCTTGCCACGTCATTCGGACTACCTGATGGGAGTTTTCCAGATTTTCTCCCATACGATATGCAAGTGCAGGGTTGTTCGCCCTAAAAGTCCTCCCGGAAGGCACCGCCTCCTTCTTCAGCGACACGGAACCAAATTAAACTTCTACCTACGGGTGCTCCATTATAACAGAAGCTGCCTTTCCCCATCATTTCCCTCCTTCCATGAGACCACACGGGTTCTTGGACTGGGTCTGAATGTTGCTGTCTACCAAGTGGGATAAGAAATAAAGATAACACACGTCTGGATGCCGAGTTATAACTGAGCGTGCGTCGAGGCTCTCTAGGCCCATTCCTCCCTCCCCCAGTTCCTTAGAATCTTCCAGTCTTCCTCTGCACAGTGATATATTTAGATTTTAAAAATTCTGTGTAGTTCTGAAGAGATTAATATTTCAAACTGGGCATGAAAACGTAACGCTCCAATCTTAAACTGACTATCATGCAGATTTTACAAGATCTTTTCACATAAAAATGCTTTTACACAGCGCTTTGTAAGAGAGTAGAATAAACAATCTTCTGAACATAAAGAAAGAAACATAAAAGTTGCGGATGATGAAATAGAATAAAATGGAATTAGGAAAAATGCAATGCGCTTGTGCTAGTATATGGGAAATAACATGGATAAGTTGTGCTAGTAAACTCATGTTTGTGAAAATTGCAACACCATGAAGGAATCGTCATAATTGAATGAAATTTAATACACAGTTGAATGGTAGTGGTAAAAATAAATGATTAAATGTTCAAAGCAAACAAACAATAACAAGAGATCGGAATCAGTATTTTGTGTAGCCACCACGCACCGCAATAAGTGCTGCTACACGACGTGGCATGGAGTCAAACAAATTTTGAATGTCTGCCTGAGGAAGAGCATTCCATATTTTTTGTATGCGCACCCAAAGTTCGTCTGCAGAAGCAACAGGACGGGGATCACGAGCGAGACGCCGACCAACGAAATCCCACACATGTTCAATCGGCGGCATATGCGGGGAATACGCAGGCCAAGGAAGAAGCTGTACCTGCCGCGTTGCAAAGAAGGATTGAACAGTCCTAGCTATATGAGGGCGGGCATTGTCCTGTTGAAATACAGCGCCTGGCAAGCTTTGAAGGAAGGGAACAGCTTGGGGCTGTAGAACTTCACTGATGTACCGGTTGCTGTTCAGATTGCCCACAATTCTTAGCAATTGAGATCGTCCATGATATGCTATGGCACCCCAGACCATAACTCCGGGTGTTCGTCCACTGTGGCGTTCGATAATGCACTCCGGAAGGTGTCGTTCACCGGCATAGAGTCTGACACGAATGCGGCCATCATGATACCACAAATTAAAACGGGATTCGTCAGAAATCACGACATGCTGCCAATCAGCACGCCAGTCTCTATGCTGAGCGGCCCATTGTAGCCGCATTCGGCGATGGTTTAGCATGAGAGGGGTCCTGTATAAAGAGTCCTTGCACGCAGTCCACGCTGCAGCAGACGTCTACGAATTGATGAAGTACACAATGAAACGCCTGTAGCTATTGACCACTGTGCTGCCAATTGTCTAGAGGAAGCTGTACGGTCCGTCAGCGCTATGCGGACCAGGTGTCTATCATCACGAGCTGACGTCACATTTCGGGGTCCACTCCCGGATTTCCGAGTTGTCCGACACTCGTCCGTCCACTGCTTCCAAAGACGCATCACTGTGCTGCTGTTACGCTGCACACGAGCTGCTACTGCACGATAAGACAATCCAGCTTCACAAAGGCCGATGATTCTCCCCCCGTTCAAACTCTGTAAGTTGTTCAAATCTCGCTCTCTTTCGTCGAAGAGGCATAAGTACCGATTGAGCTAACGTTTACCACTAGCAGATAACCACCGATAACCATACACGCCTCGCTACAGACGTCGATTTATTCGGATCCATCCGCCGTTCAGAGGGCGCTGCTCAGCATACGCATGCGCTACGGATTTGAAATTCTAATCATTTGCATATCATGCGCTAATTTGCATTTCCTGAAAATTTCAGCTCACTCGCGTAAGTCCTTCATGGTGTTGCAATTTTCACAAACATGAGTTTAGATGGATAAGTCGGTTAATAGATGGATTTGTGCTATTAGATGGATAAATTGGATAATGGGTGGATATTTTGTGCTGTAAAATGGAAAATAATATGGATAAGTTGTACTAGTAGATGGATAAATTGTATAATACGTAGGTGGATAAGTTGTGCTAGTCGATGGATAAGTTAGATAATGGGTGGATGAGTTATGTTAGTAGATGAATAAATTGAATAATACATAGGTGGATAAGTTGGATAATAGGTGGATAAGTTGTGTTAGTAGATGGATAAGTTGGATAATAGGGTATAAGTTGTGATAATAGATGGATAATAGATGAATAAGTTTTGATAGTAGGTACGTTGGATAATTTTTGCTAGTAAATGATTAAGTTGGATAATAGATAGATAAGTTGGGTCTTGCAGATGAAATACACATGAATGAAGTTATGGAAAAGAATTAAAATAATTGCTTTATAGAAAGTTAAATTAATAATTTATCAACTTTGATATGGATCGAAATTTTCATCTTTCTCAAATTTTCATCATAAATCCGTCGAAAAAATGTCATTTCTCTTGAGTGTCATAATCATATTTTTATTTTATTTCGGTTTTCATTACTTTAAATTTATAACTAGGACAACGAAAACGCGTTTTAAAGTCAGTAAGACATTTTGTTAGTTTTAAACCATAATTGAAATAATAATAATATAAATTAAAAGTTAATTGGTTTATAGTATAGTATTCAGCGTATTCTAGGAGGATTTCGATTTTTTTTTTCGGGTTGAAAATTACTTCTACTTGCTATAGGCAGGAAATTATGTTATGACATTTATTTACTCTAAATCTGACAATTATTTTCTCCAACCACAATGGATAACATTGAATTTGCTACAAATTTGTCAAATAATTTCAAATAAGTATGAGGTTTTCGAAAACAACAACTGCATTAAAAATTCGTAATCATCTTCTAAATAAATTTAAATAATCCTTTAAACATGGCCATCTGCAAGATATTTAATTGAAGAACTTGTCTTTAATCGCATCAGCCGAAATTAAGCTACTTTTAATAACTAAATATGTTTACAAATCAGGAAAATGAGCACCAAGTCTTTCAGCGCAAGAATACGTAATTGCCCATTACACTAATGCACCAATCCTATTCGGAATAAATCCTAAAATATGATTACATGCAAATAAATTATTCCTCTCGTTTTACAGGCCGAAGCCAGCACACTTATGTCACCCACTTTAAACTAATTTAAATGCAAATTAATTCGTTCATTTTAACTAGAAAGTAACTGAAAATCCGATGAAGTTGCAGCTATTCTGCAATTCTGTTTATTTGAATTCAATTATTTCATTACCGTAAGTAGTTTGTATGCAAATGCTTTTAAAACCGGATACCCTAAGTTTTCCATTTAGGGTACCCGATTCTGAGAAATTCCTGGTCTGAGCAAATTAATTCGGAATTTATTGTTTTTATTATGTACCGGTAGCAGTTATTGCTGAAATATTTAGAGCTTTCCAAAAGGCTAGTCTATTGGAAAATAAGGCCCTTTCAGAAATATGTATATTCAAATTTAACAGGTTTAAAATTCCAGCACTGTTCGTAAAATGCGATGGGATATTGAATTGAATAGAAGGGATTTAAAACATTTACAGTATTTTGTAGAACAGGGATGGCTAACGCGCGGTTAGCCTTGAATATTTTTCCGGCCCGTGAGATTTATCACACTTTTACAAAATATATTTATTGTATAATTGCCGAAGGAGTGAAAACCAATGTATTAAAAAAATACATTATGTTTGCATCCATATATTCAAAAATGAACTGTCAAAATGATTAGAAAAAAATTAACTTTCATTTTAAAATAGTATTGCCTGTTTTATTTATGAGTTTTGGGGCAATGAGTATCAGTGAATGGTGCTAATATTAAAGCTATGGTGAATTATGATTGTGAATAGTGCATATGTCGAATATTTCTTATTCTCAATGGCAACTTTAGAACGCTATTAAAATCTGTCCTTTTAAAAAGAAAATTTAATCTTCAAGATTTGAAAAGCTTTCTAGTCCGTGACGTGCAAGAAAGCTCGTGATCATATCCAAAGTCAGCCTGCGTTGTAGCCACTTCTATCAGAAATTAAGAGACACGATTGTGGTGAATAGTGCTTATTTTGTGTATTTTCCCTCGTGAACGTGAACTTTGAACTGTTCCCTCGAAACTTTGAACTATTTATGATTGTAAATACTTTTAACAGTGGTAACGCGCTTAATCATATATAATGATTATATGATTATATAATAGAGAGTTTTTGCATACCGTACGTTAGTTACCGTAGGACGTCCGTTAGCTTTTTCTCCCTAGCGCGCATGCTCAGTTTCCTATGAGCATGCGCGCTAGGGAGAAAAAGCTAACGGACGTCCTACGGTAACTAACGTACGGTATGCAAAAACTCTCTAATTAAACAATGTAAAATGTTTCTGAAAGATCGTCTGGTGAAAGCAAAGGCAATTTTATTTCAAAGTGAAAACGAGATTTTTCAAGAAAAGAAAATCGTTTAGATATTTTTTTTTATTTTTTTTTTTTTTTTTTTTAAGATTGCTGTTATGCGTTTTATTCTTAGATTAAAAAAATAAAAAATTATAAATTTAAACATTATATAATTATAAATTTAAATTTTATAATATTTATAATTATATATTTGTAAATATTATTAAAAAATATAATAATAAAAATATTTAAAATTTTAAATATTATTATATTATATTATTAATATTTATATATTATAAAATATTATATACATTTTATGGATAACCTATTTAACGGCCCAGCCTATTCCATTTTTTCTTCATGTTTTTTTATTTTAGAAACGGATGAATCAATAAACTCTAAATAATATCAAATTCTATTCGAACTTTTTGTTCACCGGAAAATCACGTAAACAAGCTAATTATCTTATCCAAGAAATTTTAAACGTGAAAAGGCATTTTCTTTTTCTTTTCAGAGTATGAAATGAGGAAACCATGTGGAGATTCTCTGATGATGAGCGATCTTGGCAAGCAAGTCACGGACAAGTCTTCGAAAACGTCCCATTACTCTTGCCCATCAGGTGATTTTTTAAAGCCCTGTTCATCCCTTGGAATAAATGGCACCGCGAGAATCGGTGTTTTGTTTTGAAACTTTCGGAAATCTTCGCGGAGATTTAGCTGAGGCTATTATTAAAAGTTATTTAGACAAAATGCCTTTAACATTTTTTATGTATGTTATTCGATAGAATGCATGTATCAGAGGTGAGGAATTGGCCGAGAAATTTCTGATTTCTGAATCAAAACTTTTACACCGACTCCTAGCTCCATATTATAAATTTATGATCTACAATCTTTAATAGATTTAGGAAATTTGTTAAATAAATTGAATGACTTTTATTGAACTCGTATATATATATATATATATTAAAATATTACATTTAATGTATATTTTTTTAAGATTTTAAAAGTGTAGTATTTGTACCCACTTAAATGTTATTCTGGTATTTTTAATCTGTTTGCAAAAAATACATATATCTTATAAAAATAACAGCACTAAACTAATAGGTATCAAAGTATTATAGGGCTGATGACTAGCGCTTTGTCGCTCGGTGCCCTAGGTTTCGGGTTCGAGTGCTATGGATGCTTGTAGTGGTTCGAAATCCACTTTAAACAGTAGATCTCAGTCTAATATAACAGTTGGGAGTAGGGCTGACAAACCTGCTCCGTAAAAAGAAAATATCTCTTGTCTCGATATCTGCCAGTAGGCTCTACAGCCATATTAAGCCAGGACCCAGGGATTAAAGTGGATTTCGAACCACTACAAACCTCCATGACACCGCCGGGACTCGAACTCGTAACCCTTGCACCGACCACCAGAGCGCTAGTCACTCGGCTATCAAGAACTTTTTGTAAAACGTCTCAACACTTACTTGGTTTTCTGCTAAAGTAGTCACTGTCTTTACAAGTGGTTGTATTATTGAAGGATACAATAGAATGGTATTAACCTAATACCTAACATTTAATAACATCAATTCTCAGAATTTTGCTTGCAGAATTTTGCTTGTTCAGAATTGTAAAAGAGTCAGGAGTCAGCTATTTACCGACTCCCGACTCACCGATTTTTGCTGACATTTTTATTGTTAATAATAATGAAATTAAATTCGACTTCGTGATTTTTTTTTTTGAAGAATCAAAAAAATATCCGTGCGTTGTTTAACATTCATTGAAGTATTAATATTAATGCTCTCCAATTAAGATACCAGATACTTTTTATAGAAATACTCTAATTACATTCAAAATCAATTTTGATTGATATACATATGTGTAAAAAAAGAACTATCAAAACTATGTTTTCTACTCAACATTAATATTCGATATTATTTTTTAAAACTTCGCGTTTTTATTTTAATTCATTATAATCCTTTTTATTTATTTAAAAAAAAGACATACTAGATTGAAGTTTATGTGTCAATTTTCTGTTCAATATCATTTTCTGAAATTTCCGCGTCGAACCTCACAATTAATGGTTTAAATCATTAAGTACAATTAGTACGTAGTTATTTAAATTTCAGTAAGTATTTATTTCTAAACATGTAAACTCACTCATTTCGCCACACTATTTATTTTAAGATAAAAGTCTCACCGGTATATGTCCCAAATTCAAAATTATTTAATGCAGTATTAAAAGCCATTTCATAATAAGTTACCAATGCAACTGTGCGCATACTATATGGATGGTACTCCCATATTTTAATTTAAGATATACTCTAACACTCCTACTTTCTCATGTCATATAAGTATATAATGCAAATAGTCCGTACCATCTTCAGACCACTTCAAGAGATTGCTGTAATTATGATTAATAACACTAGACATATTTTCACACTGAATATTTTAATGCTCTTTTAACAGTTTAATGATAATTATGTGCATCGGTAATTGAGCTTTTGAAATAATAATACTTAATGCGCATCTGAGCAATCGTATTGTATGTTTTCCAGGTAACAAAGGAGATTATGCCGAACCGTATGCATGCAGTGAGTCCATTCCCCCAAGACAGGTAAATTTGCCTTACGTTATTTATTTATGTATATTAACTATTAGTTGTGTTTATATTTATAGTACATAGTAAATTAAATGTTTATTAGCTGTACTAGTATATTTATCTCTAGTAATAAGGTACTTTTTCATTTCCATTTCTTATAAATGTATATTTGACCTTTACAATAGCATTTTTGGGTTACTTTACATTTAAACGCATTATGTTTACAAATTTATAGCTTTGAATTAACTATTTTAATGCCTTTTTTAGTAAATTATTTTAATAACTATACCTATAATAAAATCTATACAAACATAAACTACAAGAAGGGAAGCGGGACACTTGAGAAGCAGGTCAGATTAAAAAAATATTTTTTTTATTTTACATTACTTTAATTATTAAGAGTTATTATTAATTTATTAGAAGAATATATCTAAATATTAGCTACCAAAATTAACCTCAAAATTATCCAAGCTCTTCTTCGTAAAAATCTTCGTATAGCTATTGAAGCTCTGGTTCAACCGAAACATCCACCTCTCTCTCTCTCTCTCTCTCAGTATCTCAAATATCGTTGAATTTATTCATAAACTCGCTACGAACTTCTCAAAAGACTGCGATATATTCGATCAGCGTAACTCAAAAGAATATCGTGCGATTTTAAGCTATGTTTCTATTTCTATCTTTCGCTAATATAAATAAGAATCTATTTAATCACACAAAACATTTATAAGTAACCCACCATAAGCATTTAAATCGATAATTTTGAGATTTAGAGTAGTTCCTTTATAAAGGTTTAATTTTCACCTTTTAACATTTGGATAAAGCAGCATCAGCTAGCATACATCTCAAAGCACCTAGTCAAGTCCAGGCCCGTATTTAGATGAAAAGAAGCCCTAGGCTATGCCCTTTCACCCCCCATTTTTAAGTTTGTAAATTACATGAGAGATAATTACTGTGATGTTAAATGAAACATGTTGTGATGGATACTGATCTTTATAAAAAAATGTGACACGGATACTAAATAAAAAAAAAAAGTCGAGAACACTTATTTGGACATGTATTCTCAGCACCCTATAGAGTACTTGTAACAAAAACTCATCAAACATAACACACGACATTTACAAAGAAACAAAATTCAAATAATAAAAATCTTTGACTACGAAAATAAAATATGCAATAAAAAATGATCCTATTTTCTATCAAATTAAATAAAATATATTCAATACATTGAAGATTAAAGCAAATTCAATTCAGATAAATTTATTTCATAATTTAACTCATAAATTGAATATAAAAAAATAGCCATTTTTTTCTACTTACTGCTACTTGTTATTTTTCTTTTCAAAGCAATATTTTCAAATTTGCAATCATCTTTATTATTTCCTTTTCCATTGTTACTGGAAAAGTTCCTTTGCATTTATTTCCTCACTGTCCTTTCCTCAACAAAGCATCAAATCTTCAATGTTCCTTACATCAAGTCACTTCGCGCTCAAATATTGCAATCACAGTCAAAGAGATGATCCAAATATTGCTTTGCATTTCATGTTAAAAGGGGCAATTAGTTTTATTTCAGATATTGTGCACTATTTTTTGCTTTGTTTTAGTTTTGTTCAAATATTCATAAGATATTGTAAATTTTTTTAACATTTTATCTTAATTAAAATGGATATTCAAAAAGTTTTATTTTCATTATTAAATCATATCTGTACAATATTTGATGGTAGAACTAAAACCATATGATGCACTGTAAACTGATTCTTTTTTTTTTACGTTATAGGGATCTGATGGACTTTTTGCTACAATTAAAAGATGCCCTACAAGACCCATTTACATGTCCGCTGCTTACAAACAAGGTATTTACTACGTATAGTGCTTTTTTACGTACAGTACTTGCTTAATTACCTATTTAACATAGATCCTGCCCACTTCCCGTCCTTGGATTTTATTGCAGGACAGACAAAAAAAAAACATAAAGTCCATTAAGCTGCAAGTCCAACAAGAAATCGCAAATTTCCTTAAAACCGCTGCTCCGAAATCATAAATTTCCTTAAAACCACTGATCCAGAATTGTAAATTTCCTTAAAACCACTGATCCAGAATTGTAAATTTCCTTAAAACCACTGATCCGAAATCATAAATTTTCTTAAAACTACGGATCCAGAATTGTAAATTTCCTTAAAACCACTGCTCCGAACTCATAAATGTCCTTAAAGCCACGGATCCAGAATTGTAAATTTCCTTAAAACCACTGATCCGAACTCATAAATGTCCTTAAAACCACGAATCCAGAATTGTAAATTTCCTTAAAACCACTGCTCCGAAATCATAAATTTTCTTAAAACCACGGATCCAGAATTGTAAATTTTCTTAAAACCACTGCTTCGAACTCATAAATGTCCTTAAAACCACTGCTCCGAACTCATAAATGTCCTTAAAACCACGGATCCACAATTGTAAATTTCCTTAAAACCACTGATCCGAAATCATAAATATCCTTAAAACCACGGATCCAGAATTGTAAATTTCCTTAAAACCACTGCTCCGAAATCATAAAGGTCCTTAAAACCACGGATCCTGAATTGTAAAATTTCCTTAAAACCGCTGCTCCGAAATCATAAAGGTCCTTAAAACCACGGATCCAGAATTGTAAATTTCCTTAAAACCACTGCTCCGAAATCATAAAGGTCCTTAAAACCACGGATTCTGAATTGTAAAATTTCCTTAAAACCGCTGCTCCGGAATCATAAAGGTCCTTAAACCCGCTGCTCCGGAATCATAAAGGTCCTTAAAACCGCTGCTCCGGAATCATACAGGTCCTTAAAACCAGGAATCCAGAATCGTAAATTTCATTAAAACAGTGGATACAACATAAGAACACAAATTACCTTAATCTGTGGGCGTTACGTGAAATCGTAAATTTCTTTAAATCCGTGGATTCGAAAGTAAATGGTAAATTTCTTTGACCTCTGATCCCCTCATCAAATGCTAAATTTTCTTAAAACCGTAGATTCGAAATGATATGGTAAATTTCCTTAAAACTGCGGTTTCGAAATGATATGGAAAATTTCCTTAAAGCCGTGGTTTCGAAATGATATCGTAAATTTACTTAAAACTGGGGTTTCTAAATGATATGGTGAATTTCCTTAAAACTGGGGTTTTGAAATGATATGGTAAATTTCCTTAAAACTGTAGTTTCGAAATGATATCGTAAATTTCTTTAACCTGTGAAACCCTTAATAAATGGTAAATTTCCTTAAAACTGTAGTTTCGAAATGATACCGTAAATTTCTTTAATCTGTGCACCCCTCAATAAATGGTAAATTTCCTTAAAACCGTGGGTTCGAAGTGTAATCAACATATATCTTCTTTAATGAGTTCCTAAAAAAACATAATAGACTATTCGGGGTGTTTTTTCTATGTATTTTTTTTTTTTCCCTTCGATGGGTCTTTTGTAGAAAAGAAAATAGTCAAATTAAAAAAATTCTTGTAAGAAATTCCTAAAAGATGAGGGGTTTTTTTTTTTTCTTCCCGTTTCATTTTCAATATTTCGTTCATGAAGTGATGTTCATTAAGTGTCCTTTTTTATACTTATCATAGGTTCAGAAACTGGACAGCAGATGGCAGCACATGACTCTACTGGCAATTTGGATTCAAGCAATTCCGAGAGATGGCGACACCAAGCTATCAGTGGTCACAAGCCCATGCGATGACAATGTGTAACATCGCATAATGAGACTATATCCACGTCATTGTGTAAATTGCCATTGAGGGAAACTGTCATTTGAATGTTTCAAATCTTTGCTCACATTATGCCCTGCCAAAAAAAAAAAAAAAAAAAAAACTGAGTCGTTCTTCAAAAATTGTTATTTATCGTGTGTGTTGAAAATAAAATCACTTCAGAAATGGAATATCTTGAATTATATTTTGTAAAAATGTACATTTATCTAGAAACCATTTTGTTCTAAAATAATATTTTTAAGTTATTTTAATTTAAAATACATTTTTTAGATGAGCCAACAAAATTTATGATAGTTTGTATTTATTATTTTTTTTGTGAATTTATTAACAGGAAGATCTGTAAAAGGTCGCCATTAAAAAAAAAAAAAATGCTTGTAGGAAATTTCTAATGATAAGTTGAAATTTTTTTTCCGATAATATTATATTATAAGATACATAATATTAAATAAGTAATATATATATACATTATACATTACGTATCTCATAATGTAGTTTTGTCTGGAATAATCTAGAAAAAAATTCCTGCCGTCTTTCAGGAATCTTCCGCAAGCAGAAATATAAATACTGAGTTGTTCCAAATGAAATGGAACTCTTGAGTAAACATTTTTTTAAATGTCACAGACACAAATTATTTGAATTTATTTAATCAAAATATGCTCCATCTATATGTGACATCTATATATCTCTTGTGATTGACAAAGCATAACTCATGGATTATCATTCCCAAAGATCATCATTGATAGTCAATTCAATGATAGTCAATTCATTATGAATTGACCCTACTCGATGACCTTGACAAAGCATAAGACATCATTTAAGCAAAGCATTATTATTCATGATTGACAAAGTATATAAAGCAAGGATCATTGAAAGCAACTTATGATTGAGAAAACAACTCGTGATTGACAAAGCAACGCGTGATTGACAAAGCCTGTAAAGCAACTGGTGATTGATAAAGCATAAAAAGATTTCCGAACGTTAAAAAAGGAATGCTAGTTAAACCACTGGCTGCATTAGCTGGTGAATAGGGTGGGTGAAACCGAACCTTTAGATACCAACTCGTTCAGCTTTTGGATACAGTTTATGATACGTGAGGTTTTACTTTATCATGGATAAGAATAACAACACCTTTTCCATTCACTAACACTGGTTCTGTTGATTACGATTTCTGATACACAATACTACTGTGTCCAAAGAGTAAGACAGGTTTCAATTTAAAATTCCCGGGACTTATGGAATTTCAATTTTTTTTTTTTTTTTTTTTTTTTTTTTTTTTTTTTTAGGTTGCTGGCAGTGTTCTTGACATCCGTGTGAAATTTGACGTCAAAATATTTATTAGTGTTTGAGTTACGCTTGGCTTTGTGAAACGCTAAAATTGATTCCGGCGATATTTGAGATGTCTGAATTCATTGAGCAAAGAACTTTAATTAATTATTACTTTAATATTTTAATTGCATTAAAATTTTGTTTGTAGAAACGTATGGAATGTTGCAGAAAGCATTCGGTGAGCATTCCTATATCGAAAAGAAATGTTTAGAAGTTATATAAACAGTTCAAACAAAAAAGAGAACGCGTTGAAGACGAAGAGCCCTCTGGTCGACCCTCAACCGCAACCGACGAAGCACGTCCCAAAAATTAAATATTTGGTGTTTGCAAACCGTCGATTTACAATTAAAGACCTTGCTGATGATGTTGGAATTTCAAAAGGATCGGTTGACTGATCGATTGGTACTGAAAATTCATGTGGTAAAATCAATATATGTCTCAGTGCCTATATTTTTTCCAAAGTTGATTAATTACCTGGAAAAAAATACATGTTCAGTCAAATAAACATCATCTGTTTTTACTGGGTTTTTTTTTTTTTTTTTTTTTTTTTAAAGCATTCAGTACATCCTGTAAATACCACCGTTGTAAAATTGATGAAAAAGCCTTTTTATTTCAGTTAAGTTGCATTAGAAACTTTCGATTAATTATAATATGTAGTGTGTAAGCTGGACAACCGATTGTAACTATGTGGTTGAGTTGAGATACTTGAGGCACAGGTTGGAGAACGCATAGCTTTATTAACACACGCACAAATACCACACACATGTAATTAGAGACATACAATATTTAAGACATATAATTATAGATTAGTGGAAAGACTCCGCTTCTAAGCCAAAAACCCGATATTCGGCTACGCGCAAAGTGCGCAAAATATCTTCCTCTCCGGGTGAGAGTCTGTAAGCGAACTTACCATTTCTCCTGAACGCCACAGGAGGGGCGCTCTTGCCAGTGTGTAAGAGGAAGCACGATTACAAATATTATATGTTTTCAATTGCATATTCACAATTAAGAAAGTCAACATATGCCATATCAGTTGTGCTTTATGTAACAAATACATAACTTATTTTTTTCCCTATAAGCGAAGAATAAGAGGGAAAATAACATATGATAATTTTCAATTATTAAATAATTATTCGAAACAAAAAAATGTATGAATATTGTACCCAAACATTCTTCCACATTAAAGTGCTTACAATTTTAAAAATTAACTACAAAGAATGATAAATATTATTTAAATGTAAATAAGTGAATAAAAGTTTCAGCTAATAAATAACACACGGAATAATGAGGCATTCATTTAGAGAAAAGGAATTTAAATAATGTTTAGTTAGCAGAAAACTTATTGCTTTCTGCAATTTTTCATAATTTTAAACAATCATTGTCTTTTTAGTCAATTTCTTTGAAAATATCAAATGAATCCGATAAATCATAAGAATAATATCGTTGCTAAGACGACAGCAACGATATTATTCTTAACGGTAGCTCTGTACAAGAAAGATAAGACCAAGTTTATATTTGTGGAGGATGTTTAATATGTGAGAAGAGGTTTTGAAAACATCTCTTATTTATCTATTGGCTTCAGGTTCGAATCCCGGCATGAGTTTTTGTTAGTGATTCGGAATGCACATTATAATGTAGGCCCTTGTCTGATTAGACCAAAGTGTGCAGACGATGACCGTGGAATGACAAACCAAACCTTGTATATCTATTCATCGTGGAAGTAGAAACATATTTAAAAAAATTTCATTTCTTCAGTACTGCTTTTTAGTGTTTTTTTTTCATCTTACGAAATACATACTCGTAACATAAAATCGAGTATCTATTTATTGCGATTAACCAAGAGATCTCACATCGAAAGTCATAAATTTTGGTAGATATAATATTACTATTTTAAAGTCTATCTAGTTATTTTGGATCGTAGTATAATTCTCTTTTGAAGAATAAATTATTTATGTTACTTTCTTTTTTTAAGAATTATCATTGAGCATTATAGTTATTCACTTTATGTTTTTGGGTAGATAACATATTTAAATAGATACATGGTCTTAATATTATAAACAGAAATAGCACAAAAGCTCGTATCTCTGAATAAAATAAAATAAATTAAAATTGAAAATAATCATCTTTATTGAAGTAATAAAATATAAATATTGTTACAAACTAAAATATTTATTTATTTTCTGATTTTTTTTAATGAAAGCACACGATATTCAAATTAATAATTCCAAAAAAGAAATTTAGTAATAAACAACTAATATAAAAAAAAAAAAAATTTAAGTCAATTCTTTTTTTTTTTTACTCTATTGCAGAAAAGTCCTTTACAAATAAAGTTGAAATTTTGCTTTACATCTGGCGCCATCTATGGATAGATACATGCAACTTACATCTAAAAAAAACTAAAATTACTGAATTAAATTTAATGAATGAATTAATATTTGAAAAAACTGTATTAACATCCAGTGTCATCCACTACAAGTTCAAAAAAAAAAAGTATTTGAACTTGAGTGGATGAATAAAAAGTGTTTTATGAACGATTGGGAATTTGAACAAGATATATATAGGAGAGTGTGAACTAATAGTAGGAATTGAAAAAAGAGGTACAAAAGTGATCAAAGACTTTAAAGTAGTAAGAGATAATTGTGTGCTTGACCGAATACATCTTATGTAAGAAATTGTGAACATAATTGTTCTATTTATTAGAATTAACTACCAACGAAAAATATGTTGAGAAATTTCATATTGTTAAGAAATTAGATTTATGCGTTTTTTATGAGTTGCGTTAGCATTACGTCGAACATAGAAAAAGCTTTTTTTTACAAAAGCACAAGTACTGATTGGGACACGGTGAATTTGAATGTAGCTGAACAAAAGATTGAACGGAAGTTTAATCTTTCATCCTTAGCGGACTGATAGCCAACTGGCTAGTGTTCTGGCCTTTGGTACCACAGGCTTCACGTTCGAATCCTGGCGGTGGCATGGATGTTTTGTTAGAGGTTCGGAATCCAAGTTGAGCTGTAGGTTCCCGTCAAATTAGGCTAAAGTGTGCTCAAAATGATCGTAGAGCGACAAACCAAAACTTCATCTGTAGCATGGTAAAGTGGACAGTTGGATTGGTTAGGTCGGATGGTTAAGCAAATTTTAAGGAAAATTCTTGGATATACTGTTACGGTTATTGTCTATTTTGTGTGATTGCGAATAGTTCATAAATTCTAGACCCCTCACTTACAGGTTAGAATACATTTAGGTTGTCCCTCCATTAACTTTTAAAATGCCCTACACAAAATTACCCCTTAAGGTGAACCAGATCTCAATGATGTGGAGATCTAGTTTGAGAAGTCCTTCCTAATAAGCACGCTAAACATCTTCAATATTTATTAAGAGTGAGATTTTGTTGGAATATCTAGAACAATTGCATCAGCAAATCACGGACGATCATAAAGTAAGATCATTTCTTATTTGGATCTACTAGTATAATAAAACAATATCTCCCACAGGAATTGAACTTGCTAGAAACTTTCTGTAAACTAAAATTAATGCATGGGAAAGAACTTATTTTTTTTAAATATGTCGAGGGCTGCGTAGTATTGACCATTTCCCTGTGGGCTGCACCAACGAACGCTGTTACTCATATAGCACTACCCAGTGCGCCCGTGTAGTTTAAAGATAGGCTACGGACGCGAGTAACACGACCTCCACAACTCTCTACGATCCTATTAGACCGGCACCTACGGTTTGGAGGGGATTCCAAACCTATGGACAAGCATTGATAAATTATGTTTGCACTTATTAAAAAAAATGAAAGTACCGAGCTCTTAGATACTAAGACTATTTTGCATTTTCAAAATAAAATTCTTTAATTAAAGGAGTACGTTTTAAAAACCAAACAACATTTATTCATATTTATATATGTTGTATACATAGAATTAAATATAAAAAATTTTTATGTAAGAATCTCTTTATTCATTTTGTTTATAATATTTGTAATTGCCTCCATGGCTTCATATTTGTTGGCAGCAGTTCATTTCCTTATGCACCCCATAACAAACTCCATGAAATGTCGAACCTCATCCATTTCATTGATGCTACATACCTTCTCCAAGAATCTATCATATATTTGTCTATTCTTCCGTCATAAACTTATTTTTATGCTTTATATTACTTAAATCACGTAGATGAGGATATTATTTTACTTTATTTATGCTTATTAAGATTTCATCAAAAGGCAGAGACATTTTCACAGAGAACAGACACGAGAACGAAAAAAAGTTGCATAACCCAAGGGAGTGAACCTCGTATTTAAATTATCTAAAATTATATGATCGATTAAAATGATTTATAAATTTTATTCGAACTTCGTTAAAAGTTTTGAAAAAATGTACATTTCTTTTACCTAAACTATGAGAATTTATTTTTTGCATTTATTTTAAATTGACGTCACTTAATCAAATATTGAAATACAGCTTTTGAAAATTGCAAGTCCCTTAAATATTTATTTACCGAAACTAAAATTTGTATTGTTTAAAATATATTTTTTTAATATATTTTAAACATATATTTAAATAAATCAATTTTACATAAATCAATTTTACAAATGCCCTAGCAGTACGAGTAAGAAAATAAAATTATTTTATTAAGAAGTATAAAATAAATGTTTTTCATTTTTAAAAAAATTCATAGTTTACCCTTAATTTCTTATAAAACAACTAATTTTTTTTATCATTTTTCCATAACTTGGGTAGACTCCTGCTAATGCAGCTGGCAAATACTTAGACAGCCTGGTCTTGGATGCCTTAAGGCAAGTGCTGCACAGACGTTACTCACTTTGCATTGCCCAGGGGGCGCGTGTAACTTGTAGATAAGCCACGGACGCGGAGTAACAATGCCCCGCAACACTCTACGATCCTATTAGACAGGAATCTACGGTTTAAGTGGATTCCGAACCACTACAAACATCCATGGCACCGCCGGGATTCGAACCCGAAACCTTTGGTACCAAGCGCCAGAGCGCTAGCCACTCGGCCATTCAGGCCCTATTTAAACTTATTATTTGAATAAAAACTAAAAATTTATATATAATATAGACTTAACACCTTTCTGCTTTTCGCAAGTAATTGAATATGTCGTCTGCAAATATGTCTAACTAAAATGACGTCAATATGGCGGATTATTCCCCATTTGCTCCTTCTCGAAACAGGTTTTAAGAGACTGTCCCAAATAAAGTCATACTGAGAACTAAATCTCCTTCAGAATTTGTCATAAAAGGCGATTTTATTTATGATAACGTTGCACTCATTGAAGAGATCCAATAGTATTAAATACAATTAGTACAACAGTTCGAATCCTGGCGGTGGTATGGATGTTTGTTGGTGGTTCAGAATCCACTTTAAACTGTAGGTTCCGGTCTATTAGCCCAAAGTGTGCACAAAATGACAGTATAGCGTCAAACCAAACCTCCTGTAAATTTTAATCGACATATCACCGCTGAGGAAATAATTAAATTCAATAAGATTCTAAACCCGAAAAAAGCATTATATAGCAGGTATAGATAAAATTAGCAATAACTTGATCCGCTTTCTACCACCAAAATTTATCTGGTGGTAAATTGTTATTTTAAATGAAATTCTTAAAACTTTATATACCGAACGCTTGGAAAATCTCATTAATCTCTTCGATCCATAAAACCGCGGCCTGGCGGTCAATTGGCCAGCGCTCTGGCCTTTGGTACCAGATCCTGGCGGTGGCATGAATGTTTGTGAGTGGTTCGGAATCCACGTTAAGCTGTAGGCCCAGGCTTAATTAGCCTAAAGCAGGGGTCTCCAAACTTTCCAGACTTAGGGCAGTACTGTTTATTCCAGTAAGTACCAAGGTCCAAAACTGTTTTAATTTTTCTGCCATTATCTATAATTTCTAGATTAGTCGCCGAGTACGCGCTCTGAGCGAGCATACGCTTGCTAAATTCGCTGGTTCAATTGCTGCAATCACTTTTAATAATTGGTACAAGTAAAATTGATCCACAACTACAAACTAGTGTCAGTGAAAAATCCCAATTACATAAATCTCATTAGTATTTTTTTGCAAGTGGATACCCCGCGGTTTCATTCGCGTTCATTTAGCTGTTCCGTTCCTGAGGGATTTTCAGGATAAGAATCATAGGTTTGATTCAGGATATATATATATCCCAAACATCGATATACATACATATGCGATACTCTTTACCCCAACATATCTACGGCGGGATGTTCACTAGTTTATAATGTTAGTGAGATTCATTTCAGTTATTTGTTAGTTGTTAAGTTTAAGTTAATATTAAGCTTTACCTAGCAAGTAAATAAAAGTTATTCTGTGTTATTATTATTATTCTGTGTTTTTTTATCTAACTTATTACAGCAACAATAAGATATTCGCTGCCGCGGGCTGGATGGATGACACTGGCGGGCCATAGTTTGGAGACCCCTGGTCTAAAGTGACCTTAGATCGATAAACCAATCCAACGATTCCAAGTAACTACCGACCAATTTCCGTTTTAAGTAACCTAAGCAAGATTTACGAACACGTCATCCTAATTCGAATAAATGAATTCTGCAACAGTAATAACATCATCATTCCAGAGCAATTTGGTTTTAGAAAATCTCTCGCTACTACCCACTAACTGCTCAAAGTAACAGAATTAATTCATCACGTAAACGTAATTAGGTACTATTTCTTGACATCGTGAAAGCGTTTGATAGGTTTGGTTTGTCGCTCTATGGTCATTTTGTACACACTTTGGGCTCATTAGACCGGGTCCTACAGTTTAAAGTGGATTCTGAACCACTAACGAACATTCATGCCACCGTCAGGATTCGAACTTGAAGCTTGTGATACCAAAGGCCAGGGCTCTAGCCAATTGGCCATCGGGGGCAAAGCGTTTGATAAGATTTGGCACATCAAACTTAAAATAACTAGCAGAAGCGGGAAATTATTATTTTTTTTAAATTAAATCGTTTCTCGGCAATAGAAGTCGATTAATAATTCTATTTCTTCCCCTAGATCCACGGGATTCGATTCTTTCTCATTTATTACTTAATATTATACGTTAATGATTTCCGCTCGCGCTGCATATCAACATGGTACGCCGATGATAAAGCAACATTGTCACGAATATACTCTACTTCATAGACTTCAAGATTTTATTTACAAACCTAACTTTGCTTGTGTAAGATAAAAATACATACCAGCGAATACGCTGTTCTTTTCACAGACGAAGAAATAATCTCGCACCATTGCAACAAATCACTATTTTCAACGAAATATTGTTATTTTGTCATAGAATACAAGTACCTAAGACACACTCTAAAAAAAAAGACTTCTTTTTCTTCATTGGATCATTAGCCCCATAATGGCCCAAGGCCTTCTGCCTATTAGCAGATTTCGAGACTGAAGATGTTTGTCATTTTACTGGGTAGGGTTGTCAGCCCCACTCCCAAAAGTCATATTAGACCAGGACATATGGCTTAAAGTGGATTCCGAACCACTACAAACATCCCTGGCAAAATCTGGACTCGAACCTGAAACTTGTGGCACCGAGCACTAAAACAGATAATCACACGGCCGTCAGCCTCCAGATAAAACTCCTTTTTAAAAATATATTCATTGCATACTTAATAAAGCAAATCTATCAATTAAGACGTTAACTGATCAGAAACAAACTCACAATTTAAACCCAGGTCATCAGACCTATTCTTTTATATGCAGCCTCAATTTGGAGGATTAACTCTGCCATGACCAACCTGAAGAGATTGCATGTATATCAAAATCAAATAATTATGCTCCATATCTTTTAGTCAATAATTTAGTCATAAGAACTACACATAGATCCGATCTATTTCCTCTTAAAAATGTTGTTGTTGTTGTCGTGTCCCTCATGGAAGGAGGGAAGAGGGGTGCAGCTTCTATTCTGATGGAGCACCCGTAGGTAGAAGTCTGACTTCTGCTCCGTAACGCTCTTACAGTCATAGGATACCGGGACCTACGGCTTAAAGTGGATTCCGAACCACTACAAACATTCATGGCACCACCGGGACTCGAACCCGAAACCTGTGGCACCGAGCGCGAGACACTCGGCCATTCAGGCCCCCCTCTTAAAAATCCTTCAAATAAATAACTCGCTCTTATCGAATGTCCCTGATCATATTCAGAATTCAAATTATGCCAAAGAACGACTGCGATCTACACTCAAGAGCCAAAACATTATGACCACCTGTCAATAAAGAGTTGGCCCACCTGTGGCGCGCAACACAGCTTCTATCCGCCTTGGCGGGGATTAATACCACCACTTAATATCAGTTAAATACCACTTCCACCTCATCACGTGCCTTCCACGTCATCCAGGCGAGTTCATTGCAAAATGTAGGGGCGGTCATAATGTTTTGGCTCTTGAGTGTTTTTTCAATCAGGATTTCAGAGTTTAATTTCGATCTAGGATAAAAATATTGACTCTCACAGATTTCAACTGGATATTATCTATTCATACTTTTTCTTGTCCAATGAGATTTGTCTCTTAATTCTAGCTCCTCCCACTCAGACTACCTTTGTTGGTAAACAAACTCTGTCCTTTCCATAGAATTTTAAATTATGGCATCGTGCAAAGGAATTTAATTATAATTTTTCTTTTTCTCTCAATTTATTTTTACAGAGCATGCTGCTCAATTATTTTAGTTTTTTTTCCCAACATAAGTTGAGACATTTATCACTTTGTATAAGAAATTAAGTAAAAAAAAAAAGTAAGTGTGTTTAAAATTTTATGCCATATTTTATTATTATTATGGAATCTGTCATTAGTGAACACTGAATTTTTAATAATGTGAAAACAGAAACAACATTTCGGCTATTTCCAATAAATATTATTTTATAATTAATTAGTTTTAAAACATAAATGCAGCTGACAAACAACAACGTTATTCTCCTCCTATATGTACTGAATCACCTCCTGCGCTCCTGCTTCTGGGTTCTTTTGCGCTCCTTTTCTCTGCGCTCGTCTTGTTTCTGCTTCTGTTTCTCGCGGTTCACTTTGTCTGCCACCTTCTTCTGCTCCGACTCGCTCTTTAACTTCTGCCGCCTATCACGTTCTGCCTGGGCCACAGCTTCCACATTGTGATTTTGAACAGCAGCTGTGCATAAGTTAAGAAATCAGACACAACAGAATGAAATGTTTAACAAAATATTCAGAGAGAGGGTGCGCAGAAGATCTACCTCCCTGAGGTGCACCTGGTAACACTTTTCAGTGGCTAAAAGATCTGCAACTCGGCATTAGTATTAGATTAATGAACTCTGTCTCAGCATGTTTCGTTGTATTATTTTGTTGTTCTTTTTATTGCTGTAACTGTTCATAATCTGCCATTGGAAATTAAAAATATATATATTCATAGAGATGGCAATATTTTTACAAACAAACAGAATGTTCATTTTTAATGCACCTTAGTAAATTTCTTCCTTTCCATGTTAAATAACACCAAAACAGATACTTATTATAGTAGGAAGAACAATTTTTAATTAAATTAACAAAATTTCAACTATTGTTATTACAAAAACCTCCTTTAATCAGGAGATTAACGATCTTGACCACCAGATATGACACAATACTGCTTACATTTTAATATGTACATATTTTAATCATTTAAAATTTTAATATTACCCATAAAACTATATAAAAGCCTGATAATCTGGGATGGCCATATTAAAGAGAGAATACTGTAACACACTTGTATTTCAAATTATTATACCAATGGTTATCATTGTAGTTTATTGCAATAGTAAAAAAAAATGCTGAAATCTGCTCGAAAAATTTTAAATTATGTGTGAACATTTGAGAATATGCCAATGTTTAATAATGCAAGATATATATGAAGCAATTGATTGGAGTACTACAAGAATGGCCAAATTCAATAGCCTCATGAATATAGCAATGTTGAATAGATCAAGAGCTTCATGAAGAATAAATTGTTTAAGAATCTTTAAAAGAATATACAAAAGTAAACTAAATGCAGAATGAAGTATTCCAAATTCTACAAGAAACATTATCACATACAATAGCCAAGTGAATACATCAAAGTTTAAAAATTCTATGCATAAATGAAGAATGAAGTATTCCAAATACAATTAGAAGCACTCTATAGCTCAATAAGCACCGGAAAATGCCAAAAGTGATAAATGTCAAATTTCAAGAAGAAGGAATTGATCAACGCACTATGAGTACTTAAAACCATTGGATATACAAATGTTTAAAATCCCAAGCCAAAACATGAAAAGTGCTTTAAAACCATATTACAAAACACCTCAAACAAAAGCCAAATTCTCCAGAAAACTCCTTATGACTAATAAAGCATTTAAGAGTTAAGGGGTCCAAAATACCGTTTTCCGCCAAAATTTGAAATGGAGTTTTATTTGCTTGGCCCTCATTTTCGGATAATGTCACCCTTAACCAAGACAACATAATGTTCACACATAATAAAATTTAAAAATACATTCTTGTAACATTGTCTCCAAATTTCATGTTTATTTTTCTTCAATTAAAATCAAAATTGATTCATTAAAAGAACTGAATTGTGTTTAAAATTGTTCACAGCATCAGCAATAAAAAGGATACGAAGTGATGGTCCAGAAGCAGTGGCTCCGCCTTCATCAGAATCATAATCTCTGAAAAAAAAAATACTGTAAAATATCTATTCATAAAAATATAAGTAATGAATGAATAAAAATTAAAGCTTAAATTAAGCTCCCTTTAATCGCGCATATTTGTGATTTATTTGTTATTGCACAACATGACATAATCTATTGAGGATTCATTTGATACTTCCATTGGTAGGGAGCAAGCTAAAAACATTTCTGACTCTGAGTCGGATATTTTATGTCTTTAATAATGGACTTTAAAAAATAATTTGAAAAGAATTCAAGGACTTTTATTAAACAAGTACATCTATAATGATTACACTTTTAAAGATGCAAGAACTGATTTTAAAAAAAAATTAATAACAAGCACTATATAATAGCTTAAGATAATTGTACATTTTAATCACAAAAGAAACCTTTTTGTTGTTATGCCAAGAGTCCCTTAACACTTACTTGGTATGTTCCTAAAGCAGTCGCTGTCTTTACTAGTGATTGTATTATAAAAAGATAAAATTGAATTGTATCCTTAATATTTATTTATCACAGAATTCAGAAAAAAATGGTTTAAAATCCTACTTTTCAACTCTTTTAAAAAATATATTGCACACTTTTTTGCATCTTATAAAATGAGATTACTGATACTATATAAAAAAAAAGGGAGGGGAGAGTTGCCATTTAATTTTTGTAGTTTTTAAACTATAACTTCGACATAATGTTAACTTAATTAAAAAAACACTCAATTTCAATTTGTGACATTCATTTTTTAGCTTATTAAAAATTTGTAAAGAAACATTAATGAATCTTTAATATCTCATTCAAAATTGAATTAAGTATCTCACAAAAATATAAGAACAAATATTTTTTAACAATTTCACTCATCATAAAGTTTATGTATGTGCACACACAATTAACCTTTACATTCTGACTTTCAGAAAATAATGGGGGAACAGGTATCATTGAGTGTGCCACATGAAAATCAAATCTTTATGATTTAAATTCTTCTCTTATTTATGAGGTAGAAAGGAATAATGTTGTTTAAGTTCAATTAAATTAGTGAAAAATAATATTCAGTGCATTAAGTATGACCTTCAGTTTAATCGTTTTCATTATAAATTTAGTAAACATTTTATGAGACATAATAAGTATTATTTCATATAAAATATCATTAAACAAATAAAACCATAGTAATAAAATAATTGAGGGGAAAATATTAAAGCAAAATTAGAAAAATACTAAATGATATTGTTGAACATTTTTTTTAATAAATTGAGATATTTGATTTATTTTATGAGCAAATCCTAAGTTTTACATATGCACAATTATGTGAAAAGAATACAATTAATGTAAAATAATGAGAATTTAACTATGTCTTTGATACACATTAACAGCTGGCATTAAACTAAAATTCACTAATTTTTTATTAATAGCAATGTCATTTTTTAAATGAAAAAAAAAATTGATAACTTTACAAAAGGAGCAGTTTTAATTTAAATTGGTGATTTTTTATTTTCTTTAGAAATCCATTACTCTAGAGCAGCAGTGTCCAAACATTAACTTTCACATTGGAAGGGGGAAAAAAACTGCCTCAAAAAAAAAGCATTGCTAATTTAGCAATAATTATAAAGCTAAAATTTTTTTTTAAATATACAGTTCAACATATCTGCCACGACAAAAAAACATTGCAAGCTTTGATTTCTTCTTACAGAATAAATCAAACAAAACATTTTGCTTAATATTTTTCTTATTTAAAATCTCATTGATTTAAAAAAAAATTCAAAATTTTATATTGAACAACATTTATAGAACTGCTAAGCTGCATGAATCACATATACGACAGCCCTGTTGAACAGATAAAAAATGTTTCAAAATCCTTTTTCAGAAATAAAAATTAATTGTATATACATTTATTTAAACTTTTCAGAAGAAGGGTTTTAAATAAAAATTGTAAAATTTATTAAATCATCATGAATAAATGCTTAGCTAAAAAATATATCATCCTACTACTATTCAACAATAAAAATTCTAAAACCATCTTTCTCTTTGAAATGTCTTATTCAAAAGTAATTTGTTACTGTGTTTGCATCTGATACCTTTCAAATGTCCATCAATCATGCCTGAATTTCTGCCAATACAATAAGAATTCTTACACACATAATTTCAAAGTTCATTTACATCTACTTGAATGAAATAAAACATTTATAGCTATCTTTGTAATAAAAACTGTGATAGAAAAAATATTTTAATATACATTATATTTTGTGAAGCATTGAGTTTTTAAAAGCTTTTAATAAAATATCACTTTATAAACTAAGACAGATAACAATAAGGGGTAAAAATTAAGTAGTTGATAGAAATAATACATACATTCTCAATACTTAATCTATAAATGTATAACAATGTTTAAAAAATATCTCTTTACACCCACTTTGTTTCCTATAATAAATTTTTACTTACTCTTCTTCTGATGAGACAAAAGTGCATCGAGATAAAATGGCCTCCCTGATCTCTTCTTGTTCTACAGAACGGTTGGCTGATTTCAAAATGGGTTGCACACTCTTTTCCATGATCAAAGATACTTTATGACCTAAATCAAATTTTGCTGGAAAATAAATAAAAAAGTTTCAACTGACATAAAAATTATACAGCACTTTTCAAATTACGTAACAAGATTTGGATATTTTGCATCTACAAATTTATATTCATGAGTTACTTTAAAATAATAAAACCCTTTATTGTCCAGTCCTGATAAAAAAAAATTAAAAAAAAGCTTCTAACACAAATAAATCTCCAACTTACAATAATTAGAAATTGAATCAAAATTTGAAAAAAAAAATAGTTAACAAGATTTTGTATCTTGAAATAATGTCTAATAAGCCACCTACACTACCTATGAAAATCACCTTTGGAAAAAGAGACATTTATTGTTTTAATTGATTATGCCACACATTCAGCCTAGCAAATGGTAGTGTGCACCACTAGGGGGGATATATGTATAGATATATGTATATTCCAGCAATAATATTTCTACTTAAGGGAAAGGTATAATTACCAAACTTATTTATTAATGAGGTTATCATTCTTACTGAAACTTTTGTAAATCAAACTTAATGAATAAAAAGTGCAATTTTAATATAGGCAATAAATTTGAAAGTTTCTTGCACTTTTTACAGTAACACAATATACAAGAGAAAAATAAATATTTCCAAACTTCGAATATCAGTAATATAAGTAATATTTGAATATAAGTAATTTTTCTCAAAAATTTTACCAAATGAGAAATGAAGAAAACATAGAATTTACAAAATGTATTTTATTTCACATCTTTACTACATGAAAATGACAAATTTAATAAATAAAATATAAAAAAAATTTCATCCAAAAGAAACTATGATTTTTAGGAACTTCTTGATTAACAAAGCACCACTTTACCCCAAACAAATATTGGTGCCAAATGTAACTAGATAAGTGGACCAACCATTTTATTAAACATAACAGTAATGCAAGAAATAAATTTTAAAAAATAAATAAACACCTAATTAAAACAGAAAAATTTTGGACTCGTAATAAAAGGCATAATACGGGTGATTTTTTTTTAATTTCAAAATATTTGCGTTTCCTCCAATATGGCAAGGATCCTGATGTTGACGAGCAGTACCTAGCTAATATTTATTTTTCAATTAGACATTTTTATGCAATATAGCAGTTTATATTTAAGACACATAATACTGGATCCATAAAACAGAATCCATAGATCATATTCAGTTGTTTGTATCCAATATATTTTTATTTTAACAATCAGAATGAATTATACATTTTCCTGAAATATTTTTTTAAAACAACCAAAGTTTTCGCAGAGTGGACCAGACAACCAATAAGAAAACATTCTTTAATTTCATAGAAAATTACAATTGATTACTGACTCGGAAGAATATTTTCTGTGAATAAATAAACTTTTGTTTGATTTTTACAATTTATCTGGATTGTAGATTTTCCACTACATGTTTGTCAAGGGATTCATTCTTAACT
This sequence comes from Caerostris darwini, assembly GCA_021605075.1. Classification (NCBI taxonomy): domain Eukaryota; kingdom Metazoa; phylum Arthropoda; class Arachnida; order Araneae; family Araneidae; genus Caerostris; species Caerostris darwini. The sequence continues at coordinate 427,747 of BPLQ01006946.1, forward strand.
GGAGTTAATACATTATTACATATGATAACTCTTGAATTCAGAAATAAATAAAATAGTGCTCAAGAAAGAAATGCAAGACACTTGAAAATAATTGTATTCCATAAACTTCTTTTTCACAGCAGGATTATTCATTGCATAAGAAAACATTCATTAGCAAAAAAATGTAATTTTATGTTGCTTAAAAACAAATTCTTTCACTATAGATAAAATTAGTTAACTGCTAAATCTTATATCCTTTATAAATATTTAAGTAGAATGAAGTCTTTAAAAAGTTATTTAAATTAATTTTAAATCAGAGTTAGGCAAAAAAAAAATTTTGAAATTACACATTTTTACTTCCTACATAGTATATAAATTTTTCTTTTAGCGTGTTCTTTGAAAATCTGTGATTAACTTACTTTATCAGTTTCCTCCACACTTAAACAAAACAAAACAAAACAAGAAAAAAAAAATCTAAATGAGAAAAAAGAATTTGAGAAACATGTTTATTATTAAACAAAAACAAAATACAGTTACAAGTTACATTTGGTGATTTCGCACACAATTAGAAACTAGCATCCTGTGAATTGAAAAACACCAATTTTCTAAAATCAAACATTCTATACTCCATAACTTTCTGAGAATAATTCACAAGTAATAACATTCTATACTTTTACTAACACTGATTCTATGATAAAAAAAAAAAAATGATGCAAATTATATAAAAGGTTATTTACGTTCTTTTTCCGGGGTATTTTGTTTATTTCCGCTGCAGTTAGACCATTTCTCAAGAATTTCTGTACATAAGGCATCTATATCTACATTTTGCTATAAAACAGAAATAGTAATTAATTATTTTACACAAAAATTTAAAAATCACAAAATTTAGGAACATATAAACTAAAAGAAAATCTTCGCAAAATAGATTAGACAGAATGTTCCATTAAAAGCAAAAAGTAAAAAAACCATGATAAAACGAACAAAAAAAAGATTGATAAAAAGTATCACAACAACAATTAATGTGAAATAAATTTTAAAACAATACATGTACTATATCAGTTTTAATCAATAAACATATGATAAGAAAATAATCATTCATTTTTTTCCTTTACACTATTCCGAAAAAATTAGAACATTCTTACCACTAAGTTCTCAAACATGTCTTTTAAGTTATCCACTTTATCTGTATCAGCATCATCAGTTGTAATAATGCTACTAATGTAGGAAGACAATACTTCATCCTCAATTTGAAATGTTTCAAGCTTTCTAGTTAACCATTCATTAAAAACATCTTCGTCGGCTTGCACAGCCATGGTGATTTTGTTTTTTAAATCGTGGTTTTGTTTGTTTCTGTAGAAGTTGCCATACAATTGTAATAATCATGGAAATATCTTATTTCTACGAATTAGCAGACATATTTAGAAATATACTATGCTTTGAAAAGTTATCGCTTTATACCTTAAATATAAAAATCTATCGGCATTATTTTAAATGAAATTATTTAATAAATTTCCTTTAAAATAATGCTCATTTCTAATTTAAATCTGTTTAGTTTGTTTTGTTTGATTATTTTACATCACCAGGATGTCTTTGGAGGTTTTGAAGAAATTATGAAACGAAGAATTCCTGAAGAAAAAAGACACAGGGATAAAAAGTTATTCCTGAAAATATTTGTAACAAATTGTAAAATATTTACTTCATATCAGTAGAAAAAAGGGGAATGCAAGGGACTTAACTTCAACAAAATTGCAATTGAATTTAAATTTGTGTGATTTGTATAAATTTAAAAACAGAACTTGAAACAATTAATGTGAAATAAATTTTAAAACAATACATGTACAAATTATTTAAATCCCAAAGGTTTTTTTTATTGTTGTTGTTGATGTCGATCAAAAGCTGCAATGGCTTGAATCTATAAATAGTGAAGTAATAAGAATTTATAAATAAATATTTTTAAAGTGTTTATCAATATTTTTAGAAAGCAATCGGAAAAATATTAGTCTATTGTATTTTAAACAAGTAAACTCGACACGTCATATATAAAAATCTTTCAGAACTTTTATTATCATTATTATTGTAAATAAAAAATAGTTATAAATAATCATTTCCCTAATAATGCGATACATTTTTGTTTTATTTTGAAAGGTAAAATACGATCGATTGCAAAAAAATAGTAGTTTTTATTTTATACACAATGTAATTTTCCAATAATAGTGTATTTATTGAAGCTTAAATATAAAAAGGGCTATGGTGATCTGCTCTCAGTGTCTTATTTTAAATTATCTTCTCATCACCATCTTTTGTACCATAGTTCTAATCATCATCCTAACTGCGATAAAAGAGGATTTACAAACCTCTTTGCTCAGAATTGGTGTATGCCTCAACATTACACCTTCTAAGTGACATGTAGGATATAACTTTCATCCCACCATATGATAATGAATTCATCACAACACTGCGAAATCACATGCGTCAATGAAATTTAGTTGCAACATTTGCTCATTACATGGACAAATATTGCGTCAACTCCCTTTTAAAATCGTGTTCGCACATTTTTTTAAGTGTAAATTGTGTGAAACTCACCTTGTGTCAGCTTTATACTGGTCTTTATAAAGTAATTCATCATCATCAGTGACGCAACAGTCCCATGCTCTTCCAAGGACGTCTGCCTACTGGCAGATTTCGAGACGAGAGATGTTTCCTTTTTACGGGGTAAGGTTTTCAGCCCTACGCCCAACTCTCTACAGTCATATTAGACCGGGGCCTACAGTTTAAAGTGGATTTCGAACCACTCCAAACATCCACGGCACTGTAGGGATTCGAACCCGATACCTGTGGCCCAGAGCGCTAATCACTCGGCCATCAGGCCTCTCATAAAGTAATTAGTGAAGTAAATAAAACTGTCACGATTGAATTTAATGGTCTCTGTTCATCTAAACTAAAAGGCATTAACAACACAGAAATTGTTGCAGATTAGTCGGAAAACAAACAGTCTTCTATTAAAATTGTCACAAAATCAGGTAGATATGTTCAATTTCCGAGAAAATTAGCCTCATACTAATTTATATATAATTCTTAAATGCTAAATACTTTTTATGACTATATGTTTGCATACAAAATATGCTAATTTATTTTACATTTTTTTTTTTTTTTTTTTTGCATTTATACATTTATTTACTTTGTATTATTAGCGGTACTAATTCTACAATTATGTTGAGTTAATTTAAGTGTATTAAATTTATTGCTATTCCTTTGATGTAACTCTGGGGTGATATTCTAATGTACCTCCAAGCAATTACTGCGGCCTAATGGCCTTTGGTACACAGGCTCCAGATTCGAATCCTGGCTGTGGCATGGATGTTTGTTAGTGGTTCGGAATCCACTTTAAACTGTCCCGATATGTTTAGCCCTCGTATGCACAAGATGACCGTAGAGCGATAAACCAACCAAAACAATTACTTGTCGAAATCAACAACGGATGATAGTCTGGGATGGCATAAAAAAATATAATATTGGCGAAGGTCAAGGCAAGAAACAGTAATAACATGTTGCTGTGCGTTTTATTAAGATTGTGTTAAATAAAGGAGTCAAAATAGACGCTTTATTGTCATAAACATCGTGGAGCAAAGACCCTACAAAGTAGACAATCTGTTGCACATGTAAATGTTTTGTGAATTATATGAGTTGCACATCAGATTCCAATCATTTTTTTTCGGAGAAATAAGTTTTGCTTTGCATAAACATTGTCACTTGGCACCTTGTCTTTTTAATTGGTAAAAATGTCACGTGTTATCTCTACAAAATTCCATAACCTTTGAAGTTTTCTGTAAATACTTTTAGTAGATAATTGATAATCTTATATCATGTTTCGGTTAATGCGAACTTTTAAAAGTTTGATTTGTGTGCCTACTTATGGTAAAAATAAACGAATTAGAACAGGAAATATGTTTTTATTTATTTATTTTAATTATGTGTTGTTTGAAGCCTCAGTTAATATAATAGCTCTGTATCATTCGTTTCGACTTTCTTTTCACCTATAACTATTAGCACTAACATAATAACTTGTACACGAGCACATCGAAATTTCTGTTAAAAATTTGTTTGAATTAACTTAGGTACACAATCGCATCGGCGAAAATGGTGGCGGACTTGTATCACAGCAACTTCACTTTTTTCGAAATTGGTTAATTTTTTAGCTTAATAAAATTAAGCATTGAAGAACTCCAAAAGCCAACAAGATCTAAATTATCTATTTATATATATATATCTGACATGCTAAATTCAATACGACCATTTTCACATTTGTAGTCTGATGTAATATTTTTTTTTTTTTTTTTTTTATAAACGGGTATTTAATTTGTAACACAGAAGTGTATTTACATTTATGCATTGTAAAAATGAAAAAATGCACGTACAAGAAATTCAGATTCACTACAATAACATACTTCGATTAAAAAACAACAACAATCAATCGACAAGAAAGACTCTCAAACTGTTTGTTCGTATTTCCAACTAATGAGCGACTCAGCTTGTAATTTGTGACCTGCTACGTATTGGGTACGTACGCCAAGTGGCTAGCGCTCGGTAGCACAGGTTACCAGTGGGGCTATGGATGTGGGTTAGTAGTTCGGAATCCACTTTAAACTGTAGGTCTCGGTCTAATAGGATAGTAGAACGTTGTGGGGGGTAGTGCTACTCACGTCGGTAGCATGTCTTCAAGATACACATGCCCCCTGAGTAGTGTTAAATAAGTAACAGTGGTGCAGCCCTGGCTTATGGCATAAAGATTAACTGTCTCTGTATTGCCAGCAGCATTAGAACAACAACAACGTATTGTGTATGCCATGAGTAATGTGCTGCGTCGGATAATTGGGGATTCTCCAATGTTTGATGCCTCTCACTTTCGTGCCAGATTATCGCAAAAGGACAATAATCGTAGACGAAAGACTCTTAATTACTGGCGAACTTATTTGGCGAAAGCTAAGAATACGGCCACAATTGAATTTAAAAAACAGAAATATCGAACATCGTAGACCGGATTTCCAGATTTCTTTTTTCCTTCTTATGAAAAAAAGGACATTTTGGAGTTCCGAAGCTGTATTTGGGCACAACGAGATGATCATAATAAACTCCTATGAAGGTTAAAATTTTAGTAGTTCAATTCAAAGCAAGCATTTCTTCAATTTTTAACTTATTTCTTCATTTACAATTGCTATTTCTCTTTTGGGGTTGTTTCCAAAGTCATTTTTAATTCATCCGAGAATTTTATGACATGCTAACCTGAATATTATCATGCTAACATGAATATTAGATAAAATAATTAAAATTGCAATAAGGGCTTGGAAAATAGAACATAAGTAGCAACTTATTTTTTTGTTTCAGAAAGGAGAGGCGAAGGAAAGTTATGAACCTAACCATCTTCTTTTTGTAATTAGTATTGCTTAAAATTGTGGAATAATGTACATCTTGACAACATGTTTTCTTATTTCTCTCCAAATTTTAGCCAATTTTTGTTCTACCATATAAATATTTCTTCTTTTTGTCAAATACCAATTTCTAAAACATACAACTAAATCTATTAAAATCAATAATAAGGCACATCAAGTGTTTTACATTTAAAAAAAAAAAAAAATAGTGTAGTATACTTTATTTTGTAGAAATTAATTCCAACTACGATGTCAATTAAAAATATTATTTTGCATAAACTAATTCCAGATCATTTGATGCTAATTCAAAAAATGTTGTTATAATTAAAATAAGAATTTTTTCCCCTTTATATTTAATATGAAACTGGTTTTTAAACCTCAAATTTATCATTTGCTATACATTCTTTTAGATACAAACCCATAAACATATGTTTGAGGTTGCAAAATATTTTGAAATTAAAGTTATTTATTCATTAAAAGTTTTGGTACTAATTTTTTTACTAACTTTCTAATTAAATTAATCAATTAAAGAAACATTAAATTAAGTACAGCCTTTGGAAATAACAATTCCATAACTACGTAAAAATTTCAATTTGCTTTTTTTTTTTTTTTTTGGATTCCTTTTTCCCCTTTAGAATAGAATACTTTCACACCAAAATTATTTCTAAGTTTCAAAATACCACAAGTTTACAGATAAGGCTAATTTTCATGCTTGTGAAAAAAATGTTTTTTAGTGATGAAATGATTATTAAAGTAAAAAACATTTTTTCATAAGCATGAAAATCAATCATATCTGTAAACTTTTGGTATTTTGAAACTAAAAATGATTTTAGTATGGAAGTATTCTTATTTTTTGTAAATATTTGGTAAAGGTAAGTATCTGTTAAATTTAATATAGAATGATATTGATTACACATCTTATAATTTAAAATATTGATTTCTTATTCAAAGGCAAGATTCATTTTAGAGAGATCAGACCTACATATTTAATCATTTTTAAGGGTGTTTTCACTTTTTTGCAGCTGTTCATTCAATCTTTTATAAATGTTAAAGCTATTCGATCATTATTAAATTTCAACATTGTTAATAGAAAATATGTTTAATGCAATTTTTTTTGATATTTCAAATATATTTTTTCTCTTATAAGAAATAAGAAAATAATCATAATGCTGTCCATTTTGATTAGCTTAATATTATCCAAATATAATGTAGCAAAAAATTTACATATACACAGTTTCAGGCATATTCAGAAAATTTTCAATGCTGCTTAAGAAGTTCATGAATTCTTTGTCTTTAAAATCTCACATTTGCTCTTTTTTTATTTTTGTGGTTATTATTGCAACAGATTATAACTAATTTCGTATAATAACTATTTATTTCATAACTTAATCTTAATTACTTTTTTTGTAAAATACTCACAGTGATTTCTATTATATTTATTTTAAAACCATTATACTTGTTTATTATTCACTTAAGATACTCTAGATGTCTTTTGATTATTATTAAATTTAATTTTAGACTGCAGAATATTTTATCAGCAATTTTTGAATAATTGATAACTAAAAAATAAATTTTTATCTTCATTTGATATAAATTGTGGGTTAACAATAAAAATGCTTAACATGTCATTAATTAATGCATAACAAAATTAAATTGTTGGTTCATCCCAGCAAAATGCATATTAAATAGTATGAAATTAATTCTGTACAAATCAAGCCATCAACAAAAAAATTCGAGATGGAAATATACTATAATTAAAAATTTTATTCAATGTAAAGAATTAATAAGTTTAAGAAATAACATGAATGATAACAAGAATGTTAACTTCTGTTAATTAGAAGGAAAAAAAAAAGCCTTGTAAAAGTCAGTATTAACGGTATTCTAGATAAGGATTATTTTTTATCTCTTATTTTAAGTTATTTTATACACCAATATTTATTACGAAAGCAAAATGCACCTAAGGGAGGAATGATATAATCGATAAATAACAAAGGAAAAGAGCAATGCATATCCAAAATTATCAAATAGTAGAATAAAGGTAAGAAAATATTGTATCTCATGTTTAGTATATTTTTGGTGAGAATTGCAATATTAATTTTTTTAGCATTTGATTTTTATTACAATATTAAATAAAAATTATTCAAATATGTTCAAATAAGTTTACAAGAAAGCGAGGCATATATCAAACATTAATTTCAATAAAATGAATTTGCAAAATTAAATGTACAATTTCAATCTTAGTTTATATTTTTTTATAATGAGGTATTGTAAAATTATAATTAAATATTATTGTATTTTAATTTATTACCTTGTATATTAAAGTTTTAAAAAATGGAGATTAGTCAAGATTTAGAGATTGAGTTTAATAGAATTACAGTAACCTCTTTTTAATCCGGCATATTCGGAACCCCGGCCCTGCCTGAATTTTCAAGTATGAATCTAGTTTTAAGGAAGATATTGAAGATAAAGCATTGTAAATAAAAATTTATATTATTAAAACATGTACATATTTAATGTGTTTACACACATTTTGAACATATGCGAATGATAAAAATATCCAACTAATGTAAGCACAACTGTGTCACAATCTGGTGGATAATGTCAACAAACACCAGATTCCATATGAAAATGAAGGCTAAATTAGTGCTAGAATATAGAATGTGCCAAATTAAAGAGAGGTTACTGTATTTCAGATTTCTAATCTTAAATCTCATGCTCTTTCTTTTCTAATTGTTATCTATCTGAGAAAACACTAGATTTGAATATTGACTCAAGAAATGTTTACACGATTATTTGGATTCCCTGTATATTCTATTACAATTCAATTTTCATCAGTGCAGTTGCAATAATCTTAATGAAAAAAATTTCTATAAAATTTGAAATCAGTAATGAAATATCAACCTAAATTGTGATTTCATTTTTATATAAAGTCAATAGATCAAAAAAGATTTGTTCATTAATTACTGATGCTCAATTACATAACACAAGTTCTTGAAAAAAAATGACAGGAATCATAATTTCTTTCAAATATTAATGAAATTTAAGACTTATAAATGCCTTTCAAAATTAATAAAGAAATGCAATTTATTTAAATCTTCATAATCAGTTAAAAGTAAATATTTTTACTTACAAAATACTAAAGATTTTATCCATCACATATATTCAAAACAAAATAATAGTAAAAATTAAGACAAGAACTAACAAAGAAAGAGTTATTTGCATAAACGATTTATAAATGCTCTCTCTTCTTAATAGAAATAAACAGTAATAAATTCTCTGTATATTAAACATATATAAATTCTCTGCATACTATTTTACAGAGTCTTAAATAAATATATGAACATTCACAAATATTATACGAATACAATATTTTTCATTACAAAACAATCCTTAAAGTATATATTTCAGTACATAATTGCAAAAAAGTTGAATATAAATGAACTTGTAGTTTAAAAGTATAAAAAAAAAAAAAAAAACAATAAAAATTTTTTTTAAACTATAATTCTAAATCATGGTAATTCTAATAAATCATTGAAATAATTTTCTTTCCATCAGTATATGAGACTCAAAAAAAACAAAGAAAGTATCTAAAAATTTTTTTTCTAAGTTTGGTTTGTCATTTAAGGATCATTTTGTGCACACTTCAGGCTAATTAGACAGGGACCTACAGTTTAACATGGATTCCGAACCACTAACAAACATCCATGCCACCACCAGGATTTGAATCTGAAACCTGTGGTACCAAAAGCCAGAGCACTAGCCAATTGGCTATCAGGCAACAAAACTTTCTGAGAGAAGAAAAAAAACTATTTAACCCATAAAAAAATTCAATGCTATTAATAATGCTAAATTTGTATCATTGATATATTTATAAAGTTTATAATTACTGTACAGTCTGACCATGAATAGTGTGGAAATCTAAATTTTTAAAAAGACAATCTTAAAAGACTTAATCTATGTGACTAAAGACTTAATCTATGTGACCAGTCACATAGATTAAGCACAAAGCTGCTTTGAAAGAAAAGTGTAATAGCTAGTGTGGCGATTTTTCATCCAGTTTTTCTTTTACTATCATGTTATCTAAAATTTGAATTATTAAAAATAGTAATTCTTTCTATTGCAACGAAAATTCTCTTAACTGACATTAAATCAATGATCGAGATGTTCATAAATCTGTCCATTATGGCTGCTTGCCAATTTTCCACACAATCGGTGGTCAAACTATTTATGTAATACTTAGTTTTAAACAATTTTTACAAATTAATAATTTCAATAACTGATCATTAATAAATCTGATAATAAAAGTTTAGTAAATAAATAAATATGATAAAAATTATGATAATTCTAAGTTTAATTCTTTAAACTAGGGAAACAATGGATAGAAAGTTTAGCTAACACTAAAAACAAGGTTATTTTCAAGAAATCAATTATTTCAATTAGAAAAGTATTTTGTTTTAGGGAAAATTGCAGCTTTTTTTTCTTTCTATACTTATAAACCATATATCTGAAATATAAATCTTTACAAACATGCATTTGAGTAAAATAGTAATAAAAAAAACGCATATGAGCTTAAGTTTCATCATATATTAGTATTCTTTTAGTGAAAACTTTTAAAATTTCTGTAGTAAATATTTTATTCATTTGAATACATCAAGTATTATACTGAAAGCCATTTTAATAGAAGAAAATATATGTATACATGGTTATGCAACATAACAGATAAATGTTAAATTTAGTAACTATGAGGAATATTAAATGTAAATACTATGTATACTATAAGAAATAATAAATTTGCACCTATCAAAATATTAAACTTTTTAAAAAACACATTATTTTAACATTTACCTACTTGCTGATCAAAATATGTGCATAAATTTAACCTACTACCTTTATATATAAAAGTTTGTTATATATTTTTAAAATAGCAGCAAGAAAATGATATGAAACTGGTAGTCCCATACTATTGTTCTTTTTTTTAAATGTTATTTACTTTAGAATCAAGATATAAGAGCTTTTGATACAAACTAAAGGAAAAGGTGTGTTAAAAAAGAATGAAAATTGGTAGAATTTATTGTTTAAAACGTATATCATTACCTTAAAATGGCATTAGCAAAACGTTTTTTTTTTTTTTTTTTTTTTTTTTGAGGGGGAGGTAACATGACAAAAGGTTATGATTTGATTAATTCAAAATGTAAATGAATATTAAAAACAATTGCACTATTTAGTCCACAACAACAAGAAAGAGAAAATTTCCCCTATTTTACTTATCAAAATGAGTAATTTTTAAATTAAACATAATAAGAATAATAAACTAATCCGATGGCACTCGTACTAAACCAGACGGCACACAGCCACCAAGTCATGAACCCCAAGATGCCACGATACAAAATTGGGGTAAACACTTTCTTTAAGCTTAGAAGTGTAAGAGAAATTTGTTGACTAGATTCTAATATATCACTACTGACAGGCAAAGAAGACATTTTAGCAGTAGCATTGGCAATTTCCGTGGATTCTGCAACATTAATATAGCTGCTCCATTTATAATCTCCTGAAATAGACAGATAGTAAATATAGTTTTTCTTCCCAAACAATGGAATTTCAAATTACAATAGAAATTACAATTTAAATCTGCTAAATCTCAATAATACTATTAAATGCATAGACAAACTTAATGTATTTTAATAAATAGATTAAAAAGCTATTTCTATAAATAAAATGCTTTATTTATTAAAAAATAAAATCTTTCAGAAGTAATTTATTTTAGAAAGTAACAGTAAACAATTTTAAACAAGAATGAATCAATTACATGATATATATGTACATAATAAAATGCATTTTATTAAATTTCTCTGAGTTTTTTTTATCTAAATATACCTAATTATAAACCTATTAATCATGCATCATATTTTCTCAAAACAACAGATTCTTGCCTTTTCAATAATTATTGACTTAACTTTTCTTTTTTGTATGCTCTATAATTTCTTACACATTAAAATTTGTTAATTTAAACAATTACGAGATTTTGTGATTTCCAGCAATGTTGAGGAATCGGCACAAAAAATTTCTAATTCCTAGCTCGAATATTTTATACAGACCCTCAACTCTTTACTTTAATTTTGTCTATCATTATTTTTACTGATCTACCGAGGAATTTTTTTTTTTATTAAATTCATTCACTTTTATAGAACTTATACCTATAAACAGTTTTGTTACAACTTCAATGGTGTAGTATTTGCATTAACTTAAAATATATCTTGATACTTTAAATTTGTTTTCAAGAAATGTACATTACTTATAAGAATAATAGCCCTAAATTAATAGATATGACACACACACATATATATTGGTTAAAAAATTTACAGCTGAACTAATGAATAAAATCATACAAACCTAAAGTTTTTAGTAAGAGAGTACAAAATAAACATAACATCAATGGTGTAAGATACTGCAAGGTAACAACACACAAATAATAGAAAACTCTTGCAACCTAAATGAAACATAAATTACAATAAAGTTAATCAAAATATAATAGAATAGCAACATGAAAAAAAAAGGTTTTCCAACGTCATTTAATAGAAATTTAACACATAAATTATGTAAAATGAGGAACTTATTTACTTAATGTAAAGCTCTCATATTCTATTTAATCTTATTTTGTTAGTTTTAATTACATATTATTCTAAAAAAAGAAAACTACTTTTTTACACATTAAGTTGTACACTATAAGATTTTTAATAATAATGGATTTTTAAGCTGTTGAATTTATAAAAAAAAAAATTAAATGTTTTCTTCCAATTAATTTGTATACATAATTTCCCCTGCAAAAGGATCGTATGAATAAAAAAAAGTTGAACTAAAGAAAAAAATTATCTTTAATATGAAAAATTCTAATGTACTAATAGCAAGGCTTTACAGATTAATATTCAAAGATTATGATGCATTAAGTTCAATGCATTTGTTATAAACATATCAGTAAAAGACAATTACCATTTTCTGTAACTCTACATTACTAATGCGTCCAGCCTCTTTTCTCAGATTTCTAACTTTTTCTGGTGCCATGTTCAAATAAGATTGTAAGTAATGGGGCATAAGGAAAAATCTTATGGCCAAGATAAAAACAATTAAAACCAAACGGGTTGTATCAAATGCATCAGATGACATCCTGTAAAATAATACATCATTAATGCCTGTTAAACCCTAAAATACAAGCATTAAAGCAGTGAATTTCAAAAAAGGAAAACTGCAATGCAATTTTGAAAATTAAGCATTTTAGTGGAAAAATTTTTTTAGGGGTTATACAAATAATGAAGAGTAACTTAGAACTTTAACAAAATTCAAAATCAAATCCTCAAAAATTAATATTAGCTATTTATTATTATTTTTTTTAATTATTAGAACAATAATAATAAAGTAAATTTCAAAACAGAATTCATTATAAGGCTTTAAAGACAATGAAATTACGGCATTCAATAGCCATGGTTTAAGAAAAATATCTATTATGATCAGGAAACTGTTAGAAATGTGGAAATTTTGGCATTTATGAGATGTTTAGCAAAAAGTTTTATATGCAAAATACGATAAACTCTTTAATCTGGCCCATTCTGCAGCTGGTTGTGCAGGAGGAGCAATTTTGCCAGATTATCAAGCGAAACATAGTTTTAAGAGGAATATCAAAAAGAAAACACTCTAGATAAAAATTTAAAACATGCTTATATTTAATGCTTTCAATATATAAGAAATTAAATAAGTACATGTTTAATATGTACATATTTAATGAAAATACCAGCAGCATTATGCCACCATTTGGCAGACAAAAACAATTCTCGTATCCATACGCAAAGTGAAGGCTCGATCAGTGGCAGTTTATAAAATGCACCGAACTATCAAATGCCAAATTAAAGAGTACATATTAAACTAACCAATATAAAAGTAAAAAATTAATAGATAAACTAAAATTCATATCAATTAGAAACTATTTCAAAAATTATTAAACATTTCTGAATAAAATATAATATATATATATATATATATTAAATGTAAGTGCAAGTCATGAATTAGGATGATAATGAAACACCTTTTAGGGAATAACATTTTCATATACGAAAATTCATAAATGTACACAGAAAATAAATATATTAAAATTAATTTACACAGAAAATAGCATATATTGTAAAAATCTCTTTGTCTATAATTTTATTAACTATTTTATTTTCCAATACTTCATGATGTATTCTTTTTATTATATTATTTTATTTATTAGATTCCTTTCATTGCTATTTTTAATGAAGATAATCTAGAGCTAGTTTTTATTATTAATAATTGAATAGATATATGTAAGGTTTCTCCTTTTAGGAAAATTCTTTTTTACACCATATCAATTTCTCTTCGATTGTTTTCAGATTTAAGTTTAATATCACACCTCACACATATAATTAAAAGATTTTTGATCATTATTGTAAAGATTACGGCAAAAGAAAAGGATCAAAGGATGGAAAATCAAGCAAAAAGCATCTAAAGGTAAGGAAAATTTGACCAATACTAACCAGTTGAAATTTTAAATGTCAGCTTACATGATAGTTTAGATTAATCCTTTACTATATTATACCTTTTTTTTTTTTTTTTTTTTTTTGAATATAAAAAAAAATGGAATCTGAGACAGAAAGAGAGAGATTCTATTATTTTATATATATACTAAAGAAACCTTATTTATTTAATACTTTTATTTTGTGAAACAGAAAGTACATGAACTAATAAAGAATATTCATTCAGTGAGAAGTAATATCTTAAGAATATACTTATATATAAATGAATTAAAGTTTGTTAAAATATTTTAGGAAACATTGTAAAATAATTTATGATATATATATATATATTACTTTATTCAATATTTATCTCGGTTAAAAAATTATTGCTATTCAAAAACATTTATTAGTCATAGGTAAATAAATATAATTAATGAAAAAAATATTTTATTTTTTCTAAAGGTATGATTTTCATTAATATAAATCCTCTTCAAACTATTAAATTTTTTATGTAACTTTTTACATTAAATATTATTTTACAAAATAAAAAGAAACATTTTGTATTTATTTCTTACAAGATAACACATGAAAAAAAATTGACCTTAATCTAAAAAGTAAACTCCATAAAAATGAAATCTGAAACACAAAATGAACTATAATTAAAGATTTTGCTCCTCCTCCTCTCCTGACTCTATTGCATAATTTCATATGATTTTTACTAATGGATTTAGAAATATGTGTGCAATAAGTTCAATGAATTTTATTGAATTCACCTATAAAAACATTTTTCCCTAATAATTTTTTACAATTTTAAAGGTATATTTGCACTTACATAAAAGAATAATAAAAAAAAATATTTAAGTAACATTAACTAATTAATTATTACAAACAATCAATTTTATTTAAATAAAAAAAATGGATTGTAATAAATATATATCCTTCATGCAGCCCATTAAAGATTAAATTAATTCAAAGAAGAGGATAACAGTTTATAGATAGCATTTTACATTTATACAAACAATCATAAAAAAAGGAATAATTTTTAAAGCAACTTTTAACAAATAAACTAAATAAATAGTGCTTGATTTTCAATAACTGGTTACTTGTTTTTTTTATTTTTTTTTATAAGTCTTTATGTACATGATTAAATGCAAGGGTAGGGAGTTGTACAAAAAATCTCCAACCAGAGTAGGTAGTTTTTTACCAACTCCCGACTCTATTGCATAATTTTATATGATTTTTACTAATGGATTTAGGACTAATGGATGTGTGCGATAAGTTCAATGAATTTTATTGAACTCACCTATAAAAACATTTTTCCCTAACAATTTTAAAGGTATATTTGCACTTACTTAAAAGACATCCTTGGACACAAAATTTGCTTACAAAAAAAGCATGTATTCTATAAAAATAACTATTAAATTAAAAGATATCAAAGTATTATAGAATAGTTGAAGAGAAGTAAAAGAAAATTACGCATTTTAAGCAGAAAAATGCTCTATTTATAATACATTAAATCTTTTTTGTTTTTAATATTAGAATACACTGAAGTGACAAAAGTCATGGGATAGCAATATGCAAATTTTCAGATGGCAGTAGCATCGCGTAGAACAGGTATAAATGCGCAGTGCTTTCATTTCTGTTCAAGTTATTCATGTGAAGAGGTTTTGACGTGATGATGACCGCACGACGGGAATTAACAGACTTTGAACGCGGAATGTTAGTTGGAGCTAGACGCATGGGTCATGCCATTTCGGAAATCGTTAGGGAATTCAACATTCCCAGATCCACTGTGTCAAGAGTGTGCCGAGAGTATGAAATTTCAGGCATAACATCCCACCATGGACAGCGCAGTGGTCGACCGCCTGCACTTAACGACCGAGACCGGTGACGTCTGCAAAGAGTCGTAAATTCTAACAGACAAGCAACACTGCGTCAAATAACCGCAGAAATCAATGTGGAACGTACAAGGGACTTGTCTGTTAGAACTGTGCGGAGAAATTTGGCTTTCTTGGGCTATTCCAGCAGAAGACCGACTCGAGTGCCGTTACTGACAGAACGACATCGCTTGCAGCGACTCTCGTGGCACGTGAGCATATCGGTTGGTCCCTAGATGAATGGAAAACCGTAGCCTGGTCCGATGAGTCACGATTTCAGTTGGTAAAAGCTGATGGTAGGGTTCGAGTGTGGCGCAAACCCCACGAAGCCATGGACCCAAACTGTCAGCAAGGCACTGTTCAAGCTGGTGGTGGCTCCGTAATGGTGTGGGCTGTTTTTTCATGGCATGGACTTGGTCCTCTGGTGCGACTGGACCGAACATTGACTGGAAATGCTTATGTTCAGCTACTTGGAGATCACTTGCAGCCATTCATGGACTTCATGTACCCAAACAACGATGGGATTTTTATGGATGATAATGCGCCATGTCACCGGGCCACAACTGTCCGCGATTGGTTTGAAGAACATTATGGACAATTCCAACGAATGATCTGGCCACCTAGATCGCCCGACATGAATCCCATCGAGCATTTATGGGACATCATCGAGAGGTCTGTTCGTGCCCAAAATCCTGCACCATCAACGCTTTCACAATTATGGACGTCTATCGAGACAGCATGGCTCAATATTCCTGCAGAAGACTTCCAACGACTTGTTGAGTCCATGCCACGTCGAGTTGCTGCACTTCGCCGGGCGAAAGGAGGGCCGACACGATATTAAGAGGTATCCCATGACTTTTGTCACTTCAGTGTAGCTTCTATACAATCTTCTTTTATTATTGTTATAAGATAGCTTTTTATAAGCTTCAGTGAGGAGGCAATTGCTTAATACTTTCTTAGTTTGATTCATTTAGCTGTAGTTGTCTTTGCTATTGGTTGTATTACTGAAGGATGCAATTGAATTGCCTCCTTAACATTTAATTTTAAGATTTATTCCTAGAAATTTGGAAAAATAAACAATATTTTTATAAAAGAATCGGGAGTCAAATTTTTAAACCAACTCCCACTTCAATTTTTTTTAAAATACTCAATTCTCGAATCCATCTGTCAAAATGCAATGGATTTTATAATTTACCATTGAAGTATAGTATATTTAAAATCTACAATTGCAAAGAATGAGTAATAAAAAAAGTAACTAATGTTCACTAAATAAAGCAGTATGGAGAATTCTATATTCAATAGAAAAACTAACATTTTAGTAAAGCAACCTTCTTTAGGATATTCTGAATTGCAATGAAATCCTCTAGAAGAATTTTCAACATATATATTTATCTTAAAATTAGGAGCATAAAAAATTAAAATTATTAAATATTATTTTCCTCTTTTAGAAAATAAATCTGTTTATGTTTTTTTCATCTGCATATAGAATAATTTTTTTTTCATTTAATTATACAATTTAAATAAATTTTAGATCATAATAAGCATAAATGAATGAAATAAAGATTTATCACATAATACTTACAAAACATCAGGTATACCAGGCCATGTTCTTTCTGTAAAGTAATGTCTGCTAATTGGCTTCACCCACATTAAGAGCACAAAAACAGGTGATATAAAACTGATATGAAGGAGAGTTCTGCATTGGGGAAAAAAAAAATTAATTAATATTGGAAATAAGAACAATTTATGTTAAAAAAATCTTTTTCTTTGTTCATGGATACTCATATGGTCAATGTATTTGCATAATTTGTAATAGTTTATTATTAAAGTTTTGTTAAATTTTCTATGTTTTAAACATATTTAAATAATAGGTAACAGGCATGAGAGACACAATGAATTAATTATTTACATCATTTTATGTTTTAAAAGTAAAATATATTTAAAAAATTACTTTAAAAGAGGTCTTTCCGCACAATATTTCAATGCATCCTTATGCATTCTGGCTAAACGAAGACCAGGAAATGTGAAAAAAGATCCAATGAAGCCACACCACAAAGCTAAACACAGCTTAAACATAAGTTTAGAGGCAGGACCACTAGAAAAAAAGAACAATATTTTATATACATTGTTTAGACAAACACAATAGTGATATAACACCAAAACTTATTTCTTCTACACTCTATTGTATAGTAATACACACATACAACAAAATTTAAACAAAAGAAAATTGATGAAAAAATAAAAAAGTTGAATTTTAATACTCCATTTCACGGACATGAATTAAAATACAAATTTTACATCTACACATAATAAAGAATCGCCAAAAAATATTTAGATACCAAAGAGAAAAAATTTTGTTTTCTTTTAATGCATTTCAGCTTTAAATTTGATTCTTCTTTTTTATTGAACATTGGTGGGCCTCATGTACCATTTATGAACCCATGAACAGCCCACCGACAGATGATGAGGACGACCTTCCGGGAAGACTTTTAGTAATAACCGTCTCGTATTTGGATGCCGTGTGAGAGAAAACTCATAAAACTTCCCCAGGCAGCCTAAATGCCAATGGAATATGCTTTTACACATATCACAATCACCATGGAAACTCCTTGTTTTTCAAAGCAGTGATTACAACAATGTCCGCATCAGATCCTCCCTCGGCCACTGGTACCAAGCCCCAAGTACTGCGTTTTCAATTTGATTGAATATAACATTTTGTTTTATTGTAGTTTATAGGCAAGACAAATTTTTTTTCATACTCATTCAATAATTAAAGTTTTTTTCATTCTAAATGGTAAGCATTTCTACTTATTAAATTATAAAGTTGAGTATATTTTCATGAAGTTTATAAATGTCTAAAGAAAAATATATGTATATATACGATGATAAAAAAAAAAAAAAAAAAAAAAAATAATAATTTTAAAATTGACTGCAATTTTTTAAAAATTAATTTAAGAGTGATTATAATTGGCTATTATGAATGAGTTATCTAATTTGAAGATACTTCCATTATTGTAGGCTTTTATAAGTTCTCTTAAAAAACGAATTTAAAAGAAATTTTAATTTGCACATAAATGTAAAACAAACCACTTTTTTTAGAAAAGTAAACATCAAATGTAAATAAATTTCTCTTTAAAAAAATATAATAAATAAAATTATTCTAAATTTTGCATTTAAAACTAAAACTGATTATTACTACTGTTTTACAACAGATATTTTAAAAGTGATTAGAAACTTGCAAAGACTATAAAAATATATAACTTGATATTCTAGTTTTGAAATTAATAGTAATAAAAAAAATTAATATACAATTATCACAAAAGTACTCATTTCCGAAGACAGCAACAAAATGTTTGTTAAATTTTAATTATACAGAATAATTTTCAAAGAAAGAAGAAAAAATGCAAAGATCAAATGGTTTGAGTCCACAAAATAACTCCACAATTACTAAACTGTATCTAAAAAATAAACATTAAATAATTCATTCCTTTAAAATTGTAAAATCTAAAATTATCACATTGAAAAAATTTTTTTATACATATTAAAAATCAATTTATGTTTTAAATTTTTTATAAGTTATAATTTTTTTTTCCTTTAAAGACTCAGATGAAATGAAATTCATTATTATTTTAGATTATTTTCTTTTATGCAAAAGATAGGAGTTTAGCTAGTTTATTATATAATATAAATATCATATGAATTTTAAATGCTTTTTATAAATCTAAACATAAATCAAATTTTACCTGGAGTCTAAACCTTGATCCATCAAAAATGAATGAGCACTTGCATTAAAGCTTGAATAAGCTACAGAAAACAATTATTTATTAACATTAATCATACAATGAACCTTTAAAGTAGTAAAAACTATTTTGTTATGAACAAATTGTTTTTATAGACATGAGTTTAATAAAAGTCATTGAATTTAGTCTACAAATTCTTCTAAATTCATTAGCAAAGATCATAGTACATAAAATTACAGAAAAGAGTTAGAAGTCTGTATAAAAAAAATCTGACTAAGGAGTCAAATTTTTTTACATCCCTCCCCATCCCTTGTTATAAAATAAATTATATATATATATGCATAAACTATTACAAAATATTGATTTTTATATTCTATTAATGTATTAGAACAACATAATGCATGTTATAACTTATTAAAATTGTTTTTATTTAATAAAAAAAATTAATTAGAAAAATTTTGTAATAATTTTTTGCTATGCATTAGATAAATGATTCAAAAACTTTCGAAGAAAAAAATCGGACTTCTAATTATTATAGCTTTTAAAAAATCTCTTGCTTTAATATATATATATATATATATATGTATATACAAATCTTTTGCAGCAATCTTCTTTGTCTTCTCCACACACAAATCACTTGTATATATATATACATACACAAATTTAGCACTTGGACCATTAAAATCAGCTCAATTACTTATCCAAAACAAATTGTTGTACTTAAAAATATTTATTATAAATTGTAAAAAGCTATCAAAATTACAATTAATTTCTAAATCTTCCACAGAAATATAATTTACCAGGTTCTAATCCAAATTCTAAAAAGTCTTCATCGGCAATTAGAACAATCATGGCAATAAAGAAAAAAAGGAAACCAGCAGTTAAACAAAGAGATCGTTCCCCCACAGCTTCTTCCCCTCGAAAATACAAGGCGGTAAGAGAAAGTAGAATCTTGCTGTTTGAAGTTAAGAAAAATACAAACATATTTGCAAAAAATTTAACATCTATAGGTTTTTATATCACACTGAAAACAAAATTGGTCTTTTGTTGATTTATAGGATACTTTTTTTTTCCTTTGAAAAAGTATAAAATACAGGTTTTATATACTAATATTTTTATTATTATTATTTTCCATTTTATTTTTAAAAGTCTTGTCTTTTTAAGCTATATCTTTTTTTTTTTTTTTTTTTGGTAATTTCATTCTTTTTCTTCAGTAAAAAAAATGAATATAATTGCTTTCATCTACACTTGATACAATATCCAATTAAGTGAAAATTTTTGTTTTAAGTATGCATCAATAGTGAATCTAAATATTACAGTGTTAATATACTTACAACACTTAGCCTATTTAACAAAGATGCCGATATTTTTTGCAATATTTAAAAAAAAATTTATTACATAAAGTTATAAAAATATTTATTCTTTTCTCGAGGTTTTATTTGTGCAAAGCAAGTTTTTCAGCAATAAATATATTCTAAACAAAAATAAAATATTTTGAAAATGATTAAAGAGTATATAAAAGTTCAGAATATCACATTTCCTTCTCTCTCTCTCTCTATATATATATATATTATTATTATTATATTACAAGTGTATATAAGTAAAATATATATCAAAAAGTATTGGTGTTAACATTTTGAAAAAAGGATACGCAGCAAAACCTACAACTAGTATGCACCAGAGAATACTGAGATTGACTTCATCTCTAGCAGGTATAAAAAAGTAATAAATTTCTGTAATTACGTAAACAATCAGGGCACACAAAGAGAAATCCAACAACCACTGATATTCTGAATAATAATGGAGCTGAATCATATCATTGGGCTGGACAGCAGCAACATCTAATTGCAGATCTAAGTTTTTTGGAACCATAAATTCACAATCTCCATTATCTTCTTTTCTGCAAGTAAAAAGTCAGTTGAAATTTAAAGCTGTATTAAATAGTTAAAAAAAAAAATGCATTGTAATATGTAATATATTTTAATATTTATTATTTTTCATAATATTTATTCTACTTTATTTCTGAACAACTGTATCTTGCATTCATTTATTTAATCTATGGTGCATTCCTGTCATAAACTAAAGCACTAGTTCCTACAAGTATTACATTCATGAAAAGATCAAAGGAGCTATAGAAGCTCAACATTTAATTACTTTCAGTTTATCTTTTATTTTTTAAATTTAATTAACAAGTGTTTGTGGAGAGAGGTTTAATAAAAATAGAGGAGGCAGTGAAAGCATAAAGGAAGAGAAGAAATTGAGAAAAATTTATTTGTATGTGTTTTACCTGTTTTGTAATAATAATAAAGCAACATTTTCCAGGTAAACACACAATTGCAAGTAACAATTGATAGGTATTCAAGCCCACAGAGTATAACAAGCAATTACTGTTAGAGGGGAGTGTCAAGCATTGTTGGCGAGTCAACTTTATATCAGCAAGAATATTGCATAAATTTACAGATGACTATCAATAATTCTAGTCATAAAAGCAAATGTCTATAACAAATCTTGGTTTATAAACTGTAAGGAAAAGTTTTTAATTTACATTCCTCCTTCCTATTTACAGGAATATAGGTATAATGCTGTCACAAATTTGTTAACATTAGAAGATAAGAAGAAAAAAAAACTGATTGCAAATAACGAATTGTCATAATTTAAAAATATTGCAGATCAAAAGAGAGCTTACAAGTAAGGCTCATTCCTGCCATTAAAATCACTTTTAATGTCACTTGTAATTTTTTTCATCTTATCCTTTGCTATCATGATTTTCTACGAGTAATGTGAATGTTACTATGGTTGGTTTAAATAAATAATTTTATAAATACAAGTTTCAAGGTATTTTATTAACAACATATTTATCTTAGGGCAGATAAGGAATTAAGAATACAAATTTTTGACTATTACTTTATATTTTTTGCTCAGAGAAAGTAAATTTCCAATAGGATAGCAGTAAACTTTTTTTTTCTCCCTTCATTCTGATAATTGGAACAAAAAAGTTTAAGAACCACTACATTACAGTAATGAAAAAAATCTGAGGTCAATTAACAAGGAAATACTAGAGAATAAAAAAATCTTGCAAAATATAAAATCTAAGCACTTTTAAATTTTAAGGGAACAAAAACTTTTATATTTTTGTAGCAAAAAAAGTACTGCTAATATCTTGAAAATCCATTGTAAAAGGCTTTTTATACAAAAAAAAAAAGTACATTTTTTAGAAAATTCATAAAAGTCGAGTAAGAATATTAAATTTACCTATTTAGAACATTAATATTAAAATGTGTACCTGTCTTTACTCTTTTTTCCTTTTGTTTTCCCAGAATTTCGCTGTAAACCAGCAATGGAAAGTAATTCTTCATCAGAGGGATGAAGGTAACGAGTTAATCTGTAAAATAGAAATCAAATTTAACAGTATTATATAGATACCACATTAAATTTAATTTAACCTCAAATACCACATAGTGGAATCAACATTAAAATTACTAACTTGAGCTAAGACTTAAATTTTCAAAATCATTTTTGATCATGGTTTATTTAAATCTTTTACTTATATTGAAAAATAAAAATTACTTAAAGATCCAATATCTGACCATCAATGAAAATCCTCTATTGCTTAAATAAAAGATAAAGTAAGTAAAATTTGTAAATTTTGTTGATGCTAAATTGCCTTACTATAAAATCTAAATAAATTATTATACTTAAATCTAAAAATATTCATCATGACACTAAATTGTAAAAAAATATTGTCAGGAATAAAATATCGTAGAATATCGTCATGACACTAAATTGTAAAAGCAAATTGTTATTTTGTAATTTTTTAAATAATTTCTTTGTTATTTGTTTTACTACAAAACAAATATCCTTTAAATTATAAATTGAAGAATCATGAATGACATTGGGAAATCATTACATAAATCAATATTCATTTAACTTTATAATTAATGGCGAGAAATTAAGCCATCAATAAGACAATAAGTTAGTTTAGAGCAATGCTAAAAATTAGTATTAAGATAAAATATGTATTAAGATAAAATAAGTAACATTATCTGTCAATATTAAATTTTTGTAGAACTATTCTTATTATTTTGTTTACCCTTATTTGCTTATATGATTTGTGCAAATCTAAGTATAATATTTATGATGTAGGGGAATAAAATTTTACAAAAAACTAAATTGTATGGTTACAATAAAAAAATTAACTTCATTTAACAGAGCAATTTAAATGAGGATTAAAACTTAGTCCTACTAACTTTTTTTATATAAATGGAAAGAACATAATAGATTGAGAAAACCTAAAAATTTTTTTTTTGATGTATATGATTAAAGTATAATTTTACCTTTAACAAATATTGAAGTCATTTCATAAAGTTAATTTATCCATAGAATAAAATTCAGGTATCGCAATATTATTAATAAATTTAGTAATAAACCAAAGATTCTTATAATAAGTTAAAATAATAAAAATAGCACAAAATTATTGACTTATGAAAGGAAGAGTTCTTTTTAATGAATAATACATATCACAAAATTAATACCTATAAGATAAAAGCCATCTAGCAACAGAAAAATGTGCAGATATTTTCTGCAGCACACTAGCCATGACCATTGTCACAACAAGTTGAACACCAAATATTGCCTGGAAGTTTAAAAAAAAAAATTAATGAATAATAATTAAATTTATACAAAAAAAAATATTAATGAAAAGCAAAACTGGTTTCAAATTATAATAAAGCAAAGTGAAAATTCTCATAATAGTTACACCCTATAGTAGACTAGCCACATATAGCATTATAGTATATGTGGATGTTTGTATACTTCTCCTTGGAAAGAAAAAAAAATGCTTACAAAAAAAAAAATGTAATACATGGAAGATGCAGTTGATATGATAGCTTAAATCTACACTGCATAAGAATCACCAAATTCAAATCACATCATTAAATCAATGTAATTGATGCATTTAAGAGCATTAATCAATGGTAAGCAGAAAGTATAACAAAAAGAATGATAGCAATTTTGGATTTTTCTTCTACCCCACAAAAATTATTTTAATAATTTCTTCCTTAAAAAAAAAAAAAAAAAAAAAAAATTAATAAATGGAAGTGCAAAAGAAATTTGCAATTTCCAATTTTGTTTAATAAATCTACAAATTTTACTTTCAAATCACCCTCCACCCATACATATACATTTTAAAATTCAAAATTATTCTTGATATAAATTTTAAAAAACTTAGAACATGATAAAGTTGTTGATAATTTAATACTCAAATACTGAATATAAGGGTAAAAAGTCAAATACTCATAAAGGATTGCCTTTTCTTGAGTTAAGAAATAGTCATTAAAAAATGTAATTTATAATTAAAATAACTAAATATTAAAAATTATATCAATTTATATAAAAAAAATCCTTAATATTTAAAGTACATTTTTACTATTTAAAATCGGCATGAAAAAATATCAACTATAATTTAATCTCAGTTTTATTACTTTTTGTTTCCCTTTGAAAATTTTGATTTGTAGAATTTCCTTAAAATGAAAGAAACAGGGCCTTAGGATTTGGAGATTTTTTTTTTATTGCTAAATTTTTTCATTTCGAAATTATTTTCTCCCACAATTTTAAGCTGCAATTTCTGCTCTAAGTCCAATGACTGGATAGCAAGTAAATTTAGTCAGCTGAATGGGTGATGTCATTTGTTTGGAATGAATGACATAGATGAGGAGGAGTGAACGACTTTTCTTTCTATAGGATTTAAAACATTCTAGAATTATCTTTACCAATGATTAACAATTTGATTTTAAGTTATGATTAATCATTAAATTGTCTTATTAATTACTCATTTTTCTCATTTTTTTAAATTTGTTAGATATTTTACATTAGCTACGTTTAATATCATTTATTTCAATTTGTTTTGTAAATATTAAAACAGACAATATCATTAATGTATAATGGTGTTAGTAATTAATACCATAATTTCTGCTTGTAATTTGAAGATTATACATTAAAAAACTTACAAATTTCATAATTCACATTACAGGCTGTTGCATATAATCTGCTTTTTGCAGTCTGTTAGAAATATTGCTACATTGCTAAAATTAACACTTTTGACTACTTTCTTGTCATACAAATCTTAAAACAATATAATCGAATTTGAAACCAGAAGTGTTTACTTGTTGCGATCTGTATATTCTACAAAAAATTATGAAGAAATTGGGATTGCAGACTTTTTATGAAAATCTTTGGGTCAACTTTTCCAGAAAGTGTCCAAGAAGTAATGAATAAAAAATTAGATATATTAAAGGTTAAGGTGTGTTAAAGTAAGTAAAAATGAGTGATAAGCTGGATGCCTAATTTCTTTAAAAAATAATTTATATTTCAAAATTCTGCAGATTCTCAAACCTGAGGCGCAGGTTGCAAAACATTGAATTTTGCGCAACCTTGGACACTTTCAAATTACACTCATGTTTTTGCAAGAATAAAATCTTTTGTGGGTGTAAAGAAAATCAAATTCAACCTTGTGTTTGTGAAATCTACAACAATATAAAATTAGATATTTTAAGTCCCCTCTACTTTAATGTGTAAGCTCAGAGTACTACTCACAAATGTTCTCTGCATTGGTTTGCTTCAGTTTGGATGAAAATAGTAACACATGCAGATATTTGCCAACTTTCAAGAAAGCAGAATTTCTGCTCTGATCATACATCAAAAGATTTACAATCTTTGAAATACGACTGAGATTTACTTGCTAGAAAAGAAACGATTTTTTTTTTTAAACTCTACCGTCTGGGGACAAATGTTTCAAATATTCATGTAGCTTTACTGTAATGATGTGTCATTTCTGAATAATATCAAACTCAATACTTTTGGTTCCGATAGTCAGAAGTGGGGAGGAGTCAAGAGTCGGGATTCCAGCATTTTTGAAGGAGTATATAAAAAATCTGACAACTGATTTTTTTTAAAATAAATAATTAATATTTTTTCAAAATTATGAATTCAAATTCAGTTCTGAGCTCAAAATTTTTACCTTGGTGTTGGTCACCAAGCACCCAATTTTGGGTGAACTTGGCAATCATCAAAGGATGATAAATAATTTAAATTGTAACTAATGAATCTTTTATCATAGAGGGTTATTTTTCTGGAAACACTATTGGGCCAATAAGATTTCATAGAAAAAAGGGAATCTGGAGAGAAAGGGCTAGGGATTTATCCAAAACTTGGTCTATTGATCATTCTTTCCAACTTTATAATCAAAATGTAAAATTTTCTTTTGCTTGCTTAATGCCATTCTATAATAGTTTGTCACTTGTTAATTTAATACTATTATTTTTACAGGATATATATGGATATTTTTTTTTACATAAATTACAAGTACAAGAATATCTTTAAAGTTAGTACTAATACTACAATTTTAAAGCGGTAATGTTTTGTGCAGAAACTGTGTTTATAGATATACAAGTTCACCAAAAGTTTATTAGTAAAAATCAAATAAAGTCCATTTGTTGTCTAAATAAATTAGTGAAGATTATAATACTTAAAATTATGATAAAGAATCAGTATAAGAAATTTGATACACGAAGGTCAATGTAGAAATACTTTGGCTATCTTCTTACCCCCTACTGATAATCATACAACAGCACAAAAGACAAATAGTGAAGAGTTTAATTTACTGAAGTTAATTGTAAAAGTGAAATGTGGAGGTGAACTTTTTAGGGGGTGGCAGGAGGTTTGCTTAGTCGCTCTACGATCATCTTGAGCACACTTTAGGCTAAATTGACTCGGACCTACAGTTTAACGTGGATTCTGAAACACCAACAAACATCCATGCCACTGCCAGGATTCGAACCTGAAGCCTTCTGTACCAACGGCCAGCGTGCTAGCCAATTTGGGGAAGGGGGGGAGGCAGATTGCATATCAAAACAAGAATTAGGAAATTTAGTTTTAATTCATAGTATAATAATTTATGTTATTTAAATACTTTAAAAGATAATTTGGTGCAGTCACTGTAAAACTAAAGCATTGAAAATTGTTTTGCGTCAAAATAAAAATCCTAAACACACTTCTCCTATTTTGTTTATGATGAACATTCAATTTTGATGTATTTATAGCTATCCTGAAGTTATAAAATCATAACTTTAATCAATAGATTTAAAAAGAAAAAACATATTTGGAGAGAATTGGAGGTTTTAATAAGAAAAACAAAATATCAACTGTAAAAGTGATGCAAGAAGAGAGGAGCATTAGTGCTAAAATTACTATGCTAAAAGGCATCCTATAAAATATTAAGTTGCAAAAATAACGTACTTTTTTATCCTATAATTGACTAATTATAATTCTATTCTTTTCAGCTGCTTTTAAACAGCCAACTTTAGAAAAATGTTTTAACCATGTGAGTCACGGTATCTTATTTCTTAAAGCGTTTGAAACAACAAAAACCATATTTTTTAGGTCTTTAGAATAATTATACTTGATATTACATACCTTTTATTAATATAAATTACTTCTACAATCCTCTTAAAAGGAAACTTTAATTTACACCTTGTTTAAAAAACAGCAACAATATATGGGATAAATCAATACAATAATTAACAATTATAGTAAATTTTGTACATTTTAAGTATTGTTAAAACTGTTAATGTATATTTAAGACATTTAGTAAATTTCTTTATCTATAATTCAGCTCATGTAATATTATTAAATGTAAATAAATTGCAATTGTTTAAATAAAAACCCAGAAAAAGTTACAAAATATTGACATAAATAAACAGAATTAAATAAAACCGTTATATACCATAACTCTTCTTTAATATTAAATTGATTTCTATTGAAATAAACGGCGAAATTGAACAAGAATCTTAATATAGAAATTTAAAAATATTTAGGCCAAAAATATAAATAAAAATATACCGAACTAGAAATTCAGTTCAGTTCTAATATTAAGAAAATATAATTTGACCCCCCAATGAATTAAATTTAAATGAATAAAAAAAAACGTGGTTTTAATTCGAAATAGAATTTAAATATCGTTTGCAACACTAAAATTACTTTTTTATTTTAACATTATTTATTAATTATTATTATTTTTTTTTTTTTTACTTTTTCGCTTAATATATACAACGGATTTAAGGTTATATTTTTTGGGCTTTATGAAGATAAATACTCCAATTTGTTTATTTAAAAAAAATATATGAAGAGCATGGTTTCAATATTTTAACACGTAAAATTAATAATAAAATTAATAAAAAAGAAAGAAACGTCACAGGTTTCATTTGCCGGGGAAAAGGGAAAAAAATGCATACCCAACTAAAGAAGATACATTTCTTAAATCTAAAAAGAAAAAGAAAGAAAGAAAAGGAAAAAGTAAAACTTTACAAAGAACTATCATAAAATCTTCACGAAGAACTTTAAATAAAATTATAAAATTTTATTTAAATCAAATAAGAAGAAAAAAAGAGAATTAACCGGCTGGGCCAGTATACATGTTACACATACAATTTTGAATTTAATGTAAGAATAAAACGCATCACAGTAATTTTAAAAAGAAAGAAAGGAAAAGTATCAAATATTATTCCGGCAATAAATTATGTTCATCAGTTATCGTTCAAAATTTAAAACAGGAAACAGATTAAATAAACAAAATTAGAATTCCAAACGATTTTATAAAAAGCAAGTGAAAAAAATTTATTAAAGAAACACGAAAAAGAAATTTAAATAAACCAATAAGAAGAGATGCGAAAGAAATTTTAAAAATTATAATAAACCAATAAGAAACAATGAAAATGGCCCAGGACATCTCTGACCCACTCTTCCCAAAACAATACCCATATATTTTATGAATAAAGACCTTGTTCACTGGCTAACGCCAAAACATGTTTATTAATTTAATAATAAAAGATTATGTGCAGATTGTTGTATGAAAAATATTTGGCAGACGGAAAATGGAAATATGTAGTTACAGTTGATGAGTCTGATATATTCATCTGATTTCAATAGAAAAAGATAGATTTATTATCGAGGAAGATGAGAAAAGGACATAAAATATTCGTACAGAGAAAACATGAGAAGTTTTGCTAAAGGTTTTATAAATATTATCAAATTCTCTAAAAAATGTCAAAATTAACTCGGATTACTATAAAAAATATATTTTAATGCCTGTTTTTCAAATAAGACATTCTATCACTTTATCCGAACAAGTTTCACTGCATTAAATTCCAAAGATAAGGAAGTAAGATTAATTTTATTTTTTACTGAGTAAGCCATTTCTCTTATCATTTATCTCCAAAGGGACCATCAAGATAGAGGTATGAGGAGGCTAACGCTAACAAAATGCCTCAATAATGTCAAACTGTCTGTCTGTGTGAAGTAAGATTAGACATACTATAAGCAGACTGAGCATTTTAGAAAATAAAATTCTAATTTTTGCTAATGCATATATATTTTCAAAAATGCGTGAAAGCCCTCTGTTTATTTTTAACACTCGTTTATTAATTAGTTTATTAATTTTTTATTCTTATTTTTGATTCAGACTTTTTTTCACATTTTTGTTTTTATTTATTTTAATTGATTTTCGAAACACAATTTTAATTAATTTTTTTTTTATTTATCTATTTTTGCAGACTTAAATTTCCTGAATATGTTGGTATTAAATGATAAATTTCAAGGAAATTATAGAATAAACCAAATATTTTTTTCTGAATTATAATTTTGTAACCTTCTCTGAAACTTTTCTTTAGCAAATATTTAGTGATGAAAAATCTATGATGCTCTTTACTCAATGGCAAAGACTTTTTCAGTGAAAAACATGTATATTATTATATAGTAGCAATTCAACATATAATAACTTTGGTAAAGAACCAGTATATTATTATTTAATATTTATTAGTGTTTTTATTTATTTGTTATTTATTTTAATCTCCATGTTTCCTCTCATTTTTTTTATTATTTCAGTGTCTCAGACTTATTAAATATATACTAAAAATGTGTATTTTTTAGGTTAGAAAGTTACTTATTTATTCAAGAGTTCAAACAAACATTGAAGTAAATTTTTCATTCCTACAAATTATTCAATGTATTGATATTTATATTTTTTTCCTCTGAATTTGGATTTTTATCTGGGAACAAAAAAAACCATTGAAATTTACCGTATAAATGCATTTAAAACTTTGATTTTCCTGGAAATTATTGGGATGGGTGACAAACTGCTTTGGCTACTTCAGATACGAATTATAAGTTTGAATGAAACAGATTATGACCTCTATCTAATTGGCTATACTTCGAATCGCATTCCAGCTTAAGTTTTTATTAATTAATTGCGCTCTATTAATGTAGTTCTTTGTTTTTTCATGGTTCGAATTTAATGCATTGTACCGAATGCTGACATGTAGATTTTTTTTTTTTTGACGCATGTTATTTTCAGGCCATATTTCGAAGAATTTAATTTGAAATATGTTACAATAAATTGTTAAAATGCTCAACTCTTCATTACAAAAGTTAAAGCTTAAGTATCTAACATCTAAAAATGCTGGTCATTAAAAATAAAAATGTTTAGCAAGTTTAAAAGTCGTAGAAGATCTTGATGAAAAATGTTTGGCCAGATAATTGAGTTTTTGTGTAAATTTTCGGGCGAAATAAAAGATAAAGCCGTCCATATAAAAATTTAGACTATTAAGACAATTAAATAAACATACATTGATTCATTGATACAAACATAGATTCACACTATTAATTTTTATATTTGTTGCTTTTAGTAACTTAATTTTTTTTATCTTATTGTTTTTCTTATTAAATTTTCTATATTTTTAATAACTGGCAAAGGGCAAGACCTCACGTTATGTAATCCCATTTACCAGGTTGGAGGTTTGGTCGCTGAGCGACCAAGGCACTCCGTGGGCTTACCCCGATTCACATAGGAATTCCCCCCTCTCTATTGAAAATAAATTACTAATTTACATGTACTATATACGTCCTGTAATAACTTAAGAGAATCCGTTTGTGGCTCTGCTGCAATTTACCACATTAATTATATTAAAAGTCTAGAAAATAAAACTTTATATATGATAACTAATTCTCCTTGGTACTTTAGAAATTATGACATTCGTCATAGTTTTGCCCTCTCTTCTATTCAAAATTATATGCTCCAGATTGCGGAAAATTTTCATGCAAATCTTGAACATATTTCGAATGAGGAAATTCGTAAATCTTCCGTCATGCGATTTTTCTCTGCTGGAGAATGCTAAACGCCCTACTTCAGTCTTATATAATTTACAATTACCCTATATGAACTGACTCAGTTGTCAAGAGCGTCGGTTCTGTTGTCATTTGGTGGCGGGTTCGACCCTCATCTGTTCCTTTAATCATCATTTCTAGCAGATGTAACTCCGTCATGTGGTGCTTTTACTTTGGTATCTTCTTTTATTTTTTAACTCTCTCCCGTATTTTATAATTATATACTTTACTTTTACTTTATAATTTCTTATATCTTAATTGAAATTCTCTGATTTACTTGCTGCTCTTTTATGTTACTTTGATCTGGTAATTTGGGACGGACCTTGGTTACTTACTGCTTTGTTGTTTATTAATGTTTTTTATATCTCCATGTGACTTACTCTCAGCTAGGAGTTTAGGCCCATATAAGGCCATGGAACTCCGTAAACCTCAAACTGCCTGAACCGTCATTGTGCTGCAGTTTTTAAATAATATTGAGCTGATATTATTTATTTTGTATCATTTACTTTATTTTATTATAATTTATTAGTTGATTAGCGTTTTAGTGAATATTTTTTTTTTTACATATTTAATTGCTATATTCTTAATTGTTCTGCTTTGTGTCGCCATTTTCTCGATAGCTTTATTGTGCTGCAGTTTTTTAAAGTAATTTCTTAATTCATATTATTTATGTGGTGTAATTTACTTTATTTTATTATAATTTATTATTTAACTAACATTTTAGTGATTTTTTGTTTTTTTGTTTTACAGATTCAATTGCTGTTTTATAATTGTTTTGAAGAAGGCTGATTCTAGACTATTTAAAAATATTTTGCTATTTTATTTTAGTAGTTCAATTGTTGTATACTTTTCAACATAATAATTAATTCCTTTTTTAATTAACAGGCTTTGTTTTGATTGAAAAAAAAAATTTCATAGCAGGAGCATAGCTGGTTAAGCCTAAAGTTCTTATTATAAAGGTAGAAAATTCCATCAAATAATTGTATATTAATTTTTAAATTATTTAATAGTAATTAATAATGTATTTAGATGGTTCCTTATTCATGAGAAATTTGATTTCATAAATATTTAATTTATTAATCTGTTTGAAATCTAAATGGATTCATTGCCTATATATTATTACTAATTATTATTATTATAATATTTTTTACATATTTCATAGATTACTGTTGGAATAAGAAAATTTTCTAATTACTCTTTAATTAATTAGTTTTCTCAGTTTGATAAATTTATACCAAAATAAATTGGTGCTCTTTATTACACTTTTGTCGATTTTGAAGAAAGCTGATTCTATGCTATTTTTAAATATTTTATATCAGTATTATCAATTGCTTTATACTTTGACTTATAATAGTTATTCCCTTTTTAATTAACAGGCATTGTTTCGATTGGAAAAAAAAAAAGAAATGGATAATTCTTGCCAACCTATTTGCATTGAATGCAATAGGAAGTCTGCACATAGTTACTGTTTACAAAGACATATGAAAACATCTAGTCCAAAGTTTGCTAAATCATTGATGTGTCTAGAATGCAAGCAAGGATTTGGTACACCGTTAACATTAGAGAAGCATCTACAAAGTATTCATAATGTACTTATAACCAAGGAGACTTTATTTTTTGACACAATGGAAGAATTTACACTATGTACGTTCATACGTGAATAAAACTGGAAGTAAAAGAGATAGAAATGGTATCAAAAGAACTTTTTCCACGTGTTCATCTATACTCGCATTGAGCAGCAAAGATTTTACTGCACACACACACACACAAAAAAAATTAATAGTTTAAAAAAATAAAAAACACGCTTTTAGAGTTAATCTATCTAAAAAGTAAAAAATAATTGTTAACATTAGAATAAAATGACTGACGAGAAAATAAATGTCACTGTTCTAAAAGCGTGGGGTGCTCGATATCAATCGTTATAATTTTTCACTAGTTCATTCCGTAATGCAGAGTTAGTTTAAAAATGTCATACAAAGCATCCCACGTTTTTGGAACAGTGACATTCATTTTCTAGTCAGTCATTTTATTCTTATGTTAACAATTATTTTTTACTTTTTAGATAGATTAACTCTAAAAGCGTGTTTTTTAGTTTTTTTTTTAACTATTAATTTATTTTTTACTTTTTAGTTTGATTAACTCTAAAAGCGTGTTTTTTTAGTTTTTTTAAACTATTCATTTATTTTTTACTTTTTAGTTTGATTAACTCTAAAAGCGTGCTTTTTTAGTTTTTTTAAACTATTCATTTATTTTTTACTTTTTAGTTTGATTAACTCTAAAAGCGTGTTTTTTTAGTTTTTTTTTAAATTATAATTTAGGGAAAACATCTCCTGCTTGAGAACTATTAAAGCAGGAGATTGAAAAAGTTAAAGCTATTGGTACAATTAGGAGTCCGTTGACGATGCCCAAAAATAAAAAGGTTAAAGTTAAGTTGAGAATTTTAAGATAAAAGTAAAATAAAACAAAAGGAATTAAGATTAAACAAAATAATTATACAAAATAGATAGGGTTTGATCAGTTGACTGACTCGACAGTAGATAGCGCCATCAGTCACAAAATCGAGCCCAAACAGTCAGTTACATACATACTAACAAACATACAGGTGAAGCTAATAAAAGCATATTAAAAAGACCAGGAAAACCCACACAATTGTCTATTTTGAAAAAATCAACAGCAGAGGAAGTTCAACATATATCATCAGAAATAATTGTAACTTCTAAACATAATTCTAACGTAATTCTACTAAAGGTAAGAATTTTGTGTTTGTGGGCTATGCTGTTGTTTCTGCAGTTATACATATGCTTATTTATTAACTACATTGTTTTCCTCCTTTATACTACTATTAGACTTAGTTATTAAATTTATATTAAAATAATTTTAAATATATAATTTATACATATAAAGTGTTTTAGGTATTAAAACTATTTACATTATAATTAAAAACAGTAAATTAAAACTCCTACAGTAAAATAAAAAAATCTGTTACCAGTTTTCATATAGATAACTCTTAATTTCCCTTCTTTTGATGAATAAACAGGGCTTCCCTTAATAATCTATTTTCTTAACCATAATCATTATTTTTAAAATTTCCATCTGTAAATAATGAAATTCAAAATACTATAGTTATAACAACTTAGTGTTTACTAACACAATTGTATGATTTATGAAACTGTTGCCGATACAAGATTTCAAATGATGATATCTTTTAAAAATTTATTTGTTGTATGCTTTATAAAATTCCAAATTTTTCATGTACTACAATTATTTCTTGATAGTAGTTTCCAGTCCTACTAGAACTTCATAATATAATTTTTTTCGATTAAAAAATTTCTCTCGGTGTTATCTATTACTTTTACACTTACTACTGTAAAAAGTAAAACATTATAGTACGAGAAAATTGTTTTTGCTTTGTAACATATAATATCTGTTAGGTTTTCTGAATTACTCAATTTTCTATTTCAACATTATCTCACTTTCTAAATAAATTTAAATTTATGTATCCTTACCTAACAAAAATTTTATTTATTAGGTGAGAAAATTGCCACTCCCAAAGACACCCAAAATTATGCAAAGTGAATAACAAGTTGTGTCTTTGTATTTCAAAAGTGAGTATGAGTATTCGAAGCATGTACTTGGAATATAACATTAGTGAATATCCTTTAATTTTTATTATTTTATTTCCTTACAGGCAAATCAAAGATATAGTTTATTGTATGCATATCTCGTATCAATTATCTAGCTGCCTGTTAAAAGCTTTTCCCTGCACAATCATCTGAGAGATGTCTATATTTGTAGTAATAGTTTTCAAGAAGAATTATGTATATTTATTGTTGTAAATAGCAACAATTTGCTATCATTACTCTGCTGTTAGTGATATTTTTAATAAAATTTTGAACTATATTTTTTTTTTACTTTTTGATACAAAAACATTTAAAAAGCTATATGTTCATGACCTTGTCTTTTAAGAAATGTAATTTTTCTGGAAATTTCTTCTGAGATTATCAAATTTGCAATAAAAAAATTTAAACATGAATATCAATTTATGGCCAGTAAGGAAAATAAATTGTCATCAATTTTTCAAATAAGTGGAAAATAAATTCTTTTCTTAATCTTCAATAGTGTAAGAAATCTAAAATATTAAACAAACTTTCTATTATGCATGAACAGGGCTGGATTTAGATGAAAAGAGGCCCTTTCACCTCCCATTTTTAAGTTTGTACATTACATAAGAGATATATATCACAGTAATGATGTATTTCATTATCATTACTGTGATTGATTTTACTATGCTTCATTTAACATATTGATATACACTGAAGTGACAAAAGTCATGGGATACCTCTTAATATCGTGTCGGCCCTCCTTTCGCCCGGCGAAGTGCAGCAACTCGACGTGGCATGGACTCACAAGTCGTTGGAAGTCTTCTGCAGGAATATTGAGCCATGCTGTCTCGATAGATGTCCATAATTGTGAAAGCGTTGATGGTGCAGGATTTTGGGCACGAACAGACCTCCCGATGATGTCCCATAAATGCTCGATGGGATTCATGTCGGGCGATCTAGGTGGCCAGATCATTCGTTGGAATTGTCCAGATTGTTCTTCAAACCAATCGCGAACAGTTGTGGCCCGGTGACATGGCGCATTGTCATCCATAAAAATCCCATCGTTGTTTGGGTACATGAAGTCCATGAATGGCTGCAAGTGATCTCCAAGTAGCGGAACATAAGCATTTCCAGTCAATGTTCGGTCCAGTCGCACCAGAGGACCAAGTCCATGCCATGAAAAAACAGCCCACACCATTACGGAGCCACCACCAGCTTGAACAGTGCCTTGCTGACAGTTTGGGTCCATGGCTTCGTGGGGTCTGCGCCCCACTCGAACCCTACCATCAGCTCTTACCAACTGAAATCGTGACTCATCGGACCAGGCCACGGTTTTCCATTCATCTAGGGACCAACCGATATGCTCACGTGCCCACGAGAGTCGCTGCAAGCGATGTCGTTCTGTCAGTAAGGCACTCGAGTCGGTCTTCTGCTGGAATAGCCCAAGAAATCCAAATTTCTCCGCACAGTTCTAACAGACAAGTCCCTTGTACGTCCCACATTGATTTCTGCGGTTATTTGACGCAGTGTTGCTTGTCTGTTAGAATTTATGACTCTTTGCAGACGTCGCCGGTCTCGGTCGTTAAGTGCAGGCGTTCGACCACTGCGCTGTCCATGGTGGGATGTTATGCCTGAAATTTCATACTCTCGGCACACTCTTGACACAGTGGATCTGGGAATGTTGAATTCCCTAATGATTTCCGAAATGGCATGATCCATGCGTCTAGCTCCAACTAACATTACGCGTTCAAAGTCTGTTAATTCCCGTCGTGCGGTCATCATCACGTCAAAACCTCTTCACATGAATAACTTGAACAGAAATGAAAGCTCTGCGAAAGCACTGCGCATTTATACCTGTTCTACGCGATGCTACTGCCATCTGAAAATTTGCATATTGCTATCCCACGACTTTTGTCACTTCAGTGTATATGTTAAATGAAACATGTTGTGATTGGTACTAATCTTTATAAAAAATGTGGCACAGATTCTAAATAAAAAAAAAGTCGAACACTTATGGACATTTATTCTCAGCCCCATATATAGTACTTGTAATAATAACTAATCAAGCATTATATACAACATTTACAAAGAAACAAAATTCAAATAATAAAAATCTTTGACTACGAAAATAAAATATGCAATAAAAATTACCATTTTCTATCAAATTAAATTAAATATATGCACTACATTAAAGATTAAAGCAAATTCAATTCAGATAAATTTATTTCATAATAATTTACATTTAAAGTTTAAGAGTGAATTTTAAGTTTTAAACTAAACCAAAAATGGAGCTTTATTCAAACAAAATCCACAAATCACAAAAAAGAAAATATCAAATTGTATATCATATTAAATTTTATGTTAATAGTTATTTTATTTAAGAACTGATTCGATCTAAATATACATTTAAAAAGAAATAGTAAATTAGAAGAATTTCTCCTTATTTTCGATTTAGTGTTTATTGTTTTTAGAATAGTGTAATCCTCTAATTTTGCTAACAATTTGAATGTAGGCACCTCTTGATCTTGAGGCCCTAGTCTAGTCTAGTTAGCCTTTTGGAAAATCCGGCCCTGTGCATGAAAGTTGTTCAACAGTAAATACTTCTTTTCATTTGACTCATTAACCAATATGTTTTTTTCTTATTGAAAAACAAATTTTAACATGGAATTATATTCGTTATAATAACAAAATATAGTTCTCAGTATTTGTAAATATAATAAACAGTCATTGAAAAGAATTACTGATATATAAATTTTGTGCACTAGCATGTATTTCTGAATAAACTTTTAAATAAATTATATTTCATACATTTCTTTACAAAATTTCTTGAATATTCTTACATGACAATTTGTATAGAATATAAAATGAATGAGTACAATAAATTTAATCCCAGTATAAAAATATGAAAATTTCGACAGCATGTGAGGTAATGCAATATTTTTTTAAATCATTACACATACAGTTAGTTATCAAGATAGTTAATAAATTCTCATACTCCTTTAAAGATCATAATTTGATAATAATTAGTTTAATATATATAAAGAAAATATAAATAAAAACCTATATATATATATATATATATATATATATGTAGAATTTGTTTGCCTGCGAATCACCAGATGGCGACACATCACGAACTATGTGTTTTTGACAAAAACCTTTTGCCATGTAGTGGCAGTATTCGACTTTGAACTTTGGCCTTGGGAGAAAGGGAAGAGACCCCGTAGATGGGCGCGGGAGAAGAACGCTTACCGACAACGAGAGAGAAGGCGAGACTGAGGAAGGCTGCGTCAAGCAGCGAGAGAATATGATTGTGATTGTTTAATAGTTAATGTAAATATCGCTGTACATATAATAGGGCTTCATTAAATGTCTGTTGTTGAGAGAAAAACAATGTTTCTTTATTCTGCTTTGGAAAACATCCTCTAGAGAACCTACTTCGGCCGTTATATATTTGTTAGACTTGTAGAGAAGTCTCTCTCTCTCTCTCTGTCACTCTCTATTTATATATATACTGGCATAATTAAATCCAATCGTTGTTTTTATTATTTGATTTGGCTAAGAAAATTTAAAACGCCCACAAACAAAAATGACATCTCACAATAAAGTTTAACCCCTTATCGTTCACTAAATCACAAGAAGTTGGCTTTAAAGATTATCTAAATGGTATAATTGAGATTAAATGATATGAAAATAAGTAATTAATAATATTTAACTAAAGAACTTTAATTATTTTGTCATTAGGTAACGTATTTTAATAAAATCACATAAATATTTCTTGCCTTTTTCTTAATAATGATAATAAGTAGACTTATAAAGTATTTATTTAATGAAAGAAACTATCGTCAGTGTGGATACATGAGGGTTTTTTTTATCGATAGAATTAATCTAAATTATGTCATAAAAATTGAAGTGCATGGGATTTATTATACGTTAATACGATATTTTCATAAATATAACCCATCCATCCAAAGGTATGCGATAACTGAATTACCGGAAGCACGACAGCACCCCTTCCCCCTCCAGGCTATGAGGGATACCGCCTTATTCGGCTCCATGGATAGGGGGATATGTAATAAGTACAACACCCCCACCATTAATTGGCTGCCCTCGACTGGGCCTTAATATTACACCTGGGGAAGAAACGACACGTTATAGAGCGTGCCGCGCACATCCCCGCAGGAGACCAAGGACCTCTTGGCCGTCTTAAGTGACGTCACCAGGGGGCACCAAGTGGAGGTGGATCCTCATCGCCCCCCTCCCCCACGTAAATACGATATATCGATTTCAATAATGAAACATTTTTGAGTTAAAAGCTAATTACCCACGTTAATTCATTTTGTCAATCAACTTCTTGGCCAAATCGCAAAATAGGGGCCGTTGGGATTTGGCTACATTTTTGTGGCGCCAACTGGGCGATAAGCGGCCAAATGTGTTTCTTGTACTGTTTGAAATTCACTTCATTTACAATTGCAACCCGTTACTTGACGGTGAAAATATTTTTTGACACCAAATCCCAACGGTCCTTATTCTGCGATTTTACCAACTTCTTTGTCCCTTAAGTTGGTTCCCTACAAACCATTTCCAAAGATACCACTTTTGTGAATATCCATAGATAACAACAAAATATTTAAGGATGTTTCATTTTTTGGGGGATGGAGACTATACGATAAAAAGTAACAACTAATAGAAATTCAGCTTACCTCTTAATCTCAAAATTCTAGTATATTTCTCTTATCTTCGTCCTGTATTAGCTTATGCAAGCCCAGTTTGGGGTTACGAATTCATCCTGGTACTTTCGTAATGACGATATTAGACGAACTCTCTCCATTCCAAGTTTAAGACAATTTGTTCACAAAATTTCTACTAAATGCTATAATGATATGCGAAACATCAATATGTATGTATTAAATATCCTGTATTAAATATCCTACAAAATTACGATTATGTTATTTCTTCTCGAAAACATAGCAAAAGACCTCGCACTGTTCTAAATATTTTAAATTAATTCCTTACAACAGCCTAGATGAAAAAAAGTTCACTTTTCTCCTAAGCTATTTTTTCTCCTAATTTGACCTTTGCTCATTCTGTTTTATTTATTTATTTATTTTTCTGATTACATGCAACTGATTTCACCAACATCTACACTTTTGAAAAAAATTTTTTTCATTGTATAATTTTATTAAATAAATAATTCTTTTAAAAAAAAGGGGGTTAATTTAACTCTCTATTTTTCTTATTAACTCAAAGGGCATGAGACCACCGCTATGTTTCAACATTTTACAATGAAGGAGCTAGTGGCCAAGGATCTCCGTATGAATCTATAATAAGAGTAACAACTATGGTCGTAGAAGCGAAACCTGGATATAATAATATAATGTGCAGACAAATTGCTTCAGTCTGGCAGTATTACAAAGTTCAACTTTGGCATCAGTAAGCACACATAACGAGACCTTAAAATACTTGGAAAATAATTACGATAAGCTAAAAAGTAGCAGAAGATTCACCTTAAGGTATAAGGCATTTTGAATTATCTTCTATTCAGTTTGGACAGATAATGGTGGAAGAACTGAAAGCTGAACTACGCAAGCTTGAAAATTTAATTGGGTTCGAAGGAAAAGTGAATGTCACATCAAGGTCATTTACACTTGAACTCATTCGGGCTTTAGACGCTAGGTATAAGGTGAGTTTAAAAGCTACCCATCATGTTATATATCAATACACGGGAAAAAGTTATCTAATTACAAAAAATATTTTGGTACTTACGTATTAACGTCACCGCAGCAGAAGTTGCGCCAATAAAGAGCTGCCAATGCGCCAAAATAGAGACTGTTTTGAATCTATGTTAAACTCTGTCTTGGCCCATTTTCGACCGAAATCCTATTGACTACTTTGTTTTTAAATAAAGTGCTTTGAATTTTGAAAGTGTTTTGATTTTAAATAAAGTGTTTTATATATATTTTATGATTTGTCACAAAAATTTTAAGTGTAGATTGGCGCCATTTAAAAACCGCCAAATCTGTAGCTGCGGTGGCGTTAATACGTAAGTAC
This sequence comes from Caerostris darwini, assembly GCA_021605075.1. Lineage (NCBI taxonomy): Eukaryota > Metazoa > Arthropoda > Arachnida > Araneae > Araneidae > Caerostris > Caerostris darwini. Next base: position 469,157 of record BPLQ01006946.1, read on the forward strand.
CAAGATTTTGCTTGGTGATTTTCAAAATTATAGATTACAAATGCATCACATACTTGGCATGATTTCAAAAATTACCAGTAAAATCACAGAATAGGGCCGTTGGGATTGGTCATCAAAAAGTTTTTCGCCAAATTGAGCCAAATGACGGGTACTATAATAATTGAAGAAAAGTGCAACCCTACCACGATTACAAAAGATTAAAACGATTAAAGAAGTATTATATTATTAAATATTATTATTATTGGAAATATATTCAAAGACGGACATTATGTGCATAATAGTAGATCCAATTCTATCAAAGGCCAAATTGGAAAATAGGGGGTCTTTTGAATTTGGCGATCTCTTTTGACCGCCAAGTGGGCGAAAATCGCCAAATGTAGTAACCAATGATTTCCTTTTGCCTGATTGGCCAATTAGTTCGATTAATGAAATTCTCTAGAACAATTAGAAATTGTTACTTTTAACGAACCGAGAACGGTATAATAACGACTCATTTTGCGTGTTACCAGTTGGTGCTGTTGAGGATGTTTTTGTGTGCTAATCAAAGTCTTTCGAGTAATGATGAATTTAGCAATTTCCGATCAGCATTAAAGTATTTTAATTTGGGAAAAAAGATTCCTGGCATTTCTTAAAATTGAATGAAGGGTGCTACTGCAGGCATTAGGAATGTCAAAGTAAGTTGAAAAACATTGAATGGCGTATATTTGAAGGTTCGTTTGCTAAGAATGTCGTGAGTCCTACTTGTGCAAATGATGTGCTTCTATCGGTTATGAAAGAAAATTCTGATGGATATATGTGGAGATGCAGAGCGATATTTAATGGTGTATCACAAAATGTAAAGTGATCCATTCATCAAAATCCGTGGTTCTCTCAATCAAAAATGAATTTGTGTGATATTATGAGAATTACTTATGATTGGATCCATAGGCGTTCTACTGTGGATATAGCTGAAGTGATTGAATGTGCGCTGAATACAGTGACTGTTTGGAAGAGGGTACTTACGTATTAACGCCACAGCAGCAGAAGTTGCGCTAATGCGCCAATAAAGAGCTTCCAATGCTCCAAAATAGAGACTGTTTTGAATCTATGTTAAACTCTATATCGGCCCATTTTCCACAGAAATCCGATTGATTGCTTTGTTTTTAAATAAAGTGTTTTATATATTTTATGATTTGTCACAAAAATTTTAAGTGTAGATTGGCGCCACTTAAAAACCGCCAAATCTGCATCTGCGGTGGCGTTAATACGTAAGTACCAGAATTACTTACGATTGGATCCATAGGCATTCGACTGTGAATATAGATGAAGAGATTGAATGTGCGCTGAATACAGTAACCGATTGGAAGAATTTTCTAGAGAAATTTGCATAGATTTCATTATGAAAGAGAACATTATTCTGGGTGGTATAGAATCCAACGTGACCTAAGCAGTTTAACCAATTTCCAACATCCAGCGGTAGTAATTTTCCCTAAAATTCGTTAAATTTTCAGCAATTGTTGTTCATTTTGCCGTTAAAATTTATCAAATTTTCAACATTTTTTTTTTTAAAAAATTCAGAATCTGTTTCGTGAAATCCAGCTATTGCGGTAGGATTACAATTCTCCTTCGCTTAAAATGGCACTTTGGCGAAAAACGTTTTTGACGCCAAATTCCAACGGCTCCTATTCTTCGATTTTACCTCATCAAATATTAAAGCATATTTGAAAAAAAAAAAAAAAAAGTTGGAACGATCTATCATCCGATGACAGTCTCAAAGTTAAATTATAGTCATCCATATAAAGTCCTCCTTTCTGGCTCCACAAAAAGTGATTGATGAGTGAAAAACCAATAAAATCTTTGATTTAATTCTCATCAATTTATTTGTGTCTTCTTATCTAATCTTATTTGTCACAGCAATTCGGTACCGATCTCGGTTTGAAATAAATATGACTCTGCGTTCGTATCATCACTAAAAATCAACAAACTTCCTTCAAACAAACAGAAACATGTATATTATTCTATGAAGGTGCAGTACTTAAATAAACTTAAATTATTTTCTAATAAGAGAATTAACTTTAATAATGTTGCAATTAAATAACTTTTAAATATTTTGTGATTAAATAGGCATTCATAATTTTGCTATATAAATAGGTGCATTTCATATTACTAAAATTAAAGTTCTCTAACTATTATTTTTCAAATGTATTGTAGAGTTTCGGCCCTATAGCGGCATCAAGAAGAGGGTCACTTTCAATTTCTTGGAAAAACATTAATTTTTATTTATAGGCATTATTTCTATACACAGAACTCTATTTACAATGCAATGAAAATTAAAGATGTAAATCAGATACACAGGTGCAGTTCACTCCAAGGACGGAAATTTTCAAAGTTCTCGAGTCTACGACAAATCTAAACATGTGGTCTGCGGCAGACCTTAATTACCACACGGTGTGATACACGACACCGTATGGGGTCACTTTGAAAACAGGCAGAAACACCGGCCTATTCAGTCACTTCCAGAAAAAAAAAGGGAAAACAACATTTCTTGTCAACACGTCCCAGAACTCTCTGTCTCTCTCTTCTTCAGATTTTGGGTTCGAGTCCCGGTCGTGCCATGGGTGTTTATAATGGGAGTAAATATATGAGTCTCATTATACACGATACCGAATATCTGCTGTCAGATTTGAGTGGCAGGTTGTTCTCATTAATACAAAATACTAATTGTATGTACTATAACTACCCACAATATTTTGCTCATCTGCTGTCGGCATCCACTTTAAACAATAGATCCCGCTCCTAATAGGATCGTAGAGCGTTGCGGGGGCATTGTTACTCCGCGTGCGTTTCTTATCTTTATGTTACACGCGCCCCCTGGGTAGTGCAAAGTGAGTAACATCAGCGCAGCCCTTATGGCATAAAAAATCACGATCTATTTGCCAGTTGCATTAGAAAAAAAAATTTTCTTGTCAAGTAGTTGCACAACTTTCCTCTGCTCCAAAAACCTCCCTTTAAGAAAATCCATCAAAGGGGCGTGACAGCTTCCCTCAATTCTGATGGGAGTAGACACTTTCTCAGCCCATGGTCTATCCCTAATGGAGTCAATTTATGAGCAACTCACGGTGTGGTCCATATTCCATCTGTAATTGTATCGATCTGTGAAGGTCGCGCAGTCAATCACTAATTTTATGAGTCTCATTATACACGATACCAAATATCTGCTGTCAGATTTGAGTGACAGATTGTTCTCATTAATACAAAACACTAATTGTATGTACTATAACAACCCACAATATTTTGCTCATCTGTTGTCAAATTTGAGTGATACGTTGTTAGTATGCATTTGTTAAAAAATATATATTCCTTTCTCCTTAGACAGGAGAAAGGAATACTACAACTTTCCGCTACAGCTCTTCCCGTAGGAAAAATGCTACAGTATTTTTTATTTTTAAGCAAAATTCATATTAGTGATCTATGATTAGTGATACAGAATTTCAAATAACTATCATATTGATTCAGATTTAAATTGTGAATAGGAATTCCATATTTAACATTTGTGTTGTTTTTATTTTTATGAACAATAGAAATAAATTAGTATTGATATTTCTTGATTAACGAAAAACTGAAAAGTATCCTATTATTTTTATTAAAATGGCAAATATTTGACAAAAAATTATTAAATTTTATTAAATTATTGAATTATATTAAAAATGTTTTAAGATTTAAAAAAAACTGTCTTGTTCAAAATATTACATCTTTTCTGAACCTGAATGGCTGAGTGTCTAACGCTCTAGCGCTCTGTGCCAGAGACTTCGGGTTCGAGTCCCGGCGGTACAATGGATGTTTGTAGTGGTTCGGAATCGACTTTAAGCCGTAGGTCCCGGTCTCATATGACCTTAAGAGCATCACGGAGTCCAGTCAGACTTCTCTCACCCACATCATTCCCAAACTGTAAAGGGGCAACTCAGTTCTAGACAAAGTGATGAGGTGTGGTGTAGTAGTAGTCATATTAGACTGAGATAACATTAGGTGATCATATTAGGTCTCACAGGACTGTAAATAGTTGGGCGCAGGGCTCCCTGTTGTGCTCCATCCAGGGCCGGATTTTCCTATAGGCTAACTAGGCTTCAGCCTAGGACCTTAAGATCCAGAGGGGCCTACATTCAAATTGTTAGAAAAATTAGAATTACACTATTCTACACTACAGGGAAAATGAAACCTTCAGAAAAATTTATTTTGATGAACTCATAAAAGAGAAAAAATTTAGAAAGAAATTCTTCTAATCCACTATTTCGTTTTAAATGTATATTTGTATTAATGTATATATTTAAATTATTTTCTTTTTTGCGATCTAGATTTTGTTTGAATAAAGTTCAATTTTTGGTTTAGTTTAAAACTTAAAAATTCATAATAATTCCTACTTAAACTTCAAATGCGAATTATTATGAAATAAATTTATCTGAATTGAATTTGCTTTAATCTTCAATGTATTGAATATACTTAATTTAATTTGATAGAAAATATGATAATTTTTATTGCATATGGGGAGGTGAAAGGGCCTCATAAGTGGAATAGCCTAGGGCCTCTTTTCATCTAAATCCGGCCCTGGCTCCGTCCCAACAGAAACTGCCCGCTTTCCCTTTAAACATGAGTCCATAAGGGTTCCTGGGATTGGTCTGGATATCTACTAAGAGGGATGAGAAACAACGAGAACATCTTGTCTTGTAGACCAAAAGCAATGTAAAACATTCTTTGTGCTACTAATGCATGGCCACGAGGTGTGCTTCAGTTTTGTGCATATCGTCACCAGGTTAGAAGCAGCTAAATTTTATATACAAGTAATACACAGTCCAGTCACATTAATGTGACCATCTGTCAAAAGCCAGAATAAACACTCTTGTCTATTCTGACTTTAAGTGGAGTATGGAATGCGGTATTTAATTGGTATTTAAGTGGAATTCTTTATATACACTCCACTGCAATGTGCTTCCACCTGCCTTTTGTGATTGGTTATTTCACGTTGACGTCGAAAGTAAGTGGTGGTCACATTAATGTGACTGGACAGTGTATAAATGTTTTTTTTTTTTAAATCAATTCCTACTTTTTTTTTCACTCTATTGCAGAAAGTTATAAATAAATTTCCTTCTTTTTTTTAAGTTTATCTGGGGCAATCTATTGGTAGATACATGCAACTTAAATGTAAGAAAAACTAAAATGAATTAATTAAATTTAATTACTGAATTGATATTTGAAAAAAACTGTATTAAAATCCAGTGTCATCCCCTACAAGTTCAAAAAAAAGTATTTGAACTGAGTGGATGAATAAGAAGTATTTTATGAACGATTGAAAATTTGAACAAGATATATATAGGGAGAGTGAGAGGTAATAGAAGGAATTTAATAATAAGTACCAATAACTTATCGCTTATGGTTACAGACTGATCTGAAGAACAACATCCGCCTCCACCGGCTGGAGTTCTACCACGATCTCATAGAGAGCGCCCGCCTCGAGAAGAGGAAGGCCGTCGAGCTGGAGGAGAACTTCCTCCTCTCCAAGAAGATGAAGCAGAGGGAGAAGAAGCAGGAGGAAGGGGAGGAGGGAGAAGAGGCGGAGGAGAGAGAAGTGAAGGAAGAGGATCGCTTCAAGAGGCCCGACGAATTTGTGGCACTGCAGGCGAAGGATATAGACGAATGGGTAGGCTGAAATCAATTTATTAACTTGTGTTATATTACATAATGTCTGGATTTGTCATCTCAACAGCCAAATTACCCATTATTTTCTTCATATTCGTAGGCGCAACAGCCCCATGGTGGGTCAAGGCTGTTTGCCTACCGGAAAATTTCGAGACTGGAGATGCTTTTTTTTAAAGGGGTAGGGTTGTCAGCCTTACGTTCTACAGTCATATTAGACCGGGTTTAAAGCGTATTTCTAAGCACAATTAAAACAATTTTTTAAAAAAACTATTTTTTAAAACAATAAGTATTCTTTTATTAAAATAATATGTAGAAAAATGTATTTATTAAAACACTGATTTATCCATAATATTACATATCATTCACTAATCATTATTAAAATTTTCAAGATGATACAAATGTATATTTATAATTTTAACTTTCTAACTCCCTGGCGGCACTGTAGCCCATAATAGGACAAGGCCGTCTGCCTATTGGCAGATTTCGAGACAGAAAATGTTTTCTTTTAAAGAGGTAAGGTTGTCAGCCCTATGCTCTACAGTCATATTAGATCGGAACCTGAATGGCCTACTGTCCAGCGCTTTCCCGCTGGGTGCCACAGGTTTCGGGTTCGAGTCCCAGTGGTGCCATGGATGTTTGTAGGGGTACGGAATCCCCTTTAAGACGTAGGTCACGTTCTCATATGGCTATAGAGTGTCACGAATCCCAGTCAGATTTCTCTCACCTACATCATTCTCAAATTGTATAGGGGCAACTCAACTCTAGCGCAGTGATATGGTATGGTGTAGTAGTAGTTCTCATATTAGACCGAGTGCTAAGGTTTGAAGGGTATTTCGAACCATAACAAACATCCATGGCACCACAGATACTCAAACCCTGTGGTATAGAGGGCCAGAACGGGGTAGTCACTCGGCCATGAAGCCCCTTACCTATTATTTGCACCATTTAAAAGGGAAAGAACTAGCAATGTATATTAAGCCCAATGTTTAAGACAATTATTAACGATCGTTCTTAGGCAGATTTAGTATACATTAAAAAATGATAATAAAAAAGAACAGTTTGGGAAATGGGATTGTTTTTTTTTAATTAAAAAAGGTGAATTTTTTTTAAAGTATTACCAACAAATGCAAAAAAAAAAAATAATAAAATAAATAAATAAAATCCCGTCAAAATCAAGAAAGAATTTTTTTTTAAGTTATTTATTTTTACGACTCTCATAATTTAGGTAGCTCTAATATGATTGCAAAGTTTACTTGTGAGTGGCGGGCCTGAATGGTCGAGTGGCTAGCGCTCTGGCGCTCGGTACCACAGGTTTCGGGTTCGAGTCCAGGCGGTGCCATGGATGTTTGTAGTGGTTCGGAATCCACTTTAAACAGTAGATCCTGGTCTCCTATGACTGTAGAGCATCACGGAGTAAAAGTCAGACTTCTACCTACGGGTGCTCCATCACAACAGAAGCTGCTTCCTTCAACCATGCGTCCCAGCGGGTTCGTGGGCTTGTTCTAGATTAGATATCTACCAAGTGAGATAAGTAACAACAACAACTTGTGAGTGGCGAACAACGTAAGTGATCGATATTATGACTGTCGATCACCGAATGCCAGTCACCGGAGCTATCACTCGGCCATGAAGCCCCTTACCTATTATTTGCCCCATTTAAAAGGAAATGGGGTAGCAATGTACATGCCCAATGAGAAAAGCAATTATTAACACTCATTCTTTTCCAGCATTATATATACATTAAAAAATGATAATTCGGGAATTTGATTTTTTAAAGTAAAAAAATGTGATTTTTTAAAAAATATTACCTGCAAATAAACAAGCAATATAAAAAAAAAAAATTAAAGTCAATTCCAATTTTTTTTTTCTCTGTATTGCAGAAAGTCCTTTATAAATAATTTTCATTCATTTTATCAGCGCCCTCTATTGGTAGATATATGCAACTTAAATGTAAAAAAAAACTAAAATGAATTAATTAAATTTAATTACTGAATTAATATTTGAAAAAAATGTATTAACATCAAGCGTCATCCACTGCAAGTTAAAAAAAAATGTATTTAAACTCGAGTGGATGAATAACAAGTATTTGATGAACGGTTGAAAATTTGCACAAGATATATATAGGGAGAGTGTGAGCTAATAAAAGGAATTGAAAAAAAACGAAACATCAAAATCAGGAAAGAAATTTTTGGTATTTATTTTTACTGTCCTCATAATTTAGATAGCCCTTAGATTATTGCCATGCTTTCTCGTGATTGGCGAGCTATATAATTGGCCGAGGTTATGACTGCCGATCGCTTGGTGACATTACCTTGGCGATTTACACTGAAGTGACAAAAGTCATGGGATACCTCTTAATATCGTGTCGGCCCTCCTTTCGCCCGGTGAAGTGCAGCAACTCGACGTGGCATAGACTCAACAAGTCGTTGGAAGTCTTCTGCAGGAATATTGAGCCATGCTGTCTCGATAGACGTCCATAATTGTGAAAGCTTTGATGGTGCAGGATTTTGGGCACGAACAGACCTGTCGATGATGTCCCATAAATGCTCGATGGGATTCATGTCGGGCGATCTAGGTGGCCAGATCATTCGTTGGAATTGTCCAGAATGTTCTTCAAACCAATCGCGAACAGTTGTGGCCCGGTGACATGGCGCATTGTCATCCATAAAAATCCCATCGTTGTTTGGGTACATGAAGTCCATGAATGGCTGCAAGTGATCTCCAAGTAGCTGAACATAAGCATTTCCAGGCAATGTTCGGTCCAGTCGCACCAGAGGACCAAGTCCATGCCATGAAAAAACAGCCCACACCATTACGGAGCCACCACCAGCTTGAACAGTGCCTTGCTGACAGTTTGGGTCCATGGCTTCGTGGGGTCTGCGCCACACTCGAACCCTACCATCAGCTCTTACCAACTGAAATCGTGACTCATCGGACCAGGCCACGGTTTTCCATTCATCTAGGGACAAACCGATATGCTCACGTGCCCACGAGAGTCGCTGCAAGCGATGTCGTTCTGTCAGTAAAGGCACTCGAGTCGGTCTTCTGCTGGAATAGCTCAAGAAAGCCAAATTTCTCCGCACAGTTCTAACAGACAAGTCCCTTGTACGTCCCACATTGATTTCTGCGGTTATTTGACGCAGTGTTGCTTGTCTGTTAGAATTTACGACTCTTTGCAGACGTCCCCGGTCTCGGTCGTTAAGTGCAGGCGGTCGACCACTGCGCTGTCCATGGTGGGATGTTATGCCTGAAATTTCATACTTTCGGCGCACTCTTGACACAGTGGATCTGGGAATGTTGAATTCCCTAACGATTTCCGAAATGGCATGACCCATGCGTCTAGCTCCAACTAACATTCCGCGTTCAAAGTCTGTTAACTCCCGTCGTGCGGTCATCATCACGTCAAAACCTCTTCACATGAATAACTTGAACAGAAATGAAAGCTCTGCGAAAGCACTGCGCATTTATACCTGTTCTACGCGATGCTACTGCCATCTGAAAATTTGCATATTGCTATCCCATGACTTTTGTCACTTCGGTGTATATAGGGCAACGTATAGTAAGGCAATACCAAGTTCCAGATGATAGCTCAGAAAAAAGTAAAAATTCATATATTTTCTGCTATCAAAATATTTAACAGAAACGACCAAATTATGGGACAGAATGAATTTTTAGCATCGAAGATGTGTTTTAAACTTTGATTTTGCCAACAGAGAAATAAATGCGCTAACATGTAAATTACGATAACTCATATACAAATTTTCTAGAATAATTATTTGATTGGTCCATCTAACATTAGAAAGAGCTTTGTTTTAGTGACCCGCGGTTTCTCAGTAATCTTTTCACTTCCAGTACTCAGCAATTAGCAAAGCAATTGCATCACCCATGATCTCATTCAGCAGTAACTCATCACGTAGTCTATATCGAACCTGTAATTGTTTCGACCTGTGAAGGTCGAACAGATAATCGCTAATTTCATAAGGTCTCATTATACACGACACCGAATATCTGCTATCAGATTTGAATGACCGGTTGTTCTCATTAGTATAAAACACTAATTGCATTTAATATAAATCTCCGCAACACTGCTTAATTGCTGTCGAATTTGAGTGATAGGTTGTTATTATGTACTTGTTAAAGAATATACATTCTTCTCTTCTGGGTACGGAATGCTACAGCTCTTTACATGTAAAAATGCTACAAAACATATACCAGCTTCCTTTCTTTAAAAAGAGATAGGAATTTATCTATCTACTTGCCATTGGTTAAGAACGTTTTGTTTATGGAATTTTAGTAAAACTTTTTTTTATTATTTGTTGCATTATATGTAAAATAATCGTTATGATTTTTAATTGATTTGAAAAAGAAAATATGTATAAATGGAGAATGAATTTCCAGAAAGATTTGATGACTTTAACCAAGATCTATTATGTACTGGAGCATTCCAATTCCACAGGAATGACGTGGGAGAGGAGGATAGTGAAAAAGAAATCCATTACCAAATTTACCAATAACGATTTAATAGAATGGGTAAGTTGGTTTCTCTAATTACTACTGTGCCCAAAAAGTAAGACCAATTTTCAATTTAAAATTCTCGGGGATTATGGAACTTCATTTTTTTTTTTCCTTTTAGATTCTGGCACTGTCCTTGATATCTGCGTGAAGTTTGACGCCAAAATATTCATTAGTGTTCGAATTTCGCTTGGCTTTGTGAGACGCTCAAACTGATTCCGGCGACTTTTGAAATGTCCGAATTAATTGCGCAAAGAAATTGGAATAAATTTTGTTTGCGGAAACGTATAGAATGTTGCAGAAGGCATTCGGTGAGCATTCCTATATCGGAAAGAAATGTTTAGAAGTGGTATAAACAGTTCAAAAAAGGTAGAGAACACGTTGAAGACGTAGAGCCCTCTGGTCGACCATCCACCTCAACCGACGAAGCTCACGTCAAGAGATTTGGTGCTTGCAAACCGTCGATTTACAATTAGAGACCTTGCTGCTGATGTTGAAATTTCAAAAGGATCTGTCAATTCCATTTTGAGCATCAAACGCATCAAATGATTGGTACCGAAAACCCTGAATGCGCCAGCTCACACTGCATTGATTCTTCTTAACTGTTTCGCCAAAAATGAAACCCATATTGTTCCACAACCACAGTATTCACAACGTGCGACTTTTGGCTATTCCCTAAACTCAAAAGACCCCTCCGGGAACATCGTTTTGAATCGATTGGAGAGATTCAACGTGAATCGCCGCGCTCTTTGAAGGCCATCCCTGACGATGACTTTTTAGCATGCATTGAGGTTTGGAAAAGAAATTGGCATAAGTGAATTGTGTCCGGAGGGGATTACTTTGAAGGCAATGAAATAAATTTGAAAGAATAAATAAAGAGTTTTCGAAAAAAAAAAATAATTGGTCTTACTTTTTGGGCACAGTAGTATTGTATACCCTTTATTAGCGACTTTCAACCCAAAAATGATATATTTTTCATTTTAAATACAGAGAGTTGCACAGAAATTTCGTCTTCGAGGCTTAGAAGAATGGGCTTTGAATCGAGCAGAAGCCAAAGTATTAGCAGAGAAATCTCCATATGATTTCGATGATTTGTTGGAGGACGACGCTAGTGTAAGTAGGTCTTTGCATTTTAGATATCACTTCCATATCATAAAAATTAAAAAAGAATAAAACTTTTTTGTATGATTATTTTTATTGATATTTTGTCCTCAGTAATGGATGGTATAATAGAACTGTAACATCTGGCGCCTTTGGCTAGTAAACTGTAATATCTAAGTTCTCTCCTTGGCGAGGATTGTCATACAATAAACCGAAATATCGAAGCTTTTTTCTTTGGAAAGCGGCTGCCTGGCTAAATTCCAATTGGCTAAAACTCTGGCCTTTGGTTACACAGGCTAGAGGTTCGAATCCTGGTGAGGCATGGATGTTTGTAAGTGGTTCGGAATGCACGTTAAACTGTAGGTACCGGTCTAATTAGCCGAAAGTGTGCAAAAAATGATCGTAGAGTAACAAACCGAATCAAACCTTGGCGACGGTTTCCATAAAGTAAACTGTAATACCGAAGCTCTGTCCTTGGCGAGGATTGCCATAAAGTAAACTATAGTATCGGAGCTCTCTTCTTGTCGAATGTTGCCATAAAGTAAACTGTAGCATCAGAGCTCTCTTCTTGGCAAGGGTTGCCATAAAGTAAACTGTAATATCGAAACTTCTTCTTGGTGAGGGTTTCCATAAAATAAACTGTAATATCGAGGCTTCTCCTTGGCGACGATTGCAATAACTGTTGATATGAATATAGAGGATATCAGTTGTTGAATTTTTGCACTAGTAGGAACGATGTCTAAGATTTTAAATCTGGTAAAGTGAAATGCATTTTTCTGTTATTATTTTTAAATAACAGCAATTATTATTGTTAAAGGAGAAAATCTCTTACAAGCACACTAGAAAAATGGATCACACACTGAGAAGTCTCTCGAAGATTTTTCTCGCGGTTACAGAAAAATACAATTTACCTTTTAAATTCGGTGTATTCAAAACTATGAAATATTTATGTGAAAATTATTCAAAGTCACTAATAGTAGCATTGCAACGATAGAAAATTTAAAAATTTATATTCTAAGTAATCCGGAATTCTGAGCTTCATCAATCTGTGCCATATACCAGTCAATAATTATTAACTACAATAGAACCTCTGTAAGTTGAACTTCAAGGAAGACGCCAAATAATTCGAATTGTAGAGTTTTCGACTTATGGAGGACTTCGACTTACGCGAATTTTGCAAGGAAATATTCGACTTGTAGAGTTTTAGATTCTTTCTAACTTATTTTGAGTAAGAGAGGTAAAATAAATAAAAATTCAAGTCACAGAGGTAATAAACATGTTTATTTGCAACTTAAAAATTATATTATGTACTACAATAAAAAATCAAAATAATTTCGAAACAACCTTAAAATTAAACATATTATGTCAGTTTTTATTATTATTATTTTTATCATTTTTTTTTTGCTTTTGACAATTCGATCGTTCTCTATCTATAGCATTATCTAAGCTATAAAGAGTAAAAAATTCTTTTTCTTCCGAGTTGCTATTTCATAGAATTGGTTATTCTATTTACTATATACTCATACATTGTATTCTGGGAAACAATGACGTGCATTGTCGGCAAATCCTTAAAGTCGGTAACATATTTTTCTTCTAGCTATAGAGGTAATTAGTTTCAAATGATCGAGTTGTAAAGGCTGTAAAATCAAACATTGCTAATGTTCGAGATACAGAGGTCCAAATTTTTTTTCGAGTTACGGAGGGAAAATATATACCAAAATGACTTGTGGAGATTGTCTAATTAAGGTTCGACTTAAAGTGGTTCTACTGTATTTTCAATTTTGCCAATCATCCAGTCTAAAATTCCTTTTATTTAAGAAATGGTTTCTTGTAATGATATGCGGAAATATATTCCGCATTGAATAATTAATTAGAAAATAAGATTCATTATTACTGAAATGGTCTTTAAATATCTCTTAAGAAAGAGAAAGTATTAACAAAATTATTCAGTTATACTTTTTTTTTTAGTTATTCTTAGCTGTAAATAGGCTTGGATAAGATAATTAAGGCATTTTAATGGATCTTTCCTTCTGCATAAAATTCTAGGAAATTTCTTAGAAACTGCAAATGACACAACCTTTCTTTGGTGGTTTAGCAATAGGGGTCCGTGGCATTAGAATTAAAAACAATGAAGTTCCAAATGCCAAATTTCGTTCCATCCAAGTTCGAAATATGAGTCCATGCGTTTTAAATAATTTAACAGAAAAAATTACCATTAGCAGAAAACCCTTTGATTATTACCCCTTTAAGTATTACTACAATCAGCCCGAGTTCAGGTCAATTAAAAAATTATCTTATTTTGGAACAAGTAACTAACACGCACTACAGTCCATGGGGAACCATCATCATCTGCCTACTGGCAGATGCAAACAGGAGATATGTTCTAGAGTTGTCAGCCCTACGCCTAACGCTCAATAGTCATATTAGACAACTACACCACACCACACCGCCTAGAACTGAGTTCCCCTTTACAGTTCGGGAATGGTGTGGGAGAGAAGTTTGATTGGTCTGTGTGACGCTCTACGGTTATATGAGACCGTGACCTACGGCTTAAAGTGGATTCCGAACCACTACAAAAATCCATGCCACCCGCCGGGATTTGAACCCGAAACCTGTGGTACTGAGAGCCAGAGCGCTAGCCACTCGGCCATCAGGCCTCTAGTCATATTAGACTACTACTACTACACCACACCACATCACTGTGCCTAGAGCTAGACATATTAGACTGAAACCTACAGTTTAAAGTAGATTGCAAACCACTATACAACCATGGCACCGCCGTGACTCGACCCCAAACCTGTGGCGCCGAGCACCAGATAATGGAACGAGTAAGCGAACCATAAAGTGTCCAATATCTTACATGTTAATAATTTGCTTTTATAAACTTATTGTTATGAAGTAGACTTAATATCATGATAAGTAAAGATACTTTTTTTAATAAAACGTTATGACTGTTACTTATGTGTTGCTTTTTTTTTACACGGAATATCTGAAACTAAGTACCAAGTCGATGTTTTTTTTTTATCTTACAGAGACAGCTGGAAGACATGTTCAACATCATGGAGACGCAGAAGCAAAAGAAAAAGAGAACCAGCCGATTAGAAAAAGCCTTGACCAAGAGGCCTTTCAAGGTTACGGATGAAGTGATGGAAGATTGGGTGATACAATCTTATATTTGTAGCAAATATGCATTTTAAATTTCACACACAATGACTCAAAAGAAGACATTTTGAGAATGTTATAGTACTGCTACAGGAACCTGTGATGGGAAGCAAATTATTTTAATTGATTTATTTACAAATGCTTTGACTTAGTTGTCCGATTTTTTCAATTCCTTCTATGAGCTCACACTCTCCTTATATATATCTTGTTCAAATTTTCAATCGATCATAAAATACTTTTTATTCATCCACTCAAGTTCAAATACATTTTTTAACTTGTAGCGGATGACACTGGATGTTAATACAGTTTTTTCAAATATTAATTCACTAATTAAATTAAATTAATTCATTTTAGTTTTTTTTAGATTTAAGTTGCATGTATCTACCAATAGATGACGTCAGATAAACTTAAAAAAACGAATGAAGATGTTTTATAAAGGACTTTCTGCAATAGAGTGAAAAAAATGTTGGAATTGACTTCAAAAATAATTTTTTATATTACTTGTTTTTAATTTTAATTTTAAAACTCGTTTGACATAATCTCATTTATATATTTATTAATGACATCCTTTAGATTAATAATGGACACTTCTGTCTTTAAGCAGAGGACATTTCTGTTGTTGTTAAATCATATAATATTACTACAATTGATGTTATGCTACAAAATTATCTTCAGAATCTTGAAACCTGGCTGATAAGGTGGTAAAATCCTACTAAATGAAGATCATACTGAAGCTGCTCTCTTTATTAAAAATGTTAAAATTTCTCACCACAGTAGCATCTCGGTCTATACTTGACCTATAACGGCTTCAAGAAGAGTGCCACTTTTAGGTTCATGGAAACACTTTAATTTTTACTTACGAGCATTATCATATATTTATACAAAACTCTGGGTTAATATTGTTAGCAGCTGTGCTAGCAGCTAGTTGTGTCAGGATGAAATACCAATCTCTCTTTCTATTTACATTCATTTATTTACAGTATTAGTAAATACATATACATGGAACCATGTGTCTCTTGTACAATAGTATTAATAGTTAAAAACCAAGAACCGGTCCCTGACCGTCTGTTTCGATCTGACGCTCCTAGTGTTCACCTCGTGGTCTGAAGATCTCACCGCAACTGGTACTTATCACATTGGACCACAGTTAAGGTCCCAGTTACCAGTTATAACCGCGACCTCTTGGGGTTATATAATAATAATTAAACTTTACAATATATTATTTACAAAATGAAAATTAAAGATATACATTTGATTAACAAATGCAGTCCACTCCAAGGACGTAGATTTTCAGAGTTCTCGAGTCTACGACGAATTTCGTGCACCCGATTTGCGACAGACTTTAATTATTACATGGTGAGATACACGAAACCACAAGGGGTTCACTTTGTAAACAAGCGGAAGCTCCAGTCTGTTCAGTCATTTTCAGAGTAAAAGTGAAACATTACTTGTCGACTCGTCCTAGAAGAGTCGACAAGCAACAACTCTTAACCTCCTTCTCCAAAAACCTCCCGTTAAGAAAATCCGTCAAGACGGGAAGGTCAGCTTCCCTCACTTCTCCTTGGAGTGGACACTTCCTCATCCCATGGTCTATCACCCATCACGATACAGCAAACTCATGACCTAGTTTATATCCCATCTGCAATTGTTTCGACCTGCGAAGATCGAACAGACAATCACTAATTTCATGATATATCATTATCCGTGACACTGATTATCTGCTGTCAGATTTGAGTGGCAGGCTGTTCTCCTTAGTACACAAGACACTAATTGCCTGTAGTATGAATATCCATTATACTGCTTATCTGATGCCAGATTTGACAGGCTGAGTTGTTATTATGCACTTATTAAAGAATATACTTTCCTTTACCCTGGGAACAGAAATACTGTTTCTCTTCTCATGGGAAAAATGCTACATCGCACATCACAATTATGTCATAGTCCAACGACACCAAATATTTTGACATTATACCTCTCTCACATAAATTATACCTCTCTCGCATAAATTATCTTGTCTCCGTATATCCGCCCCTCTTATTAAACGTCACCCGACCATTTCTCATGATAATAAATTACTAATCTTCATTGTACTACATGCATTCCATTATCAAACATGCTCTCCAGTTTTGGGGTTTATCCAAAAACATAAACCAAGTTACAGAAAAATAAATTAATAGTTTAAAAAAACTAAAAAACACGCTTTTAGAGTTAATCAAACTAAAAAGTAAAAAATAATTGTTAACATAAGAATAAAATGACTGACGAGAAAACTAATGTCACTGTTCTAAAAGCGTGGGGTGCTCGATATCAATCGTCATAATTTTTCACTAGTTTCATTCCGAAATGCAGAGTTAGTTTAAAAATGTCATACAATGCACCCCACGCTTTTAGAACAGTGACATTCATTTTCTCGTCAGTCATTTTATTCCAGCCAGGATTCGAACAGGGAATATCCTGATCCGTAGTCAGGCGTGTTAACCGTTGAGCCACTGTCCCACGCAGTTTTGAATGTCTTAGGTACTTTCATTTTACATGGGTTGAATTGCTCTTCATAAGTTAAAATAAAAATCACTCATCCCGGCGATCCCAATCATGATGAGATAATAAACTTATCAAAATATTTTAGTGTCGTCGATCCTTGATAAGTCTACAACGTTTAAATTAAATCTGATCGCTTAAAGTAGGACAAAATCGAGGCCAAAAATTCAGTTACAAACAAACATACAGGTGAAACTAATAAAAGCGTATTAAAAAGTACTTCATACTGTATGATCATAGATGCTCTTCCGAAATGATGACATTCTTTATTGTCTTGTCCTTTTTAGTGACGAAAGTATATTCATTAAATTGCTATTAATTTCTTTAGTAATCTGAACAGCACCTTAATTCTGTCAAGACGTTGTTAATTAATTGATCGTTGTCAAGATGCTGAATTAATTATGACCTCCCTGTTTATGGTTATACTTTTCCGTCTAATTATAATCGCCATCGGGCTGTACGTTTTTTTTCTAATCCCACTTGGTAGACAGCCACATCTAGACCAAGTCAGGGCACCCATGTGGTGTCATGGAAGGACGGAAATGTGGGTCAGCTTCTGTTGTAACAGAGCATACGCAAGTAGAAGTCTGACTTCTGCCCCATGACGCTGAAAACGGTAGGCACTGCGCTTTCCGGGAGGGCTTTTAGGATGAACTACCCCGCATTTGAGTATCGTATGTGAGAAAACCTGAAAAATTTCCCCATCCAGTTCGACAGATGTTGAAAATGTTCCAGATGTTGAAAATCATAAACTCTATCGAATCTCATCGGGATGTTTTTAAAGTGTCTGCAACAAAAGCGCCAGCGGATTGAACCCCAGTCCTAAAGGCTCGTTCCTACAGCTGCGTGAGGCGTTTAAGCGTTGACCAATCACTAGCCTCACAGCGTTCGCCTGAAACCGGTTTGAAATCCACCGCTTCGAGTTGACCAACTTTCAGCTCGAAGCGGAACTTCACTAGGCGTAAAGCTGTTTCTGACGTTTCGCTGTGAACGGGCCGAAAAATTTTTCTTCCCTGCCGCATGTCGCGTCGCCGCCTCTCGCCTCTGTGGAACGAGCCTTAAGGCTCAACAGCGGTGCACGTTGCAACTGAGCCACGAGTCGGGCTAGGGCTGTACTAAATATGTCGATTTAAATTCTGATGGTATTGAGTTTTTGTCATTTTCTAGCAGCTATTACTCCTCCCCTTGGTTTAAAAAATTTTTTTTCAGTTTTATTTTTTATGTTATTTTTAATTTAATTAATTTTTTGTTCTAATTTTTATCTACTTTTAATTTGGCATTTGTTAACCTAATGTTCTTTTATTCTCTTTGTTATTAGGATAACTGCAAAAAAGTATAACCCCAGAAATGTATTTTCGATTTTTTTTTTCAATTCCTTCTATTAGCTCACACTCTCCCTATATATATCTTGTTCAAATTTTCAATCGTTCATAAAATACTTTTTATTCATCCACTCAAGTTCAAATACATTTTTTTTGAACATGTAGTGGATGACACTTGATCTTAATACAGTTTCTTCAAATATTAATTGATTAATTAAATTTAATTAATTAATTTTAGTTTTTTTTAAATTTAAGTTGCATATATATTTACCAATAGATGGCGCCAGATAAACTTTAAAAAATGAATAAAAATTATTTATAAAGGACTTTCTGCAATAGAGTGAAAAAAAGTAGAAATTGACTTAAAATTTTATTTTTTATATTACTTGTTTTTAATATGCTTCTTAAAAATTCTATTGTTTTTTTTCAGACGGAAAGTTATTCAGATGACAGCGAAGAATATGTAATTATAGTTACTCTTTCTTTATTTTAATAAGTAAGAAAATAAATACTTTTAAAATATTATATAATAGCATTAAATATTTTTAAAATATTATATATTAGCAGAAAATAATAGCATTTTTTATATTTTTATAAAAAAAAAAAAAAAAATCTTGATTTCGTTAAATTTGGGAAGATTTTAAAAAATTTCGATAATTTTTTTTTTTTTTTTTTTAATTTAAGTTAATCTATCATTTTTTTGGAAGAATATTGTCCCGTAAAAATAATGCCAGTATAAATATGCCAGTTTGTTATATGTATTGAAATGAAATGTATTTCAGAATTAAATAATTTCGTCATTGAAGTAGAATTACGGTTTTATGATTTTTATTATAATTAAACGATTTTTAAATGAAAATAGAAATTTTGTATGGGCCGGCATTAATTTTTTTTAAATTTTATTTTGAGAAACACATAAGACCAGACATTTTTATAAATAACTGTATTATGTAGAATTTACCATTTCCCATGTTACATTTGTTAGCTGCTATGCTAGAGACTAGTTGTGCCAGGATGTAATACCAATCTCTCTTTCCATTTATATTAGTTTATTTGCAATACTTTACACGTACAATAATTTGATACACTTGGCACCCTGTGCCTCTTCTACAATATAAATCTTATACTTAATAACCGCTTAATCTTATACTTAATAACCGCTTAATCTTATACTTAAAATCTTATACTTAATAACCGCTTAATCTTATACTTAATAACCGCTTAATCTTATACTTAATAACCTTAATCTTATACTTAAAATCTTATACTTAATAACCGCTTAATCTTATACTTAAGATTAAGCGATTAATCTTATACTTAATTTTATACTTAAAATCTTATACTTAATAACCGCTTAATCTTATACTTAATAACCGCTTAATCTTATACTTAAAATCTTATACTTAATAACCTCTTAATCTTATACTTAATAACCGCTTAATCTTATACTTAAAATCTTATACTTAATAACCGCTTAATCTTATACTTAAAATCTTATACTTAATAACCGCTTAATCTTATACTTAATAACCGCTTAATCTTATACTTAAAATCTTATACTTGATAACCGCAAACACATAACATACGGTCCCTGACCGTATTTCTAGCTCGGACGCTCCTAGCGTTCTCCTGGGCCTGAATGGTCGAGTTAGCTAGAGCTCTGGCGCTCGGTACCACAGGTTTCGGCTTCGAGTCTCGGCGGTGCCATGGATATTTGTAGTGGTTCGGAATCCACTTTAAACTGTAGGTGCCGGTCTGTTAAGCCCTCGTGCGCAGAAGATGACCGTAGAGCGACAAACCAAAACCAAAACCTAGCGTTCTCCTCGTGGTCTGAAGATCTACCACATGTACTTACCACATTGGACCACACAGTTAAAGTCCCAGTTACTGGTCACAGTCGCGACCTCTCATGGCTATATAATAATAATTAAACCTTACACATTTGACAACACGCACTGCACTTGATTTTATGACTTTTAACTCTGACAACTTTACCAAGGCTAAATTTTATTGGGCTGCTAGAGTTCTTATGGCGGATATCGCTACAGTTTGATGTAAGAAAAGAAATTCCCTAATTGAAGCCTTAATAAAATAAGGTTCATAAGGTTTCTGTACACACAGGATAAACACATAAGTCCATTTTGATACAAACAACTAGTGAACTGAGTTAGATACAGACATGAATGCGATGTCTACGCATCGTAAAATAGCTATACGCTACACGATGAGATATCTTGCAAATAAGGAGTTACAGAAGATACTAACTGTGTCTAAAAAGTAAGACCAATTTTCCATTTAAAATTCCCGAGGATTATGGGATTTCAATTCTTTTTTCTTTTTTAGGTTGCTGGCACTGTCCTTGACATATGTGTGAAATTTGACGTCGAAATATTCATTAGTGTTTGAGTTGCGCTTGGCTTTATGAGACGCTAAAACTGATTCCGGCGATTTTTGAAATGTCCGAATTCATTGAGCAAAGAACTTGTTCAAATAAGGCAGAGACCGCGTTGAGGACGAAAAGACCTCTGGTCGACCATCCACCTCAACCAACGAAGCTCAAATCCAAAACATTAAAGATTTGGTGCTCGCAAACCGTCGATTTACAATTAGAGATCTTGCTGATGATGTTGCAGTTTTAAAAGGATAAGTCACATCCAATTTGGGCCTCAAACGCGTCAAATTTCGTTTGGTACCGAATACACTGAAAGCGCTAGCTCACACTGCATTGATTCTTCGTTACATTTTCACCAGAAATGAAACCCATGTCGTTCCACAACACCATATTCATACTGTGCGACTTTTGGATATTCCCTAAAATCAAAAGTCCACGCCGGGGACAGCGTTTTGAGTCGATTGAAGAGATTCAACGTGAATCGCCGCGCGCTTTGAAGGCCATCCCTGCCGAAGACTTTTTAACAGCATTGAGGATTGGAAAAAAAAATTGTCGTAAGTACATTGTGTCCGGAAGGGATTACTTTGAATGAGCTGAAATAAATTTGGCAGAATTAAATAAAAAGTTTTTGAAAAAAAAATAATTGGTCTTAATTTTTGGACACAGTAGTACAATATCAAAACATTCTATCCCAGAGTTCTGTGCGTCTTTATTATAAAGGTCGCACATCCTGTTTTCTATTATTGCTTTACACCTTTTGTTATATAGTGTGCCTTTTGAGACCCAAACCTCTTTTGGGGTTGTAGAGGTTAATAATTTTTTTTTATGGTAACTAAAAGCAATCCATTTTTTTTTTAAATAAAAAAAAAGTCCTGTGCAGTCAAGAATTAGATTCAATTTAGTTTGAGATAATTGAAGAATTTGCTCGTCCGTTGTTGTTTCTTTGGACTTTTCTTAATTTTTGTGTTGTTTTCCATTCGTTCCTTCCCTTTTGATTGTTATTTAAAACTTTTATTTTTTTTTTCAATTCCTATTATGAGTTCACACTCTCGCTATATATATCTTGTTCAAATTTTTAATCGTTCATAAAATACTTTTTATTCATCCACTCAAGTTCAAATACAGTTTTTTAAAACTTGTTATGGATGACACTGGATGCTAATGCAGTGTTTTCAAATATTAATTCATTCATTAAATTTAATTCATTAATTTTAGTTTTTTTTTAGATTTAAGTGGCATGTATCTGATAATAGATGGCGCCAGATGTAACAAGAAAATTTCAACTTTATTTGTAATGGATTTTTCTGCAATATAGTGAAAAAAGAGTAGGAATTGACTTTAATTTTTTTTTTTTATATATATAACTTGTTTCTCTATTTCAATTTCTGAGATTTTGTCTATAGTATTCAAGATTTGCCAAGCAGTTTCTAATCAGATATTACAATGCTTTCAATGTTAAATATAAAAAAATCTTCATCACATACTGTTAAGTCAAATGCATTGTTCACTCAGATGAAATTCAAGTGTTGAAAAAATTCTATCTGAATATGAAATTTATTTTTAACTATTCGATTCATTGACGGTAAAATTACGCACATTTCATACTCATTTTTTAAGTGTTTAGTTTTAATTTAGTTTAGTTTAGTTTTTTTATAGTTTAATTTTTTTTTTTTTTTTTTTTTTTTTTTTTTTAAAATACTACTTAGTTTTAAATTCTATTTTGAAGATAGTACATATGTTCAAATGATTAACAATTATGTTTTATATACGTTTCAGAAAAAAAAATGACGTTAAGTCTAATGTTTAAATTTAATAAATGAGAGTTTTTTTTTTAATTTTCAGGGTGCTGCAGGAATGTTTTCTGAACTACTGGAAATTGACGAAGAAACAGATATTACTCAGGCAAAGTTTGATTTTCTTAAGCATTAATGAATTATTGTAAACGTGTCATAGATTTAAATCTAGTGTAAAGTTAAAATACAAGTAGTTAATTTAAAAAAAATTATTTTATTATCAACATTATTTTCTTTTTGGATATAGTAAATCATAGCTAATATTAGAAATATTAGAATAAACTCAATTTCCTTATAATTTAATTTACATTAAATAATTATATTATTATATAATATTATTCAAAAATATAAATATATTTCTACAGAAACCGAACACGGTTTGTAAAAGCAAATGTGTATATTTTTGCATTAGATTCAAATGTATAACAAAATATGAAATCTCAGTTTCTGAGTTATACTGCACGCTAAAATTATTTTATTGATTTACAACGCAGCATTTATTGATTCGCCTTGTAAGTATTTGTTGATTTTGCATCGATTATTGTAAAGCGTCATAAATAAATAATTACTTAAAAAAGTCATGTTTAAAATTCCTATTGTTTTACAGGAAGGTTATAATATTGATTTAAGAAAATGATTAGAGCCTTAGAATGTTCGATTGCACAGGTTTCGAGTTCAAATCCCGGCGGCGCCAAGAATGTTTGTAGTGGTTCGAAATCCATTTTAAGCCTTAGGTCCCCATCTAATATGACTGTAGGGCATAGGACAGACAACGCTACCCCGAAAAAGTCAGCGTCGGGTGCTCCATCACAACAGAATCTGCCCCACCCTTTCTCTCCTTCCATGAGACTAGTGGGTACTTACACTTGGTCTAGATGTTGCTGTCTACCAAGTAAGATAAGAAAGAACAACAACAACTAAAGGATTAGAATAAGATTTTATCGGCTTTATTCGGAATGCTTGTCTTATAACACACACACACACAAATAGCGGCTTGGAGGTCAACCGGTTAGCACTCTGGCCGTTGGTACCGAAGGCTTTAGGTTCGAATCCTGGTGGTGGAATGGATGTTTGTTGGGAGTTCGGAATCCACGTTAAACTGTACTGCCCGGTCTGTTTAGCCTAAAGTGTGCACAAGATGACCGTAGAGCGGCAAACCAAACTAAAAATAACAAAAAATAAGTTGGTCACTTTTAAGAGCATGCGAAAGAATACTGTTATACATCGGTGGGGTTAGTGGTCAAGTTGAGTATGCAATGAACTCATCGGCAAGCGAGGAAGTGGGGACAGTTAAAGACATTTTAACTCCCACACATTTTCATAAACCCGGAAACCACCAATCAAACAGTGAAACAACCAGTGCGAGTTAGTGTTGTAGTTTCTTATCCCACTTGGTCGACAGCAACATCTAGACCAGGGAAGAGCAAACTACGGCCCGCGGGGAGGTTATATCTGACCCACGGATAGAATTTTAATTTGCCGGTCCGAAGCAAATTAAAAGAAATATATATTTATATATTATACACTGAAGTGACAAAAGTCATGGGATAGCAATATGCAAATTTTCAGATGGCAGTAGCATCGCGTAGAACAGGTATAAATGCGCAGTGCTTTCGCAGAGCTTTCATTTCTGTTCAAGTTATTCATGTGAAGAGGTTTTGACGTGATGATGACCGCACGACGGGAATTAACAGACTTTGAACGCGGAATGTTAGTTGGAGCTAGACGCATGGGTCATGCCATTTCGGAAATCGTTAGGGAATTCAACATTCCCAGATCCACTGTGTCAAGAGTGTGCCGAGAGTATGAAATTTCAGGCATAACATCCCACCATGAACAGCGCAGTGGTCGACCGCCTGCACTTAACGACCGAGACCGGCGACGTCTGCAAAGAGTCGTAAATTCTAACAGACAAGCAACACTGCGTCAAATAACCGCAGAAATCAATGTGGGACGTACAAGGGACATGTCTGTTAGAACTGTGCGGAGAAATTTGGCTTTCTTGGGCTATTCCAGCAGAAGACCGACTCGACTGCCTTTACTGACAGAATGACATCGCTTGCAGCGACTCTCGTGGGCACGTGAGCATATCGGTTGGTCCCTAGATGAATGGAAAACCGTGGCCTGGTCCGATGAGTCACGATTTCAGTTGGTAAGAGCTGATGGTAGGGTTCGAGTGTGGCGCAGACCCCACGAAGCCATGGCCCCAAACTGTCAGCAAGGCACTGTTCAAGCCGGTGGTGGCTCCGTAATGGTGTGGGCTGTTTTTTCATGGCATGGACTTGGTCCTCTGGTGCAAATGGACCGAACATTGACTGGAAATGCTTATGTTCAGCTACTTGGAGATCACTTGCAGCCATTCATGGACTTCATGTACCCAAACAACGATGGGATTTTTATGGATGACAATGCGCCATGTCACCGGGCCACAACTGTTTGCGATTGGTTTGAAGAACATTCTGGACAATTCCAACGAATGATCTGGCCACCTAGATCGCCCGACATGAATCCCATCGAGCATTTATGGGACATCATCGAGAGGTCTGTTCGCGCCCAAAATCCTGCACCATCAACGCTTTCACAATTATGGACGTCTATCGAGACAGCATGACTCAATATTCCTGCAGAAGACTTCCAACGACTTGTTGAGTCCATGCCACGTCGAGTTGCTGCACTTCGCCGGGCGAAAGGAGGGCCGACACGATATTAAGAGGTATCCCATGACTTTTGTCACTTCAGTGTATAACCATCTCCTTTTCTACTTTGATTAAATATTTTTTTCTCTTCCTTTTTTACAAAGGACTCATGATAATTTTACTTTCTCCATTTTTGTTCTACAAAACATAAATCGACGGAAATAGCAAGCACAGACAGCTTTCAAACGTTGAAGTGTTAAAAGCGGAAGTTCTTTGTTAGTTATAGCTGTAGATTGGCGCCAGTAACCGCTATCTCTTTCTCGGGCAGCAGACATGTGGGAATCCAATATCGGTGAATTAGACGTCACATGTGGAGGAATGCTCATTTTAAGCACCAGCCAGCGGCTTTTTTTTGCCGCGAGTTTTAATATTATTGAGTGCGTATGGAAAGATTGCAGACATATAGCATCATTGTGAATAGTGGTAAAATTATTAAAAGTATAGCGTAGCTAGCGCTTGTTTGGGTTATTCGTAAAATATTTTAACCCTAAAATGGCTACTAAAAAACGTAAAGTTGATTCAGAATGATGTGCTTTTAATTATGAATGGACTTGGAAATATATTTTACAGTTATAAAGGATAAACCAGCGTGTCTCTTCTCAAATTCCTTTATCTCATTAACATATTTAAAATGTAATACTTGTATATTGTTTTTAAAATTTTAGAAAAATTTATCTTGGCCCGCCAAACTTTTTTTCTTACATTTTTTTGTCCCGCGACTGAAAAAGTTTGCCCATCCCTGATCTAGACCAAGTCCATGAAGCCATGGTCATAATAAAGGGTAAAAATTGCAACTTCATCTTGTCCGTGATTTTATGGTTCCATGGGGGCATGGGGACATGGGGTACCTGCCCTATGGGAGAAGTCAGACTTTATCTCACCTTATACCCCCCGGGCACTTTGTACCATCCCATGCAGAAATTGTCCGTTATGATATGATAGCATGTCATGTATTTTTCAATGCTTTTTTGTGAGATTTTGTATCAGATGTAAGCATGAATGTACCTTGATAAAAAAATAAAAAACATTTGTTTGACATGTTGCATAAGAATGCTAAACGAGTAGAGGTGAAATAAACAAAAGGCTCAGTTCCGGATTGCAAGAATAAATTTACAGTTAAAAATTTCTCATTTTAAATTATCCGATTAAAAAAAAATTAAAAATTTTATGAATAAATTAATATTTTATTTAACTGATAATTTTATAGTTTAGAGATATGTCGATTTTAAATATCATAATAAACATCGCATCAAGTCAATCAATGCAAAAAAAAAAAAATTGTTATTGTCGAGAAAAAAAAATGTTTCTAAGCAACCCATTGTTAGAAATTATTTTTTTTATCAAAATTTCGAATAAAAAAAAGACTAATTGCCCCTTCAGATGTTTATAATTTCCCCTTCAGATGTTTATAGTTGCCCCTACAGATGTTTATAATAGTCCCTTCAGATGTTTATAATAGTCCCTTCAGATGTTTATGGTTTCCCCTTCAGATGTTTATAATAGTCCTTTCAGATGTTTATAGTTTTCCCTTCAGATGTTTATAATAGCCCCCTCAGATGTTTATATTTGACCTTCAGATATTTATAATTTAGAAATTCTTAAGCTTTTTCACGTGTATCCGTAGATTATAGACAATTTTTTTTTATTTATTATTTTTACAAATATTATAAACTTATAATATTTACAGCATTTCAACCTATTTATTTATTTATAGCTTGATGATTACAAACCATCAGTTGAAGAAATGCCATTAGACGAAAAGACAAGCACTGGCACAATATTTTCAAAATACAGAGAAAATCCAAAATACAGAAATCCCGTTTTCGAAGAAATGGACAAGGCCACAGTAGGTTAACTTTTTAACTCCCCTTGACCACATATATGGACATTTAGGTTTTTTTATAATTATAACTATTGATTACTAAAAGAACAAAAATTTGATAATAAATTAGTCATGATAGAATCTTTCAACAAGAAAAATACATATCGTATGGTTTGGCTGTACTGATAACGGTATTTAATGAGTGGTTGTTGTTGGCGTATCCCCTGATGAGTACAAAAAAAATCAAATATCTTGGTGCTCCCGAATAATATTGGTTATGTTGATTGCCGGGTGAGCAGTAGATCTACCTCCCCGTGGTGCACCTGGTAAAACTTTTTAGTGGCTAAAAGATCTACAACTTGGGCCTTATGTCTTCCTCCAAATATCTCATCAAAAGATCATTTAAAGTCCATGCTCAAGAAGACCTCTATAACCACGTTTCCCAAAAGTCCTGGAAGAATGCCATCCCAAATCTATGCAATGGTCCAAGGCGTAGAACAGTCGCTCGTTACCGACTAGCCACCGGACATGTCTGGCTGCAAAGCCATCTTTACAGACTCAAAATTGTTCCTTCCCCGATATGCTGTGCAGCTCTGGAGAGGCCATGGACTCTTCGCATCTACTTCGCTGTCCTGCTCTGAGCAAGAGCGATATTGGGAGGCAAGAGATATGTTAGATTAATGAACTCTGTTTCGGCATCTTTTGTTGTATTCTCTGTTCTTTTTTTTTTTGCTGTAACTGTTCATAATCTGCCATTGGAAATAAAAAAAAAAATGTTGATTGTCAGCTCGGAGTATAAATCCTTTTCCGAGGGATGGTCCAGACAACGCATGGCGGCTGCAACAGTTGGGCAATCAAAGACACGATGAGGAGTAAGCTCGACATCAGAGCAGTTGCCACATTTTTTAGTATTTTTTAATGCCATGAGCAGAAAATTTTCATATTTTTGTGGTGCTTCATCCTTAATCTTGTGAGAGCAATAGCTGTTCTTCTGTCGGCATTTAGTACTGTAATTTGGTATTCAGTTTTGATCTTAGATGGAATCATAAGTTTAGGTTTTGCCAAGGCATTTGCATCTGCAAGGGAAGTAGGAATGGCAGACTGATCCAGATTTCTGACTTTTTCCGCAAAAGAATTTTACTAATGCTTTTGTGTATAAATGGGCATAGCGAGAAAAATGGACACAACATCTTTGTAGATATGATAAAAAGAAGTTTAATCTTTTCAGATCTTAAAATAAATATGATTTTTCTTTTTTAAAACAAGTCAAGACCAATCGTTAAAATATTTTTATTAATAATTTTCTGAAATACATATCGGCTATGTTGATTTCAAGCTCGGAGTATAAATCCTCTTCCGTGGGAGGGTCCACACAATACATGGCGGGGCAGCTGGGCAATCAAAGACATGAGGAGGAGTAAGCTCGACTTCAGGGCAGTTGCCTCATTTTTTGGTATTTTTTAACGCCATCAGCAGAAATATTCATATTTTTGGGGTGCTTCATCCTTAATCTTCGGGAAGTAGTGGCTGTTTTGATATTTACGGGTATACAATTAGGAATATGAAAAAAAAAGCATAAGGTAATATTTCGACTGTAAGTGGTATTAAGTTATTTGAACAAATCGCTAATATTTCATAAATACCAGATATTTTAAAAAGATTTAATTTTAATAATAAATACCCCGAAAAAGGATGAATAATTATTGCAGGAATTATAAAATAATTTACTTATAAATTACTATTAACGTTCCTCGGTCACAAATATAGATGTTATGGGTTTTAGTGCAATTTTATTGTTTTTCTTCTTCTTCTTCTTATTTTTTTTTATATTTTATTTTATTTTATTTTTTTTTATTTATTTATTTTTTTTTGCCTTTCTGAATTCCTATGAATATAAAGTGAATAAATTTTAATAAAACAAAACATTGAGTCATTTTTTCTTGCTATAAAAATTCGTCCCTGTATTTAAAAATATTACAATAAGTATTTAATACATAAACATTTTGATGCACAAAATTGAATTTTATACAAAAACAAGATGGACAATGTATAGAAAATATAGAAAACAATGTATAGAACAATTATAAAAAAAGGATGAACAATTTGTTTTCATGCATTAACTCGGAATTTATTGCATTCTATGAATATACATATTGCTTTTTATCTAGATTTTATACGTATTTGTATTTAATATATTCAGAAGCCTGAACAAGACATAAGCGGTGGCACTGTTCCTAGTACAAGACACTCGAGTTAATTAATTCACGCACAGGGAAATTAATAGAGAGTTTTTGCATACCCTATTTTTATCGTCCGATATTTTTTTCTCCCCAGCGCGCATTCTCCTAGGAAATTACGCATGTGTATCTGTAATAATGTTTCCTATGAGCATGCGCGCTAGGGAGAAAAAAATATCGGATGATAAAAATACGGTATGCAAAAACTCTCTATTACTTGGCGAGAATTCCCAAAGCTTCATACCCTTAACGGAAATGATCTGGCCGTCAATAGAGAGTTTTTGCATACCGTATTTTGGACGTCCATTATTTTTTTCTGCCTGGCGCGCATGCTCATAGGAAACATTATTACAGATACGCATGCGCAATTTCCTATGAGAATGGAGAATGGAATGAGAATTTCCTATGATATGCGTCCATTCATTTCATCCATATCATTCCCAAACTGTATAGGGGAAACTCAGCTCTAGGTACAGTGAAGTGGTGTAGTGTAGTATTAGTAGTAGTAGACTTTTTTATACCTTTGGGTTTTCAATTTTTCATTTTTGAACATTAGATTTTTCTTTAGTAATATAGAGTTTTGAGAAAATTCCTCGGAGGGAGTCAGAAAACTAAACTCATAACACCTCTGACATTTCAAGCAAAACCTTTTGATCACGTATCGCTTTCTGCAAGAGTGGGTGATCATTTAAATAGAGCAGTTTGTATACAATACGGTAGTGGAATGAGTTGATCTAATATTGTAGTGTTTCCTTTGTTTTTTAGTGTTATATGCATCTATTTATAAATATGTGTAATGATTATGTGATGCTTATGTAAATTTGTAAAGTTTATGTGCTATTTATGTATGTGTGTAAAGTTTATGTACTATTTAAAAATGTGTGTAATGTTTGTGTGTCATATATATATATATATATATATACACACTCATGTCCATAAATTAAGGATAATTCAGAATCACACAGAAATTGAACTCTAAAATAAAAATTTCACCTGTAGAATTATCACACACATCTTGAAGAAGAATATGCAAATTACAGGAAACCACCAGATGGTGCGGATAGTACGCCACAATGACGAGAGTGTAAGAGAGGGGTAGATAAGGAATGGTGGCAAAGAAGTAAAATTGTTCACAAGCGCTTTAAAAGCCTTTCAGTGCAATAACCGCATAGTTATGGCACAAAGGAAACATTCGGATGATTTTTTACGTGGTAGAATTATCGGACGACTGGAATGTGGACGTACCCAGCTGGAAGTATCCAAGAAACCTGGAATCGGACAGAGTGTCATCTCCAGGCTTTGGCAACGATTCCAAGATGATGGTAATGCGAGTAGATGTTACAGCACAGGTCGCCCCCGAGTTACAACGCCGAATGAGGACCGGTATTTAGCAGTTACTGCCAAAAGAAACAGACGGAGCACAGCATCAGACCTGTCTCGTCAGCTCTCTTCAGCTACCGGTACGACAGTTTCAAGGCAGACCGTGTACAGACGCTTAGGGCACATTGGTCTATATGCTCGTAGGCCTGTCAGATGTGTTCCACTTACCGCAACTCACTGTCGCCTGCGATTAACCTGAAGTAGAGAGCATGCATTGTGGACACCGCAACAGTGGTCTGGTGTGATGTTTTCCGACGAGTCCAGGTTTAGTTTGCAGTCTGATTCTCGCCGGCCTTTCATATAGAGAGCGGCAGGTACCCGTTACCACCAAGAGAACACCATTGAACGTCACAGTTACGGTGGTGCAGGAGGGCTCGTTTGGGGAGGAATTATTCTTGATTCCAGAACTGACCTGCATGTTCAGAGTGTAGCGATGACAGGCCACATCCATCGGGATGTCATTCTGGAACAACATGTACGTTTGTTTCGGGGCGGCATGGGTGCTGAATTTCTGTTTATGGATGACAACGCCCGTCCTCACCGTGCAAACATTGTAGACGAATGCCTTCAATTGCAGGATATCACCCGTATGGATTGGCCAGCATACTCACCGGACTTGAATCCAATAGAGCATGTGTGGGATACGCTTGGCCGACGAATTGCAGCCCGTCAACCCCCTCCCACCTGTCAACCGGAACTTCGGAGGGCGTTGCTTGATGAGTGGTGTAATATTCCCAAGCAATTTCACTACAACAGCAACAACCTAATTCATAAAAACCAATTTGGATTTAGAAGCGGCTTATCAACAGAGCATGCCCTCCATAATCTAGTGAAAAAGATTTATTCAAACAAAGCACGCAACTTCTACACCGTAATAATATCCATTGACATCAAGGGAGCATTTGACTCACTGTGGTGGCCTTCTATAATAAAGACCTTAAAAGAAGACAACTGCCCGCAAGACCTAATAAACATTATATGTGATTACCTAAAAAATAGAAAAATAGAATTCAACCATGGAAATAGAAAAATTATTCACGACCTACAAAAAGGCTGCCCACAGGGATCATGCCTAGGCCCATTCCTGTGGACATTAATAGCAAATCAAATTTTAAAAGAAACCTGGGAAGAAGATGTAAAATTACAAGCCTTCGCAGATGACTTCATATTTATTATAAGCGCCAACAATAGAAGGTCATTAGAAACAAAAACAACAACAGCTCTTAAAAAATTTCAATCCTGGGCAATAAAAGAAAAACTAAAGATCTCAGAGGACAAAACCCAAGCAATAGTATTTGGAAAAAAGGAGCAGTAAAAAGAAAACCAATATTGAAATTTAGCAACCGGACCATTAAATGTAACTCAACACTCAAATATCTAGGAGTTCTATTAGATCAGAATCTAAGCTTCCTCCCTCACATCCAACATCTTAAAAGCACCCTTCTAATCAAATCAAACAAATTAGCAACCATGTCAGGAAGAGGATGGGGTATTAACCCCAAATTCACCAGACTATGGTATAAATCAGTGGCAGAGAGGATAATATGCTATGCAGCATCAATATGGGCCGATAACCTTACAACAAGAAAAATTAATCATATCAACTCAATACAGAGGCAATTTGCATTAAAAATAACTAACGCCTATAGAACCTCTCCAACCTCAGCTTTATTAATACTAAGTGGTCTAGAGCCAACCTACTTAGTAGCAAAAAGGGAAGCAACATTCACACAAATCACAAGACTTAAAATTAATGCAACATTCCACCAACATACATATCTACAGAATGATTATCAAGAATCAATATCACAGTGGTGCGAACCTCCATGGGACAAACCATCAAAAATATTAAAAAATACAGAACAAAGAAATAGTGATCTTCAAATATACACAGACGGATCAAAAATGGATAATAGGGTAGGCTCAGCTTTTGTAGCAATGGACAACGACATAGAAATCCACACATGGCAAGAGAGACTCCAAGGCAATAACTCAGTCTTCCAAGCAGAACTAAATGCATTATTGAACTCATTAACATGGATAAAAAACACAAAATATAAAAGAATCAACATCTTTACGGACAGCCTATCATCTATAATAGCCATCAACAGATTTTTCAATACAAATAGCCAGGTTCAAGATCTCAGAAACATACTAAACACAATCAACAACAAATCAATAAGCCTACTATGGATTAAAGCACACGCAGGTAACAAAGGTAATGAACGCGCCGACTCTCTAGCCAAAGAAGCAACAATGAGAAGTACACATCAATCGAAAATAAAAAAACCAACAAGCCTACTAAAACGAGAACTAAAAACCAACAGCCTCAAGATATGGCAAGAAGAATGGGACAATGGGATCACAGGAAGAAGAACTCATCACTTTCTCCCAACAGTGTCCACAAAAATGTCAACAAACACAAATATAAATTACTTTGTTACGGGTCATGGTCCCTTTCCAGCATACCTATACAGGTTTAACATTAAAGATACGGACAATTGCATTTGTGGCGAAATAGGCACACCGGATCATTATCTATTCTCTTGCTCTCTAACAGTCTCAAATCATGCACTACAACCAAACCCAGAAACATATGAAGCCTGGGCAAAAAAAGCAGCAATCTCCAAAAAAAAAAAGAAAAATTATCAAGGTTATGGACTTTGTAACGCAAAATATAGACTATATCACACAATAAAAACCATAAACATGTCAATAATATTGTGATGTAACCATATCCCTTAACAGTTTATGTTTATCTATTTACTATTCATAGTTCATATCACTAAGAACCTTGTGTCAACAATTCTGTACATATGTATATAACTGTTATTCTTTTCTCAAGTTGTCTAAATTCATTTTTAATTTTCCTTTTAATATATATTAGATTTTTTTAAGTAGTTTTAGTAGAGCGGTTGCTGGCGGAAAGCATGGAATACATGCTATTCACCATAAATCACTCAAAAAGGCCTAAAGCAAGAGTTCCTAGAACTCCTCACGATTGAGAGCCGTTCTGGCGTGTTGATATGCACCAGACAACTCTCAAAGCGGAACGGACCCAGTGATTATCACTGATTAGCAACAGTGAACTCAGCCAAAGGGCTGCTTGCGTTACCCAGAGTGGTTATTCAATCCTCCTTTCCGTAGTTGTGCAACCAACACTGAAATCCCGTTAATTCGGGAAGGCCAGTGGCACTCCTGCGGCGTTCAAGATCAGATTGATAATTTGATACTCAGCATGCCTAGACGTTGTAAGGCCTGTATTGCATCGTCCGGGAGACATACTCCATATTAACCATCATACTAACCATGTTATACTGTTTTTTGTAAATAGGTTCTTTTTTGAAATTTGCTCCAGGGAGTAAAAATCGCAATTTGTATTAATTATGCCAAACATATAGCATCTTTTTTTGCTCTTTACCTTTTGTTTAATAAATAGACTTTACAAATAAGTCAAATTTGTTTTGCTTATGTCTCTTTCTTTGCCTGAACTTCATTATCCTTAATTTAGGGACATGAGTGTATATATGTAATGTTTGTGTGCTATATATATATATATATATATGTGTGTGTAATGCTTGTGAGCTATTTATGAAGTGTAATGTTTATATGCTATTTGTATAGGTATGTAATATTTATGTGCTATTTATAAATGCATGTAATGTTTGCGAGCTATTTATAAACTGTAATGTTTATGTGATATTTATGCGTTGTTTATGTGTTATTTATAAATGTATGAATTTGTGTAATGTTTATGTGATATTTTTATGTGTGTACTATTTATAAATGTATGTAAGGTTTATGTGTCATTTATATATATATAAAATCTTTGTTTCATTTATGTATGAGTGCAGTCTTTATGTGCTATTTATAAATGTGTGTAATATAGTGTGTGTATGTGTAATAGTAATGTGCTATTTATAAATGTGTGTAATGTAGTATATGTGCTATTTATAAATGTGTGTAATGTAGTATATGTTCTATTTATGTGTGCATTGTTTGTGTGCTATTGATTTATATGTGTAATGCTTATGTGCTATTTTTATGTGTGTAATGTTGATGTGGTGTTTATATATGTTTATATGTTTGTTTTAATATTCTTCTTCCAGACGATGGAAAAATTCTTCGATTTGTGTTATAACTCCATTGGCAAGCCACAGAAAATAGAGCCTGAGAAAGTTCCAGAGCCAGAGAAAATACCTCCTGTCCTGATTACAATTACTGAAGATGAAGAAGACTTAGAAGAAGAAGAAATCAGCCCTGCGAGTGAAAAGAGAATCAGCATACAGGAAGCAAAAGAGGAAGACATCGAGAAACCAGGGACGAGTTCACAAGAGCTTCCTGTTTTAGATTCTGTGGACAGAATATTCGACGACATGGAAGAAGCAGATGAAGATCTGGGAATGGAAGACGACGAAAAAGTGGAATATCCAAAAGAAGAATCCACGACTGACACTGGAACCATCAGCAAGGTTGATGAAGAATTCGTGAAAACTCAAGTTAAAGAATTACTGGAAGAAGGAAAAGATGATGCTTTGGAACAAATCAGAAAATCCAGCAGCACCCTTGTTGGGAAAGACGAAACTGAAGAACAGCAACCAAAAACAGGGGATGATTTGGAAACTGTCTTAAGAAAAGAATCCGGTATCTTTGATGCAACCCCAGAGTCAGGTTCAAAGACTGCTCTGAAGCCAAGTACTTCTTCAGGAAGTAAAAGTAGGCTGCCTTCTGGTGAGGTTGCCACGAAGAAAGTATCCTGGGTGCCATCTGTTTCTCAAGGTAGCATCAGTAAAGATGACGAAGAATCTTTGGAAAATCAACTGAAGATGATTGTGGAAGAAAGCAAAGGGGAGGCTTTGGAGAAAAAAGTTGAAGAAAAAAAGCGTCGAGAATCACTTGAAACTGATGAACCTGCTGAGAAAGATTCTGATCTAGAAACTATATTAAAAAGTGAATCCGAAACAGCAGTAAAGAAATCCAGTAAAGAGGATGATACCTCAGAGGACAAGCCTGAATCTTAAAACGTATGGTTCTGGCGGGCATTCAAAAAGGAAAATGAATGAAATATTTATATTAAAAAAGAGATCTAAAGTATTATTTATGTTAAAAAAGATATCTAAAGTATTATTTATAGGTGAAAATTTTTAAAAGAAAAGTATTATGAAAACTCTGCTCATACAAGTTCAAGAAGTATTCAGCAAAATTTATATAAAGTCTGAAATGTTAATGTTAAAAAATCTTTCGTTTTCTTCTTCATTGGCTCAAAAGCCTGTGGTGGGCCAAGGCTGTGTTGAACTCTGTTTACTAAATAATATTCCAAAGTGAGGCCGCTCCATTTATTGAAAATGTCTCAATGTTGCAGAATTTTTACATTTGTACTGACAAATTTTGGAAAAGAATTAAAGCTAATAACTTACTTCTGTAAAAAACAATTATTTCTTTAAAATGTAAAGTTTTTTTACAAAATTGAAACTTTCAACGATTCATAGTCTTTTATTAATGTGTGCCTTTTTAATAAAAAAGATTTTTATATTTTTATGCAATATTAATAACAGCGTTCAAAGAATGATAAATTCCCTAGAAAAGTAATAAATCAATAATAAAAAATTTAAATTCGTAAGTAATAATGTAATTTCTGTTCTTATTAATCCAATATAAAATCGATAATAATTTAGAAATTGTCTAACAAAAATAAAAAATATTTTAGGCAACAACACAAGCAAAAAAGTGTTTATATAAGCTTTTTTTGCACTGTTCTGAATAGAAATATTTTGTTGGCAATAATGAAATCTTTTTCAAATTCTTCTATTAGCTCACACTCTCTCTATATATATCTTGTTCAAATTTCCAATCGTTCATAAAATACTTTTTATTCATCCACTTAAGTTCAAATATATTTTTTTGCACTTGTAGTGGATGACACTTGATGTTAATACATTTTTTTTTCAAATATTAATTCAGTAATTAAATTTAATTGATTAATTTTAGTTCTTTTTTAGATTTAAGTTGCGTATATCTACCAATAGAGGGCGCCAGATAAACTTAAAAAAATGAATGAAAATTATTTATAAAGGACTTTCTAAATAGTGAAAAAAATTACAAATTGATTTAAAAATTTTTTTTTTTTTATATTACTTGTTATTAATTTTTCTTATTTTATAACAGGACTTTGGTGAAAATTTTATAAATTCTATATTCTAATTCTATTTAAAAGTATATCGTTTACATTTAATTGTGTAAAATTCAAATAGCTTTAACAATCCGCGTTTGAGTATAATACAATATCACTGGTACTTTACTATAAACTGTCTATTGACATGGATAGATTAAGTTCAGCTTCATTCTTTAAATTGAAAAGATGTAAATTGATACTTTGAAATTTGTTTTTTTTTTTTTTTTGGTTAATACAGAAGACTGCTTATAATTCTTATTATTTGATATTTTAATGATATTAAAACTATTGATTGAGCATAAACATATTTCAAATTTAAAAAAAACAACATTTTGTGAAATATTAGCACTTTATCAATTAAAGTAAAATTGGAAGAGCTTTGTTATATTGCAGTTGCAATTTACGTTATATGAATTAAATTATAATGGAATAAATTTTTACAATAACATTTTAAAGAAGTTAAAGGAAGTTATTACATCAACTATTTTTTTTTTTTTTTTTTTTTTTTTGTAAACTATATTTTTTTGGAAAACTCTTAGTAACTCTCTCTCTCTCTCTACAACAATAATTTTATTTCTATAAAATTGTGGTTTGGTTTGCCGCTCTACGGTCATTTTGCGCACAATTTAGGTTAATTAGACCGCGACCTACAGTTTAGTGAGGATTCCAAACCACTAGCAAACATTCATGCCTCCACCAGGATTCGAACCTGAAGCTTGTGGTACCAAAGAACAGAGACCTAGCTAGTTAACTATCAGTGCGCTTCAAGTTGCGGAGGAATATAAAAATATCGATGAAGGAAATGATATTTCATCAGATTTTCTTATGGGAAATCCAATAAATACTGGATCAATTTTCGATAGATTATCTAACAATAACTAATTATCCACTTATGTGATACCATGGATGCTTGTAGTGGTTCGAAATTCACTTTAAACTGTAGGTCCTGGTCTCATATGATCGTAGAGAATTTTTGGGGGTTAATGTTACTCGCGTCCGTAGCATATCTTTAAGCTACACGTGCCCCCTAGGTAGTTGCTACATGAATAACAGCGGTGCAGCCCTTGCTTATAGCATAAAGATAATTGTGCATGCAATGTTAGATGCATTAGAAAAAAAAGTACACTACTGGCCATTAAAATGGCTACACCAGGAAGAAATGCAGATAACAAAATGATATTTATTGGACAAATATGTTATACTGGAAATAACAAGTGATTAAATTTCCAAGAAATTAACCACCTCTAGCAGTAATAACAGCACTTATAAGCATTGAGTCAAACAGAGATTGGACGGCAAGTACAGGTACAGATGTCCTTGCAGCTTCAATATGATGGCACAGCTCATCAACCGTAGTAATAGATTGTTGTTGTTGTCGTATACCTCATGGAAGGCGGGAAGAGTGATGCAGCTTCTGTTCTGATGGAGCACCCGTAGGTAGAAGTCTGACTTCGGCTCCATGACGCTCTTACAGTCATAGGAGACCGGGATCTAGGGCTTAAAGTGGATTCCGAACCACTACAACCCTCCATGGCACCGCCGGGACTGGAAACCGAAACCTGCGGCACCGAGCGCTAAACACTCGGCCATTCAGGCCCGTAATAATTGGCGTATGGTATGCATGTGATGGATATGTCCTGCACGTTATTATTGGGGAGGAGTCAGGCAATTAGACTGCGTTTAACAAATAGTTTATTTTAATTTTTCAGAGCATAAAGATAAATAAAATACTTTTAACTATTCAGTATGCAGACCTTAAGAAATTATTTTACGATTTGATTTTTAGTAGTAATTCTATATTCTTCTAAATTATGTCCCTTAAATTTGAGTTTAATTGATTTCTTATTTAAAAATTTGATAAATTGTTGACTGTTTTAAAACCACCTTCTCATTAGAAGGAAGGAGTTATAATATTCTGTAATTTATTTACTATATTCATAACTTTTCAGATTTATAAATGTATTTGTTATTATCGATTTATAAATGTGTTTGTTATTATCGATTATAAATGTATTTGTTATTATCGATTTATAAATGTAATTGATTGTTTGATATTTTTTTGTGCTCTAAACTAATTATGTAATTTTATATCACGAGATGGCGCCACATATCATATTGGCTGAAATGTTCTTTCAAACTGAAGGTTGCTTATAATCGAGATTAAAACCAAAATAAAATTTGAAAATAAAGTTCTTTCGAACTGAAGGTTGCTTATAATCGAGATTAAAACCAAAATAAAATTTGAAAATAATCTTCTTCTTCTAATATTAAAGCAGTTTTAAATTTAAGAAGCTACTTAAAAATAAAACGAAAAAATGCATATCTTTATAATGTAGCAATTAAAACCAATATTTTATAAAAATAAAATACTCCGTAAAAATATGCAATAGTTAATTTATAAATAACTATCAATTTACCATCCTAACATATCAAATTACACAAACTAATTCTTAAATTTTTGAGTGCAACAAAAAAAAATGCATTAGTGCAATTAGAAATTTTAATCAAATATATTTAGTAAAGAGAGCGATATATAATGTTAAGATTTTACTGCATCAGAAGTAATCTGAATTTTTTTATTTGATATTCTAGTACATCAGAACTTTAAATTCAGATTTATGCAACCTGTAAATCTATTATACCGTTACTAAAGAAAACTTTCATTTGCGTTTTAGTGAACTAGGAGAAAATCGCCACTGTATCTACTCGTTTTTTAAATTATTGACTAGTGCATCCTATTAGCAATAATCGTAAACTCATGATAATTTATCGAGTTAGGATTTGGCCATGAGTGGCGCAGGTAAATTTTTATAGAATTGCGAAAATGAAATGACAAGTTGAAATGATAAATTCAAATAGAAGTACATGATGTTTCCCAAAATAATTAAAAACAAATGATGCCCGTTATCGATGCAGAATTTTTAACTAAATAAATCTTCTTCTTCATTGGTGCAACATCTCTATAGTATAGTGGGCCAAGGTTATCAACATACGCAGATTTCAAGACATGTGTTTTTCTCTTTACAGGGCATGGTATCAGCCCTACGATCTACAGTCATATGAGACCAGGACCTAAGGTTTAAAGTGAATTTCCGAACCATTACAAGCATCCATGACACCACCGGGACACGAACCCCCCCGAAACCTATGGCAACGAGCGTCAGAGAACTAGTTACTCGGTCATCAGGTGCCAACCAAATAAATAGCATTTCATAATTCAAGCATTATTGATATTTAGTTATCAGTTGGCAAAGTAAAAGATGCACAGATGAATTATATACATACTCCCATTTATGATAATAGCAACTTGATGGCAAATAGGCTAGAATTCTGCTGTTGGTACCACAGGCTTCAGGTTCGAATCCTGGCGGTGGCATGGAAGTTTGTGAGTGATTCGGAATCCACTTTAAATTTTAGGTTCCTGTCTGATTAGCCCAAAGTACGCACAAGATGACCGTAGAACGACAAACCAGACCAGCCATGATAATTTCTCATTTTAAAATGTATATTTCTGAGGAAACATTTTTTTTATATGACTCCAAATAAATTATCGAAAATTTTTTTTCTGCATATCAAGTGATAGGAACTTGTAGATCTCTTATCATACAGTTAAAAGATATCAAATCCCTTGTCTATCGATATAACATTGTTAGGGGTTGATTGAAAACAATTAACTGTATTAGTAGATAGTTTATTAAGTTCATAAAAGTCCTATATTGATTTATTTAAATAAAATTGTTTTATTGTTATTTTGCTACCTGAATTAATATTTTTACGTATTATTTAATACATAAATGGAATTATATTAAAAAAAGATTGTGTAAAACAAGCCTTTGCCCTTAAGCCAGTAAAATAATACGTACAAGTAATTATAAGTGGAATAAACTTTTAGATACTACTATAAGTGCAATAAACATATCCTGTTATAATTATTTAATCTCTTTGAAAATTTTATATTTTGCATATATTTTACATACTCTGTAAAATAATAGATGAGTATATTTTGATCGAATACAAATAAGAAACATATATTATACCCTAAGCGCACAGTAGTCCTTTTCTTTAAAACACACACAACTTTCTTTTCTTATGTTTATATAATTATTATATAAACATATATATATATATATATGTTTATATAATAATTATATATATAAGTTATTATATATAGATATATTAAAATATAGCAGCATTGTTTTGCAAATTTGAAACTTAATACAAACTTATTAAGTATCTTATTTACAAATAAGAGTTTTATATTTTTAGACAATATTAATAACAATATTCGAGACATTATGAGCTAACTAAATAAGTTCTAACTTAATAATGTAAATTCTGTTTTTATTAATCCAAAATAAAAATTACTATAATTTCATAATAAATTATAGAAGAGATTGGCATTGGAGCGAGACAGACGGAGAGCTGTTGTGTCTCTCATTGTAATTGATTTTTTAACTAGATATATTTGCCGCATAATAATAGATAAGAGTGATTATTTCCATATTGATTTTGAAAAAAAATCAATATGAAAATAATTACTCTTTTGTATTATTATGCTTACATTTTTATATTGCCGAGGCTGTCAGTTCATTTATTCATTGTCAGTTCATTTATTTAGACATCAATCATGGCAGGGTGCTAACTAGGGTGAATACGGTGGTTGTAGAACGATATGGGTTTCTATTTCTGGAGAAAAAGTCACGAGGAATCAATGCAGTGGGAGCTGGCGCATTATCGTGATGCAAAAGCCAAGAGTTATTTTTCCATAAATGTGGCCTCTTTTTCAATTCCTTCTATTAGCTCACACTCTCCCTATGTATATCTTGTTCACATTTTCAATCGTTAATAAAATACTTTTTATTCCTCCACTCAAGTTCAAATGCATTTTTTTTCAACTTGTAGAAGATGACACTTCATGTTAATACAGTTTTTTTCAAATATTAATTCGTTCATTAAATTTAATTAATTAATTTTAGTTTTTTGTAGATTTAAGTTGCCTATATCTACCCATAGATGGCTCCAGATAAACTTAAAAAAAAAAAAAGAATGAAAATTATTTATAAAGGACTTTCTGCAATAAAGTGAAAAAAAAGTAGGAATTGACTTAAAATTTTTTTTATATATTACTTGTTGCGAATAACTTCACGCAATCGCGAACGTCTCACAAAACGAAGCGTAACCTAAAGACTAATGAATATTTTGACGTGAAATTTCCCACAGATGTCAAGGACAGTGCCAACAACGTAAAAAAAGAAGAAAAAATTGAAATTTCACATGCCCGGGAAATTTAAATTGAAAACTGGTCTTACTTTTTGTCCACAGCAGCAGGCTTAAAATAAAATGCCTTTTTACCTGTCCTACTATAAGTACGGAATCGTAATTGTTGCAGAACTGTCAAAGGAATTTTTATAAATTTAATATAGTGTTTATTTATGTTGTTAATGTTTTTCGACCCTCATCAATCATCATCATCCCGAGGAGAAATTAATAAAATATTATCCGATCAAAAATATTAATTATTTAGTTTACAGAAGGCTGGAAAGAAACAGAAACACTTTTGAAGGTTTCAATGTTCAAATTTGGCGACATTTGGTTCCCTACTGAGTCCAAAAAGTAAGACCAATTTTCAATTTAAATTTCCCGTTGCTTATGGCATTTCAATTTTTTTTTCTTCTTTTTTAGGTTGTTGGCACTGCCCTTGACATCTGTGGCAAATTTCACATCAAAATATTCATTGGTGTTTGAATTAAGCTTCGTTTTGTGAGACGCTAAAACTGATTCTGGCGATTTTTTGAAATGTCTGAATGAATTGAGCAAAGAACTTGCATTAAATTTTGTTTGCGGAAACGTATAGAATGTTGCAGAAGGCATGCAGTGAGAATTCCTATATCGGCAAGAAATATTTAGAAGTGGTATAAACAGTTCAAAGAAGGCAGAGAACGCATTGAAGACGAAGAGCG
The DNA here is from genome assembly GCA_021605075.1 of Caerostris darwini. Taxonomy (NCBI): domain Eukaryota; kingdom Metazoa; phylum Arthropoda; class Arachnida; order Araneae; family Araneidae; genus Caerostris; species Caerostris darwini. The sequence continues at coordinate 511,914 of BPLQ01006946.1, forward strand.
CTCTGGTCGACCATCAACTTCAACCAACGAAGATCACGTCCAAAAAATTAAATATTTGGTGCTTGCAAACCGTCGATTTACAATTAGAAACCTTGTTGATGATGTTCGAATTTCAAAATTCCATTTTAAAATATGTTTTGGGCCTCAAACGCGTCAAATCTGGATTGATATCGTAAACACTGAATGCGCCAGCTCACACTGCATTGATTCTTCGTGACTTTTTCGCGAAAAATGAAACCCATATCGTTCCACAACCACCGTACTCCCCTGATTTAGCATCGTGCTACTTCTGGCTATTCCCTAAACTCAAAAGACCCCTCTGGAAAAGCCGTTTTGAATCAATTGAAGAGACATTTCGAAAATCGCCGGTATCTGTTTTGGCGCGTAACTCAAGCACTAATGAATATTTTGACATAAAATTTCACTCAGATGTCACGGACAGTGCCAGAGACGTAAAAAAGAAAAAACAATTGAAATACCATATGCCCGGGAAATTTAAATTGAAAATTGATCTTACTTTTTGGACACAGTAGTAGGTGGTTCGCCAAATCTTTTAGTATATTGCTGTACATTTCACCATACTATATAAAAGTCAACAATTTTCTTTTTGTCTTCATTTTTAGAGAAAGTATAATATATACACTCATGTCCATAAATTAAGGATAATGAAGTTGAGGTAAAGAAAGAGACAGAAGCAAAGCAAATTTGACTTATTTGTAAAGTCTATTTACTAAAAAAAGATAAAGAGCAAAAAAGATGCTATATGCTTGACATAATTAATAAAAAATTGCGATTTTAACTCCCTGGAGCAAATTTCAAAAAAGAACCTATTTACAAAAAACAGTATAACATGGTTAGTATGATGGTTAATATGGAGTATGTCTCCCGGACGATGCAATACAGGCCTTACAACGCCTAGGCATGCTGAGTATCAAATTATCAATCTGATCTTGGGGAATATTACACCACTCATCAAGCAATGCCCTCCGAAGTTCCGGTTGACAGGTGGGAGGGGGTTGACGGGCTGCAATTCGTCGGCCAAGCAATATGAGATATCTTCCAATTGTAGGCATTCGTCTACAATTTTTGCACGGTGAGGACGGGCGTTGTCATACATAAACAGAAATTCAGCCCCCATGGCGCCCCGAAACAAACATACATGTTGTTCCAGAATGACATCCCGATAGATGTGGCCTGTCATCGTTACACTCTGAACACGCAGGTCAGTTCTGGAACCAAGAATAATTCCTCCCCAAACGAGCCATCCTGCACCACCGTAACGGTGTCGTTCAATGGTGTTCTCTTGGTGGTAACGGGTATCTGGCGCTCTCCATATGAAAGTCCGGCGAGAATCAGACTGTAAACTAAAACTGGACTCGTCGGAAAACATCACACATGACCACTGTTGCGGTGTCCACAATGCATGCTCTCTACTCCAGGTTAATCGCAGGCGACAGTGAGTTGTGGTAAGTGGAACACATCTGACAGGCTTACGAGCATATAGACCAATGTGCCCTAAGCGTCTGTACACGGTCTGCCTTGAAACTATCGTACCGGTAGCTGAAGAGAGCTGACGAGACAGGTCTGATGCTGTGCTCCGTCTGTTTCTTTTGGCAGTAACTGCTAAATACCGGTCCTCATTCGGCGTTGTAACTCGGGGGCGACCTGTGCTGTAACATCTACTCACATTACCATCATCTTGGAATCGTTGCCAAAGCCTGGAGATGACACTCTGGGCTATTCCAAGTTCCTCGGATACTTCCAGCTGGGTACGTCCACATTCCAGTCGTCCGATAATTCTACCATGTAAAAAATCATCCAAATGCTTCCTTTGTGCCATAACTATGCGGTTATTGCACTGAAAGGCTTTTAAAGCGCTTGTGAACAATTTTACTTCTTTGCCACCATTCCTTATATACCCCTCTCTTACACTCTCGTCATTGTGACGTACTATCCGCGCCATCTGGTGGTTTCCTGTAATTTGCATATTCTTCTTCAAGATGTGTGTGATAATTCTACAGGTGAAATTTTTATTTTCGAGTTCAATTTCTGTGAGATTCTGAATTATCCTTAATTTATGGACATGAGTGTATATAGGTAGATAGATACAGTTAGACCTCTGCATTTCGCAAACAAGAAAAAAATTGTAAAAAAATATATTTTATTAATATATAGTTAAATTTTATGTTTCTAAAAATACTCTACTTATAAATACATAAACTTTTTATTTTAAACAAGAAATTTTACTTAATTATGAGCTTTGATTATGAAATATATCAGATATTTTTTTTGCAAATATTCCGAGTTTAATTTGTAATTATTCCGAGCAAATATGACATCACTGTAATATCCTTTATGTTAAACTCAATGTTATCAGAATTTATATTTATGAAATATTTGGGATTTTTTAATTTGTAAATATTATGAACAAATATAACTCACTGTGATATTTATCCTTTATGTTAAACTCTATGATATCAGAATTTATGTTTGTCAAATATTTCCTGGTGCTTTTATTTTGCGAGTAGTATATTCGAAATATACTTTTACATGAATCAAGATTAACTTTAAATTTGCTTTTCTTTTAATAGGTAAATTTATTCACATACATATCATTGACAAAAAATACAATAAACATGTGAAAATATGATTTCCCTACAGTACAATTTTCCTGAAAAGAGAGGAAATGATTTAATTTGTTCTCGTCATTGAAATTATTATTACTATTTTAAACTTTTCAATTCTGTAACCATGGCAACAAGAAAATAAAAGTTATCATGCGACTGAATAGTTGAAATGTCACTTTCCAAATAATTAAATTTTCAAATAAAAAATGTAATAATAATTTTTGTTGAAACTACACTTTCCAGCCTTAATTAAAAAACAATAAACTAAATAATTAATATTTTTGATAAAATAATGGTCTAGATCAGTGGTGCCCAACCCAAATGATCTTGCTGGGCTACTTTGGAAATGCATCCTAATTCCGCGTGCCTCATGTAAAAGTATATATCCCCATATTAGATTTAGGCCCACTATAGACATAGTTTTGGAGTAAAAAATTGAAACATAATGAATTATTATTTTTGAGTTTACTATTATTCTTACATGTAAACATAGATAATATAATAATAATGATACTAAACGCACCTTGTAAAGTCATATATAACACTGAAAATGAAATATAAAAAATATATAAATATAAACGAAATAAATAATTAAATCATTAAAAAATATTTATTTTGCAAATGCGATATTTGTTTCTCCACTCTTTCACTTATTATTTACAAATCGATCTCCATTTGCACATAGTAATTGGTATTGCAGGTTAGCGTCCGTTATGTTTGAGCGTGTTTTGTACTTGGTTAATTTCATTTTCAAAAAAAAAAAGTAATATAAAAAAAAAAAATTTTAAGTCAATTCCTACTTTTTTTTCACTCTATTTCAGAAAGTTCTTTATAAATAATTTTCATTCATTTTTTTAAGTTTATCTGGCGCCATCTATTGGTAGATACATGCAATTTAAGTCTAAAAAAACTAAAATTAATGAATTAAATTTAATTAATGAATTAATATTTGAAAAAACTGTATTAACACTACAATCCACTACAAGTTCAAAAAAATGTATCTGAACTTGAGTGGATGAATAAAAAGTATTTTATGAACGATTGAAAATTTGAACAAGATAGGGAGAGTGTGAGCTAATAGAAGGAGTTGAAAAAACGATTCGCAGGTGTAAATTGAAGCAAAAGCGTTAAGAACTTGAACTAAGAGTCTAGTTTGCTCTTCTATCAACAACCACCTGCCATATATTCGCAAGAATATTATTTTAAAATCAAAGTTAATTTTTTTCTCGTAATTTCGGCAATCAATTTTTGTATATATGCATGTACACATAATATATTTTTTAATACATTGGTTTTCACTACTTTGGCCATTATAAAATAAATATATTTTGTAAAAATGTGATAAATCTCAATGGCTTGAAATATATTCAAACCGGGCAGCGTGTTGGCCAGCCCTGGACTAAATAATTAATATTTGTATAAACTGAATAATTAATATTTTTTGATCGCATAATATATATTTTTTAAAGATTTTATTTTTTCCTTTTATGACATTGTAGTTTCGGACTACAACAAAAAGCAATTAAGAACATAATTTGTTTACTCTGATGAATACATTATGGTAAATGCGTTTTGAAACGCATAATTTATGAAAAGAAAAGAAAAATTGATTAATTTTTTTTAACAAACTGCATCAAATAAGTGAATATTCCCTATTCCTAAAAATAAAGTTAACATTAGATGACATTTAATTAATGTAGATAAAAAAATAACCCAAAAATAATGAAACGAAATAAAAAATTATTTAATTAAATTTGGGGTACTTACCATCTTTTTTAATATTTGAAGACTACATCTTTTGCTATTTGCCGTTTCAGAAATAGTGTATATTTCTTCGCCGTAAATTTATTAACAAGCAATAAAAACATTTCGTCCCATAAACGTTAATGCAGTTCTTAATTAAACTGCTGAAATTTTTTATAGTCAAAAATAAAATCAATCTGTTTTCGGAATGAAATATTAAGTATGTAAAAGTGATAAAATTACACACGCTTAAGATATTAAACTAAATGGATAAACATTCGCTAGATTTTAGTGTCTCGTAAAATTGATCCAAAGAACTTGATCTGATTTCCACAACTAACTAAACGATACAAAATAAAAATGGTTAATTAAAAGATTTTCTACCGATGGAAAGTTGAGCATTTTTTTTCTCACGGGAAGCATTTCATAGCCAGGAGATAGGGATGTATCTTATTTGACAAGTATATAATAACAACCTATCATTCAAATGTGACAGCAGACAAGCAGTACTGTGGATATTTATATTACATGTAATTAGGGTTTTGTACTAATGAGAACAACCTGTCAATCAAATCTGATATCAGATATTCAGTATCATGTATAATGAGATCTGTAGGCCGTCTTCTACGCAGGGTTGCGTTAAATATATTTCCTGTTGGGATGAGAGACTGTAGATCAACTAAAAATTTTTCAGCGGCTGTGAAGGTTGCGTACCTCCTCTTGGGTGAAAGTCTCGAGGCCTACTGACCATATCTCCTGAACACTACAGGGGTCCTCTTTAAGTGTGTAGGAGGAAGCACGGTTACAAATTTCGAATAAAAATTTAATAATAATTTTTGTTGAAACTGCACTTTCCAGCTTTGTATAAACTGAAAAATCAGTATTTTCGATCGGATAATATTTTATTCATTTTCTAGTGTAACAAATTCAGAGATGGTTTCTTAAAAAAACTGAAATTTACATAAATGTGGAAAAAAAGATAAAAGAGATTAAAGATTAGGGGAAAAAAGAAGAGATAAAAAATATTTTATTTTTACATTTTATGAACTTGCTGTTTCGGAAGTACAGCAAAAAGCAATTAAGAACTTAATTTGTTTACGCTAAAGAATACATTATGCTAAATGCAGTTTGAAACGTATAATTTATGAAAAGGAAAGAAAAATTGATTAATTTTTTTTAACAAACTGCGCCAAATTAATGAATACTTTCTATTGCTTAAAATAAAGTGAACATTAGATAACATTTAATTAATGCAGTTACAAAAAGTACCCCAAAATAATGAAGCTAAATAAAAAAATTATTTAATTAAATTTGGGGTACTTACCATCTTTTTTAATATTTGAAGACTACATCTTTTGCTATTTGCTGTTTCAGAAATAGTGTATACTCCTTCGCCTTAAGTTTATTAACAAGCAATGAAAACATTTCGTCCCATCAACTTTAACGCAGTTCTTAATTAAACTGCTGCAATTTTTTATAGTCAAAAATAAAATCAATCTGTTTTCGGAATGAAATATTAAGTATTTAAAAGTGATAAAATTACACACGCTTAAGATATTAAACTAAATGGATAAACATTCGCTAGATTTTAGTGTCTCGTAAAATTGATCCTGAAGAACTTGATCTGATTTCCACAACTAACTAAACGGTAAAAAACAAAAATAATTAATTAAAAGATGTTCAACCGATAGAAATTATAGCATTTCTTTTCTCACAAGAAGAGTTTTGGCATTTCATTCAAAGGAGAGAGGAATTTGACAATTACATAATAGCAACCTATCACTTAAATTTGACAGCAGATAAGCAGTGTTGCGGATATTTATATTACATGCAATTAGTGTTTTGTACTAATGAGAATAACCTGTCACTTAAATCTGATAGCAGATATTCAATGAAATGAATAATGAGACCTCATGAAATTAGCGAATGTCTGTGCGACCTTCACAGGTCGAAAAAATTGCTGTTGGACTAAGTATTGAGGTGTTGCATCGTGATTGATAATAGACCACGAGCTGGAAAATATCTACTTCAATGAGAAGTGAGGGAAGCTGACTGCAAACTAATGTAAATGTTTTTTCTCTAATGTCAAAATATTTTGAAAAATTTGATAATTTGTCATTATGTCACAAATATTTAAAGTGAATGTAGTTTAATGTTTCATTTGCTTTATATAGACAAATATTTAGTGAATCTGGCAGAAATAAAGAAAAAAATATCATTAATACCTTTATATAAATGTCGTAGAACATCCAAAATTAATTAAGAATAAAAAAAAATTCACGCATTCAGAGTAGTTGAATTTTTAAATTTATTTCAAATGGAAAGATCTTATGGTACATGCAATTTTTTTTCATCACATAAGATATTGGTTAGAGTAAGGATCCACCATGACTTCCCGAAACAATATATAACCAACGGTGAAGAGTTCGAGGTTAATAGATCTTCCTTTCAAGGGCGGGTTGACACATTCTACTTTGTATTGAGCAAGTTTTTTCTTAATACGCTTTTATTAGTTTCGCCTGTATGTTTGTTTGTTTGTTTGTAACTGACACTTTAGGCTCGATTTTGCCCGCGATCGGATTTAATTTAAACGTTATAGACTTATCAAGACAATTGTATATTTTGATAAGTTTATTATCTTATCATGATCGCCAGGATTAGTGATTTTATTTTAACTTATGAAGTGTAATTTAACCCATGTAGAATGAAAGTACCTAAGACATTCAAACCTGCGTGGGACAGTGGCATCAGGATATTCATTGTTCGAATCCTGGCTGGCTCGACATATTCGCATTTAGCCTTTGTTCTAGTCACAATCAAATTATTGTAAGAACTATAGTTCCAGTCCTCCGTACCGGGACTCATTTCAATATCATTGTTTAAAAACACTAAATAAATTATAGTTTAAAAAACACGCTTTTAGAGTTAATCAAACTAAAAAGCAAAAAATAAATTAATAGTTTAAAAAAAACACGCTTTTAGAGTTAATCAAACTAAAAAGTAAAAAATAATTGTTAACATAAGAATAAAAGGACTGACGAAAAAATGAATGTCATTGTTCTGAAAGCGTGGGGTGCTCGATATCAATCGTTATAATTTTTCAATAGTTCCATTCCGAAATGCAGAGTTAGTTTAAGAATGTCGTACAAAGCACTCCACGCTTTTAGAACAGTGACATTCATTTTCTCGTCAGACATTTTATTCTTATGTTAACAATTATTTTTTACTTTTTAGTTTGATTAACTCTAAAAACGTATTTTTTAGTTTTTTTAAACTATAATTTATTTTTTTTATCCGTAGACTTTGGAACCGATAATGTGAGGGGGACAAAGTCAAAAGGGAGTGTACAGAGCCGAAGGAAGTGTTCCAACCGGGACGGAGGGTTACAAAGGATCTTAAACGAACTGACTTTTTAGATGATTTTATAAATAATTGTTATATAATTTTGTTTCGTGTTTCTTGGCCCAACATGGGGCTGTTGCGCCAAAGATGATGATATATATATAACTTATCTTCTTCTTATCTTCAACGAGAATATTTCAACTTGTCATTGTCTCGTAACTTTGCTGCAACATGCAAAAACATTATCAGTATATACCATTATCGGGAAAAAAAAAGTCAGTTTAATGATATACTTTAAAATGTGTTTTAAAGGTTTATAATATATGATTAATAATATGCTGCAAAATTATTATGTTCTGCATAATTTTATTTTTTTCTTCTGCAAAACAAATTAAAGATACATTTTGTTCAAATACAAAAACAAGTAATATATAAAAAAAAATTAAATTAAATTCCTACTTTTCTTCACTCTATTACAGAAAGTCCTTTATAACTAACTTTCATTCATTTTTTTAAGTTTATCTGGCAAGTCATCTGTTGGTAGATATATGCAACTTAAATCTAAAAAAAAAAACTAAAATGAATTAATTAAATTTAATTAAGGAATTAATATTTGAAAAAATTGTATTAACATCCAGTGTCATCCCCTACAAATTCAAAAAAAATGTATTTGAACTTGAGTGGATGAATAAAAAGTATTTTATGAACGATTGAAAATATGAACAAGATATATATAGGGAGAGTGTGAGCTAATAGAAGGAATTGAATTAATATATACAGCATAATTTTATTTCAGCCAAGTGGGATAAGAAACAACAACAACAACAACATAATTTTATTTTATTCATCTACAAAACAAATTATGGATATATTTTGTTCGAATACAAAAACGAAATATATTGCACACTCTGCACATAATGTGAATTTTCTTCAATATAAATATAAAGTATGAGTGTATTATTGATTATTAATAAATCAATAATTATTACGCCCCTCTCATTAATATTGCCTGCCGAAGCCAGCGGGAAGCCACCAATGCATTTAGTAGTAGTCAGTGACAACAGTGTCCTCTAGCTGGTTGGTAACGACGGCGTATTTTCCATTGGAAAAAGTTATGATGGACGTTTTTTTCCATGCATGGCTTCCCGCGCTGCTGGCATGCAGTGATGGATTGCCGTCTTTTGTTGTTACTTTTTCGTGTCCATTTCCGTAATTATTTTTCTTTTCTTTGTTTGGCACGAGTGGATCGAAGAACACGAGGGGAGGTTCTGTCACATTTCATGAAGTCATTTGAGTGAGTGAAATCCGTTTATTGTGAATATCTCATATTTTTACAAAGCATTAGCGAAAGGGAGATTGTTATCGAAAAGATTGTGAAAAGTTGAAGCATACAAAAAATATTTTTGAAACGACATTAAAAACAATTGAATATTTTTCGGTCGCAATCATTAAAGTTTATTTTAAAAACGTGAATATGTTTTCTGATGAATATTTGTTACTGAAAACTCATCAAATAATGCTTGTTGTTGTTGTTGTTGTTGTTGTTGTTGTTGTTGTAATTGTTTTGTAATGTTTGTTGTTGTAAAGTTGTTGTTTATGATTCCCGATATGGTCTAGCTATTAGACCAAATCCATAAGTTCCATAAATCTCTGAAAAGTACAAGAATAGGAGAGGTTCAGAAGAAACTGCGTCCAATGTAATATCAAGATATATATAATTAAAATAGAATATAATATACATTATATATAATTAAAATAGAATATAATATACATTATATATAATTAAAATAGAATATAATATACATTATATATAATTAAAATAGAATATAAAATATATAATAAAATAATATACACTGAAGTGACAAAAGTCATGGGATACCTCTTAATATCGTGTCGGCCCTCCTTTCGCCCGGCGACGTGCAGCAACTCGACGTGGCATGGACTCAACAAGTCGTTGGAAGTCTTCTGCAGGAATATTCAGCCATGCTGTCTCGATAGACGTCCATAATTGTGAAAGCGTTGATGGTGCAGGATTTTGGGCGCGAACAGACCTCTCGATGATGTCCCATAAATGCTCGATGGGATTCATGTCGGGCGATCTAGGTGGCCAGATCATTCGTTGGAATTATCCAGAATGTTCTTCAAACCAATCGCGAACAGTTGTGGCCCGGTGACATGGCGCATTGTCATCCATAAAAATCCCATCGTTGTTTGGGTACATGAAGTCCATGAATGGCTGCAAGTGATCTCCAAGTAGCTGAACATAAGCATATCCAGTCAATGTTCGGTCCAGTCGCACCAGAGGACCAAGTCCATGCCATGAAAAAACAGCCCACACCATTACGGAGCCACCGCCAGCTTGAACAGTGCCTTGCTGACAGTTTGGGGCCATGGCTTCGTGAGGTCTGCGCCACACTCGAACCCTACCATCAGCTCTTACCAACTGAAATCGTGACTCATCGGACCAGGCCACGGTTTTCCATTCATCTAGGGACCAACCGATATGCTCACGTGCCCACGAGAGTCGCTGCAAGCGATGTCGTTCTGTCAGTAAAGGCACTCGAGTCGGTCTTCTGCTGGAATAGCCCAAGAAAGCCAAATTTCTCCGCACAGTTCTAACAGACAAGTCCCTTGTACATCCCACATTGATTTCTGCGGCTATTTGACGCAGTGTTGCTTGTCTGTTAGAATTTACGACTCTTTGCAGACGTCGCCGGTCTCGGTCGTTAAGTGCAGGCGGTCGACCACTGCGCTGTCCATGGTGGGATGTTATGCCTGAAATTTCATACTCTCGGCACACTCTTGACACAGTGGATCTGGGAATGTTGAATTCCCTAACGATTTCCGAAATGGCATGACGCATCCGTCTAGCTCCAACTAACATTCCGCGTTCAAAGTCTGTTAATTCCCGTCGTGCGGTCATCATCACGTCAAAACCTCTTCACATGAATAACTTGAACAGAAATGAAAGCTCTGCGAAAGCACTGCGCATTTATACCTGTTCTACGCGATGCTACTGCCATCTGAAAATTTGCATATTGCTATCCCATGACTTTTGTCACTTCAGTGTAATGTACATATAATTTAAAACATGAGCAGGAAATGTTTGAGCTGCTTTACAATTTGGTGCAGGTTTCCAAAATCTTATACTCTTATTCATAGGCGAGACACCTGAAGTGTTCACTGGCAAGATGTGATAGTTTGGTTGGGTTTGGCACTCTGCGGTCATTTTGTGCACACTTTGGGCTAATTACAGCGGGACCTACAGTTTAACGTAGGTCCCGGTGTAATGGATTCCGATCCACTGAAAAACATCCTTGTCATCGCCAGAATTCGAAATTGAAGGCTGTGGTACCAAATGCCAGGGCGCTAACCAATTGGCCATCAGGCCGCGTATACTTTAGTGATATATGATTAAATGTATACTTCAGAATTATTATGTACTGTGTAATTTTAGTTTATTCACCCACAAAATAAATCTTGGATATATTTTGTTCGTATACAAAAAAGAAATATATTACGCACCCTGTACATAATGTGAATTTTCTTCAATATATGTATATATATATATATAAAGTATGAGTGTATTATTGATTTCTAATAAATCAATAATTATTAAGTCCCTCTCATTAATATTGCCTACCGGAGCCAGCGGGAAGCCAGCACTGCATTTAGTAGCCAGTGACAACAGTTTCCTCTGGTAACGACGGCGTATTTCCATTGGAAAAGTTATGATGGACGTTTTTTTCTATGCATGGCTTCCCGTGAACTCCTGGCATACAGTGATGGATTGCCGTCCTTTGTTGTTACTTTTCCGTGCCTATTTCCGTAATTATTTTCTTTTCTTTCTTTGACACGAGTTGATCGAAGAACACGGGGGGAGGTTCTGTCACATTTCATGAAGTCATTTGAGTGAGTGAAATCCGTTTTTAGATGAATAATCCATATTGTTATAAAGCATTAACGAAAGAGAGATTGTTATAGAAAAGATTGTATAAAGTTGAAGCATGCAAAAATGTTTTTGGGAGAGTCATTAAAAACAATTACATATTTTTCGGTTGTAATCGTTAAAGTTTATTTTTAAAATGTGAATACCTTTTACTGATGACTATTTATTATTTAAAACTCATAAAATAATGCGTGTTGTTGTTGTAATTGTTTTGTTATGCTTCTCGTTGTAATGTTGTTGTTTCTGATCCCCGATATGGTCTAGGTATTAGATCAAATCCATAACCTCCATAGTCCATAAACCTCTGAAAAGTCCAAAAACAGATGAGTTTCAGAAAAAAACTGCGTCTATTGTAAAATCAAGACATATTAAAATATAATATAATATAACATAATAGACTCCTAAACTGTTCACTGTCAAAACGTAATAGTTCGGTTTGTCACTCTACAGTCATTTTGTGCACATTTTGGCCTAATTAGACCGGGACCTACAGTTTAACATGGATTCCGAACCACTAACAAACATCCCTGCCATCGCCAGAATTTGAACCTGAAGCACCAGGCAAAGGCCAGAGCAATACGCCGTCGTTACCAGAGAAAACTGTTGTCATTGGCTACTAAATGCAGTGGTGGCTTCCCGCTGGCTTCAGCAGGCAATATTAATGGCTATCCAATTGGCTATCAGGGGCTTTTGCCTGGCGCTATCCAATTGGCCTTCAGGCAGCCTATGCATTAATGATTTATGATATATGACTAATTATATACTTCAAAATTATTATGTCCTGCATAATTTTATTTTATTCACGGACGAAATTTTATTTTATTACGAAATAAAATGTGAATATATTTTGCTCAAATACAAAAACGAAACTTTTTACACACTCTGCACATAATGTGAATTTTCTTCTATATAAATATAAATTATGAGTGTATTATTGATTATTAAAAAATCAATAATTATTACACCCTTCTCGCTAATATTGCCTGCTGAAGCCAGCGGGCAGCCACCACTGCATTTAGTAGCCAGTGACAACCGTTTCCTCTGGTAACGACGGCGTATTTCCATTGGAAAAAGTTATGACGGACGTTTTTTCCAATGCATGGCTTCCCGCACTCCTGGCATGCAGTGATGGATTGCGGTCTTTTGTTGTTACTTTTCCGTGTCCATTTCCGTAATTATTTTTATTTTTTTTTCTTTGGCATGAGTGGATCGAAGAACAGGAGGGGAGGTTCTGTCACATTTCGTGAAGTAATTGGAGTGAGTTAAATCCGTTTTTGGTTGAATAGTGCATGTTGTTATAAAGCATTAACGAAAGAGAGATTATTATAAAAAAGATTGTGAAAAGTTGAAGTATGTAAAAAGGTTTTTTGAAGTGATATTAAGAACAATTAGATATTTTTCGGTCGCAATCATTAAAGTTTATTTCAAAACGTGAATAGGTTTTACTAATGAAGAATTTTTACTGAAAACTCATCAAATAATGCGTGTTGTTGTTGTAATTGTTTTGTGATGCTTGTTGTGGTAATTGTTTTGTAATGTTGTTGTAATCGTTTTGTAATGTTTGTTGTTGTAATATTGTTGTTTTTGCGGTTTCTAATCCCCAATACTATGGTCTAGCTATTAGACCAAATACATAAGTCCATAAATCTCTAAAAAGTCCAAGAATAGAAGAGGTTCAGGAAATACTGCGTCCAATATAAAATTAAGACATATATGATTAAAATATAATATACCATATAATATAATATAATATAATATACATGTAATATAATATAATATACATATAATATAATATACATATAATATTATATAATATAATATACATATAATTTAAAACATGAGCAGAAAATGCTTGAGCTGCTCTACACTTGGCGCCGGTCTCCAAACTCTTCTACCTTTGTTCATAGGGGAGACTTCACAAATGCCACTGGCAAAACGCTATAGTTTGGTTTGGCTTGCCGCTCTACGGTCATTTTTTTCACACTTTGGGCTAATTTGACCGGGATTATGCAGGGACCGGAACGTGCATTTAATGTTAAACACAAGCAAAAATTGCCCTGATTGCCTAGATCCTGAAGCATGTGGTACCAAAGTCCAGAGCACTAGCTAATTGGCTATCAGGCTGCCTATGCTTTAATGATGTACGGCATATGATTAATGATGTGCTTCAAAATTATTATGTTCTGCATAACTTTATTTTATTCATCTACAAAACAAATTATGGAAATATTTGGTTCGAATACAAAAAAAACATAGTAAACACTCTGCACATAATATGCATTTTCTTCAACATAAATATATATATAAAGTATGAGTGGATTATTGATTATTAATAAATCAATAATTATTACTCCCCTTTCATTAATATTGCCTACTGAAGTCAGCGGGAAGCCACCACTGCATTCAGTAGCCAGTGACAACAGTTTCCTCTGGTTGGCTGGTAACGACCGCGCATTTCCATTGGAAAAGTTATGATGGACGTTTTTTTTCCGTGCATGGCTTCCCGCTCGTTCCTGGCATACAGTGATGGATTGCGGTCTTTTGTTGTTACTCTTTCGTGTCCATTTCCGTAATTATTTTTCTTTTCTTTCTTTTGTCAAGAGTGGATCGAAGAACACTGGGAGAGGTTCTGTCCCATTTCATGAAGTAATTTGACTGAGTGACATCCGTTTTTAGCTGAATAGCTCATATTGTTATAAAGCATTAACGAAAGAGAGATTATTATCGAAAAGATTTAAAAGTTGAAGCATACAAAAAGGTTTTTGGAAGAGTCATTAAAAACAATTACATATTTTTCGGTCGTAATCGTTAAAGTTTATTTTTAAAATTTGAATAGCTTTTACTGATGACTATTTATTACTTAAAACTCATCAAATAATGCGTGTTGTTGTTGTAATTGTTTTGTTATGTTTGTTGTTGTAGTGTTGTTGTTGTTTCAAATCCCCGTTATGGTCTAGATGTTAAACCAAATCCATAAGTCCATAAATCTCTGAATAGTCCATGAATAGAAGACGTTCAGAAGAAACTGCGTCCAATGTAAAATCAAGACATATATAATTAAAATATAATATAATATACAATATAATTTATAATATAATTTTAAAAACGAGCACGCAATGCTTGAGCAGTCTTACACTAGGTGCAGGTTTCCAAACTCGTCTACCCTTGTTCATAGGTGAGACTCCTCAAGTGTTCATTGGCAAAACGTGATAGTTTGGTTGGGTTTGTCACACTATGATCATTTTGTTTACACTTTGAGCTAATTAGACAGGGACCTACAGTTTAACTTGGATTCTGAACCACTCACAAACATCCATGCCATAACCAGGATTCGTACTTTAAGCCAATGGTACCAAAGGCCAGACGCTAGCCAATTGGGCATCAGGCAGCCTATACTTTAATGATATATGATATGTTTCAAAATTAATATGTGCTGCATAATTGTATTTTATTCATCCACAAAACAAATTATGGATATATTTTGTTAGAATACATAAACGAAACATTTTATACACTCTGCACATAATATACATTTTCTTCATTATGTACATAAAGTATGAGTGCATTATTGATTATTAATAAATCAATAATTATTACGCCCCTCTCATTAGTATTGACCACTGAAGCCAGCGGGAAGCCACCACTGCATCTAGTAGCCAGTGACAACAATCTCCTCTGGCTGGCTGGTAACGACCGCGTATTTCCATTGGAAAAGTTATGACGGACGTTTTTTTCCGTGCATGGCTTCCCGCACTCTCCTGGCATGCAGTGATGGATTGCGGTCTTTTGTTGCTACTTTTTCGTGTCCATTTCCGTAATTATTTTTCTTTTCTTTCTTTGGCATGAGGGAATCGAAGAATACGAGAGGAGGTTCTGTCACATTTCGTGAAGTAATTTGACTGAGTGAAATCCGTTTTTAGTTGAATAGCTCATATCGTTATAAAGCATTAACGAAAGAGAGATTATTATCGAATAGATTGCGAAAAGTTTAAGCATACAAAAACTTGTTTTTGAAGTGACATTATAAACAATTAAATATTTTTCTATTGGGACATTTTTGCCTCCAAAATCAATTATAACTGTGCGTCAATTAGAGAAAACAGAACACATCGCCGTGTCCAAAAAGTAGAACCAATTTTCAATTTAAAATTCCCGGGGCTTATGGTATTTCAATTTTTTTTTCTTTTTTCGGTTGCTGGCACTGTCTTTGACATCTGTGTGAAATTGTCAAAATATTCGTTAGTGTTTGAGTTACGCTTGACTTTGTGAGACGCTAAAACTGATTCCGGCTATTTTTTAAATGTCTGAATTAATTGAGCAAAGAATTTGCATCAAATTTTGTTTGAAGAAACGTATAGAATGTTGCAGAAGGCATTCGGTGAGCATTCCTATATTGGTAAGAAATGCTTAGAAGTGGTAAAAACAGTTCAAAGAAGGCAGAGAACGCGTTGAAGACGAAGAGCCCCCTGGTCGATTATCCACCTCAATCGACGAAGCTCACTTCCAAAAAATTAAGTATTTGGTACTTGCAATTGCGATTTACAATTAGAGACTTTGCTGATGATGTTGGAATTTCAAAAGGATCGGTCAATTCCATTTTGGGCCTCAAACGCGTCAAATCTCGATTGTTACCGAAACACTGAATGCACCAGCTCACACTGCATTGATTCTTCGTCACTTTTTCGCCAAAAATGAAACCCATATCGTTCCACAACCACCGTATTCACATTGTACGACTTCTGGCTAAAAGACCACTCTGGGGACACCGTTTTGAGTAGACTGAAGAGATTCAACGTGAAGTTGGCATAAGTTCATTGTATCCGGAGGGTATTACTTTGAAGGCGATGAAATAAAATTTGAAGAATAAATAAAGAGTTTTTGAAAAAAAAAATATTTGGTCTTACTGTTTGGGCACATTAGTAAATGCCTTTACCATAAAAGACTTCTTCTTTCCCATTGGCGCAACAGCCCTATGGTAGGCCAAGGCAGTCCATCTAATGGCAGCTTTCCTGTGCAGTCAGATTAGAGACGGGAGATGCTTCATTTTTACGGGGTAGAGTTATCAACCCTCCACCGAAAGCCCTGCAGTCATATTAGACCAGAATCTACAGTTTAAAGTGGAGATTCTGAACCACTACAAACATACACTCAAGAGCCAAAACATTATGACCACCCCTACATTTTGCAATGAACTCGCCTGGATGACGTGGAATGCACGTGATCAGGTGGAAGTGATATTTAACTGCTGCTGGAGAGTCTGAAGAATCGTTCTTTCACTTACTTCTGTGTGTGATGGGAGAGGCTGCGGATCTAAGCGACTTTGATAGAGCGCAGATTGTAATGGCTCGAAGGCTCGGAAAAAGTATTTCCGAAACTGCACGACTCGTGGGTTGTTCGCGATCTACAGTTGTTAGTACTTATGCAAAGTGGATGAATGACTGTGAAACCAGCAGTAGACGACATGGTGTTGGACGTCCACACGCTATCAAAGAAAAAGGTCGTCGGAGACTGTCTCGCAGGGTGAAGCAAAACCGGAGCCAGACAGTGGCTCTGCTGACAGCCCGATACAATGCAGGGCCAAGGGGAATAGTATCGGAGCACACTGTTCAGCGGACACTGTTGGATATGGGGCTACGCAGCAAACGTCCCACTCGTGTGCCTTTGCTGACCAAGCGTCATCGCCAACTGCGTCTGCGCTGGACCCGGGAACATCGTGACTGGTCCATGGATCAGTGGGAGAAAGTTGCTTGGTCAGATGAATCACGGTTTGTCATTCATCACGCCGATGGCCGTGTCAGGATACGCCGTCTTCCAGGCGAACAGTTACTCTAAGGGAGTAACTGTTCGGTAGGTCATACACAAGCCGGTGGTGGCGGTATTATGCTTTGGGGGACGTCCTCTTGGGCGTCTCTGGGACCCGTGGTTGTGGTAGAGAAGACCATGAATGCTACAGGGTATCTGAACATCATTGCGAACCATTTGCACCCTCACATGGCCTCTGTTTTTCCAGCTGGAAATGGAATGTTCCAACAGGACAACGCCCCTTGTCACAAGGCTAAAATTGTGTTGGAGTGGTTCGAGGAACATGATGCTGAATTCCAGTTATTGTCCTGGCCGCCTAACTCACCGGATCCCAATCCGATAGAACACATTTTGGGATGTCCTGGGGCGGCAGCTCAGAGTTCAAAGACCACCAATTCGCAATATCTCGGATTTGCGTGACCGTTGCTTAAACATCTGGTACAATCTGTCTCCGGCCATCTACCAAGGACTTGTGGCATCCATGCCAAGGCGGGTTGAAGCTGTGTTGCGCGCCAAAGGTGGGCCAACTTGTTATTGACAGGTGGTCATAATGTTTTGGCTCTTGAGTGTACATAGCACAACGCTTACCATATATTATATGGTAAGCGTTTAATGTGGGCCCTGATGACCGAGTGACTTGCGTTCTGGCACTTGGTGTCACATGTTTCGTGCTCGAGCTAACGGGGTGCTATGTAAGTTTGTAGTGGTTCGGAATCCACTTTAAACTGTAGATTCTTGTCTAATATGGCTCAGTTGTTCTCAGTTGTTTCTGCTTTTAACCACGTTCTGTTTCGAATCAAATTAGATTTATATTCTAAAATATTATATTTAAATCTAATTTGATTAAAAGCAGAAACTACTGAGAACAACTGAGCCATATTAGACAAGTTCTCAGTTGTTTCTGCTTTTAACCACATTCTGTTTCGAATCAAATTAGATTTATATTCTAAAATATTATATTTAAATCTAATTTGATTAAAAATGAGAACAACTGAGCCATATTAGACAAGTTCTTTGTTTCTCCTTTTAACCACGTTCTGTTTCGAATCAAATTAGATTTATATTCTAAAATATTATATTTAAATCTAATTTGATTAAAAGCAGAAACTACTGAGAACAACTGAGCCATATTAAACAAGTTCTCAGTTGTTTCTGCTTTTAACCACGTTCTGTTTCGAATCAAATTAGATTTATATTCTAAGATATTATATTTAAATCTAATTTGATTAAAAGCAGAAACTACTGAGAACAAAAAGGAAGTTGTTGAAAGAGCAAGAGAAAATTGGTCCCTTTCAGACAAAAAAAAACTGAAAGTGATCAAATTAGACACGGATCTACTCTTCCAATATAATATCCGTAAGCTCATGCTTAATAACCGATTGGGCCTACATACATATTACTCATAAAAATATTAAATAGCATTTCGTAACTTCTCATATATATCATTTCCAAACTGTATAGGGGCATCTCAGCTCTAAGCACAGTGATGTGGTGCGGTGTAGTAGTAGTACCAGTCATATTAAATCAGGACATATGGTTTTAAATGGATTTAGAACCACTACAAACATCCATGGCACTGATCGCCAGGGCACTAGTCACTAGTCAAATATATTTCCTCTAAGTTTTTGATTATATTTATTTAAAAAATTGGCATCTTACAAATATTCGATTTTTGATTAATTTTTTTTTCAATATAGTTTTTAATCAATATTTTGAACTCGTCATAATTAAAACTGAGTGAGAAAAACTGATGAGAATGCAGAAAACTGAATGAGAGAGAGCGAAACAGCTGCAGAAGTGCTGATTTCACTGCAATCGATGGTGAAGGTCACTCAGATTGCTGATTCACGGGTTTTCTACAACTGCTGCTTTTAGTTTGAAAAAAAAAATGTTGATCAAAGTTGCGCAACATCTGCTTTTTTCCTCACCATGAACCTTCACATAAATAATAATTTGTTAAAAATTAAATCAATATTGTGTTGCTTTTGAAGTATTTATTGGCACATAAAACTGCAGAGTCTCACATAAGTATTCACATAAATCTTCTGATTATACATATTTAAAATATCTATTATCAACGCAATTAAATAATGAAATGTTATTGCTTTGAAGCACTTTCACATTCGATTATTTAGAATAAATTCGATTTAATAAATTATTAAAGGATGAGTGTTATTAACAAAAATTTTCACATTAAAACATTTAAGTCCAATAAAAGGGTTAGAATTGCTTATTAAACAATTATTGATTGGATATCCGAGATCATTAAGACACTTTTGAATCGTTTTGGTATAGAACTATTTAGTAAATTAGGCCTTATTTTGTTCTTTTTTATTCTCTTGTCGTCTTCTTTGTTGTGCATTCGAATTTTTTCAAATTCTTGCCATATATGTTCCATTGGTTTGAAATTTGGTGATTGAGAGGGTATTTTAGTGTCTACTTTATAATTATACTTTATTATAAGCAACCTAGTATTCATTGGATAATAGAATAAAACTTTTTGTTTTTGCCATTTTTTATTGATAATGATACCTTTGAGCTTTTGATTCGTCAAAAAAAAAAACAATATTCGTATGATTCATCTATAAAAATAAATCTTATAATTAAATCAACTAAATTTTATAACTTCATTATTTTTATTGGTTTATCCAGAAATAATATAAAAATGCAAATATTTAAAATAAAATTAAAAATTCATTCGAATTTTATTTTCAAATTTTTGCCAGATATGTTCTATTGGTTTCAACTTTGGTAACTGAGAGGATATTTTGGGGTACACTTTATAATTATAAGCAACCTAATTGAATAGAACTTTAGTTTTTGCCATTTTTTTACTGATAATGATGCCTTTGACCTTTTGATTCATCAAAGAAAACCAATATTTATATGATTCACTGACCTGTAGGACCATGAAAAACAAAACGGCAAAAATGGGGTAAATGTCCCATATCCGTTTTAAATTAAATTTTATAGCCATTACTTTTTATAGGTTATCCAGAAATAATATAAAAATACAAATATTTAAAATAAAATTAAAAATTCATTCGAATTTTATTTTGAAATCCTTGCCAGATATGTTCTAATGGTTTCAAATTTGATTACTGAGAGGGTATTTTAGTGTCTACTGTGAATTCCTGTGAAATTTTTAAGTACCATCTACTAATAAAAAAAAATTAACTGAATTTTTTTAATTTTGTTAATTAATGTTCTTCTTAAAACAACATTTTTATGTTATGCATATTATTTAAAGTAAAATTTGTTTATATTTTAAAATATACCTTACTAAAATTATAATATAAAAGATTCTTTATTAAAATTATATTATAAAAGTTTCTTTATTGAAATTACATTATAAAAGATTAATTATTAAAATTATATTACAAAATATCCTTTTCAATGATTTCTTATTCCTGATTAAATTCCTTGTTAAGATTCCTTAATTAAAATTTGTTCATATTATACAAGATTCCTTATTATTCTTCATTATTATATTATAAAAATTCCTTATGATTAAAGATTCCTTTTAAGATTCTGAATAATCTCCAAAAAGCCTAAGGTCAAATGTAGTTCGATACATATAAAATGCTGAATAAATTACTAAATACAATATTTTTTTATTAAATAGTATCAGATATTAACGGTTTCAGTTAAGATATATTCAGTTTGGATTTTTTTAATCAAATGTATTTTTTTATTTAATAAATAAATTACAGACACCGCTAAAGAAAAAAATAATCTTCCATTTAATAAAAATCTGTTATTGGTTTTAAGGCTCTCAGAACTTTCTAAAAGAACGAAAGAACGCTTTTTATTTCTCGCATATCATTTCCATTTTCTGCAGACGATAATTTAATAAACAAAATGTCTTTCGAATTCATATTTTCTTATCGGCGTTTGATTGCGAATGCTCCTGCATTCATTTTCGTTTTATTTATTATTTATTCTTTTTTTTTTGTATTGATAATCTTCAATTTCTGCGATGCCGTTTTATTATCAAATTACAGATCTGCCAGAACGAAGTTCGAATTTGAGAACTTGAAAATAAGAAGAACAATAGAAAATTCTGAATTCTATATGGAAGATTTTATTACAGATGAAATTCTAATCAAAAATGAAAAACTCTCTCGCATAGGGTTATTATTATTATTATTATTTTTTTTTCATTCTTTACGGAAATTTTAGATGTGATGTCATTTTCTTTGTATAAGTTTGAATTTAAATCAATTTGTTTTGTGAGATGAAATATATTTTTATCAAAGCTATTTTGAGTTATAAAATTAAAAAATGAATTAAGCTGATTTAGATTGTGAAATGTATCAGCTATTACTTTTTCTTACATTTACATGTGAATACATATTCAGATCCAAATTAGATGGCTGTCAAAGACATTTACACCTTTTATATTCAACCGTTTTGCATTCGTTTTATGTACTTTTTAAGCAAAAACAAATAATTTTAAAGAACCTTTCTTATTCTTAAAAATGAATATTTATAATAAATGCATCAATTATTACTTTTCCTTCCATCAATTATTATATATTCAAATCCAAACGAGATAACTATCAAAGACATTCACATCGTCTTATACTCAATCGCTTTATATTCGTTTTATATACTTTTTTGACAAAAAAGATTATTGTAAAGAACCTTTCTTATTCTTGAAAATGTATAACAAAATGTATTACAATGTCATAACAAACATAACTATCAAAGACATCGTCTTATACTCAATGGCTTTATATTCGTTTTATATACTTTTTCAGAAAATAAATTATTGTAAAGAACCTTTCTTATTCTTGAAAATGTATATATATAATAAATGATCAATTATTACTTTTTTTCCATTTACATGGGAAATTCATATTCAAATCCAAACCAGATAACTATCAAAGACATTTCCATCGTCATAAACTCATTCGTTTTATACACTTTTAAACAAAAAAAAAGCATTGTAAAGAACCTTTCTTATTTTTAAAAATGTATATTTATAATAAATGTATTAATTATTACATTTTCTTCCGTTTACATGTGAATACATGAATATTATATCGGACCTACCGTTTAAATTGGATTCCGAATCACTATAAGCATCCAATCACTACTGGGGACGACTCGAACCTGAAACCTGAGGCACCAAGTGTTAGTCACTCAGTAGATTTCTTATTATGTTCTATTCTTTATTATTTCGGTAGGGTATCTATCACAATTCTAGGTCCAGTGATGAAGTTTGCAGATGGAGTACAAGATAACTTAGGTTGGAATTCGCTGCTGATGTCACTCTGTACAGGAGCGAGTAGATTAGATATCATTTAGACAATGTCCTGGTGAGCATTGTTTGGGGTCTCCCAAAATACATCAAAGTTTAATCGTCTGAGTCCTTCGTCTGCTTTGGTTTGTCGCTCTACTGTCATTTTGTGCACACTTTGGGCTAATTAGATCGGGACCTACAGTTTAATATGGATTCCGAACCACTAACAAACATTCATGCCACAGCCAGGATTCTGTGGTACCAAAGGACACACCGCTAGTCAATTGACCATCAGGCCGCTCATTCGTCTGTGAGCTGTAACATATGTGGTTCTTGCAGCAGGGACAAAAAAGTCCCCTTCTGTTGAGCAAATAAAAATAAATTCATAACATCTTTTCTAATGTCAGTTAGAAGTAGGACATCAGATAGATATCCTTAGGAACAGGAATGTTAGAAATACTGTTCGCAGCGTTCTTCGCAGTTGCTGCTTTCAGAAGCAAAACACTCAATGCCAATTCAGATATTATGTGTGAGAATTTTCTCTTATACGCAGGTTGCCTGGTTGGAATGTTTTATTAAGTCATTACCTCTCAAATTTATGAATATCTATTATGGACAAAATCTATAAATTTCATTATTTAAATTTTGATAGATTGGAATGGATTCATATAATGACAATAAATATTAACCGAAATAAATAAAATGGTCACATTCAATATTTGATGAATAAAAAAGCTGAAAGTAAGTATGAAAATTCAAAGACCGGATGCATAACGATATGTTTTGCCAAAGTTAAAATATCTAACAATTTATCAAATGGTCTATTTTATAAATCATGAACCAAACTTTAAACTACTCAGAAGATTTAGGACATAGGAAAAAAAACCTCAACTATATTTATAAAATATTTGAGGATTTATTCAAGTTAGGTTGGCAATTCACCAGATGCTTTTTAGAGACTCATGAATCAAAATGGTTCGAAAAAGACATCACAAATGTAGGATATAAAATATTCCAAGTTTTGTAAAAATTCAAAGATGGAATTTTCTTGCCCTATTAGATTCTATTAGAATATTCACAATAACATAAATTCATCATGATCGAAAATCATCAACTGTTTGAAAATAAGATAAATTTTTACAATTTTTACGAAGATAAAATTTAATTATTTAAAATTTTTTATTTATTAATTGAAAAATGAAAAACATACTGCTCCCGACGGACAAAGAATTAAATTGTTGCCGGTACTGGAAAAATTGCGTCAAATTTCACAGTAGAACTGCTGGCCATTCAAAAGGCACTTGAGGCTTATCTGAATCTACCTCCATCACAGTTAATGAATGGAATTACAATCTTCACTGACTCAAGGTCTGCCTTACAGGCTTTTGAAATATGATCTTGAACATTATATCTCTTGTAGAACAAATTCACTGCTTGCAAGAATGTATGTTCTGCAATGGATCCCTGCTCATGTGGATTTGGAATTGAATGAACTTGCAGATTATTTGGTGAATAATGTCAGAAGTCTGCAAGATCAAACTATCTACCATTCCTACTTCCCTTGCAGATACAAATGCCTTGGGAAAATCTAAACTTATAATTCCTTCTAAGATCAAAACTAAATACCAAATGACAGAACTAAATACGACAGAAGAACAGCTACTAATTTCGTTAGATTAAGGATGAAGCACCACAAAAATATGAAAACTTCTGCTGATGTCGTTAAAAGATACCAAAAAATGTGGCTACTGCCATAATGTCGAGCTTACTCCTCCCGTTTGGTAAAATAGGTTTCAGGCGTGAATACTGGTGGTGACATCGACATTTGTTAGTGGTGTGGAATCCACGTTAAACGTTAGTTCCGGTACAATTAGCCTAAAGTGTGCAAAAAATGATCGCAGAGCGTCAAACCAAACAACTACTATTAGAGTATCGGCTCCACATAGTGTTAATAAAAATTAGAGCAACGCAGCAAGTCTCTGTGTTGTATGAAGAGTAACGCTTATTCTGCTATATACCTGCAGTCGTAGTGATAAAGGACATTAAATCTAAATGCTCAGCATTTCAGAAAAACATAGAAGGCTTCATTTGCATTTTTCAGAGAACTTCAGTCTCTGTTTTTGATTGAATTGCTCACCATAAAAACAAGTTTTCCTAAAGGTGTAGCACTTTCCTGTGATTAATCTTGAGTAATGCTGAATCTGCTATATATCTCTCATTGTAGTGATAAAGGATCTTAAATCCAAATGCATCAGAATTTAAGAACAACAGAGAATGCTTTACTCAAATTTTTCAGGGAACTTCAATCTCTGAAAGGTGCAAGTAACTCTCAAAAATGACTTTTAAAATACAAATAATTTCAGAACTCTAATCTCTAAAGATAACAAACTCTCTTTAACTAATCTCTAAAGATATAAATAACTTCAATAACAAACAACAAATTCTTCAACAAATAAAACAACATATTTTTATCGTGAACAATTCAATAAAAACGGAGACTGAAAGATACAAGTAAAGCCTTCCTTGTTGTTCTTAAAATATAATTATCGCATTTTTTGATTTAAGTTAGCTAAATAAATACAATGGCAGATATATAGCATTTTGATTTAAGCTTTATGACTTACTCAGGATACATCACTCAGAGTCAGCGTTACTCTACATCACAGAGATTTGCTACACTTTTAGGACGAAACATATATTTATCGTGAGCAATGCAATGAAAACAGAGACTGAAATATACAAGTAAAACATTCTTTGTTGTTCCTAAATTCTAAGTGGATGTATCCTGAGTAATGCTGAATCTGAGTGATGTATCCCGAGTAATGTAATACTGAATTTGCTATATATATCTGACGTAGTATTGATAAAGAAACTTAAATCCAAATGTTGAGCATTTAAGAAAAGTGGATAATGCATTATTTGTATCTTTTAATGTCTATTTTTATTGAATAGCCCACGATAAAAAACATGTTTTCATCCCAAAAAGTCAACACAAAGCAAGTTTGAATTTCATTCCGCCTTTTTTGGTCTTCTAAACAAACAACTTCCTCCGGTCACTTTATCTCCACAAAAGAAGCAGGTCCATTAGATCCTTTTAGCAAAAGTGAAAATAAAAAGGAGGGAGCTTGCGGGGGAGGGAGTGTTCGATCTAATCGATAATCTAACACAGTGAGCAGGATCAATAAAGTTAACTGACCTCTTTGTTCTCATTCTAACATCCACCCCTGAGATGCCCCGTTCCTCAGTCTGTTCAGAGACAGAGGACAAGTGGGTCAAATTTAATAAGTCGCCTCCGAAGAATCATTTCTACATGCTTGAAGAATCGATACGCGCATCTTTTACATGGGCTATCGAATGTGTACTTAGGTATATATGCATCAGATGCATAGTAGCAGATTAAAAAGCAGCTAAGCGACAAAATATACTTAGAATTATAATAAGTTATGTTGATTATTAATGTAGATAACAACTTATTCTGTTTTTTATGGAGATATTAAATAAGTTAATTAAGTGTTAACGACAAGGAATTGTGGTATAAAATAGTAAAACGAAAAATAAACAGCAATGATTGTAAACAGCTAAAACGACAGCAAAGTTAAAGCTAAGCGACTAAAATGGAAGACATACAGAACTGAATATCTAATTACAATTATATAAAGCTAAAAGCTAAATAAAATTATTCGAAATTAAGTGTTGAAGACACGCAATTGCGACATAAAACACTGAAACGAAAAATCAGCAGCAATGAATGTAGAGAGTTAAAGCGACAGCAAAGTTAAAGCTGAACTTCTAAAACGGAAGA
This sequence comes from Caerostris darwini, assembly GCA_021605075.1. Taxonomy (NCBI): domain Eukaryota; kingdom Metazoa; phylum Arthropoda; class Arachnida; order Araneae; family Araneidae; genus Caerostris; species Caerostris darwini. The sequence goes on from BPLQ01006946.1 coordinate 538,427, forward strand.
CATACAGAACTGAATATCTAATTACAATTATCTAAAGCTAAAAGCTAAATAAAATTATTCGAAATTAAGTGTTGAAGACGCGCAATTGCGACATAAAACACTGAAACGAAAAATCAGCAGCAATGAATGTAGAGAGTTAAAGCGACAGCAAAGTTAAAGCTGAACTTCTAAAACGGAAGACATACAGAACTGAATATCTAATTACAATTATATAAAGCTAAAAGCTAAATAAAATTATTCGAAATTAAGTGTTGAAGACACGCAATTGCGACATAAAACACTGAAACGAAAAATCAGCAGCAATGAATGTAGAGAGTTAAAGCGACAGCAAAGTTAAAGCTGAACTTCTAAAACGGAAGACATACAGAACTGAATATTTAATTACAGTCATCTAATTTCTCGAAATCTGCTAGTATGCAGATGGCCCTGACTTACCACGCTGTCGCGCTATTGAAGAACGATGTTCTTTTATTGTCGTACAACAATAAAATTATATTTCTTATTAAAACTCCTTATTAAAATTATATTAAAAAATATAACCTTTAAAGTTTCTTTATTCCTGATTAAATTCATTATTAAGATTCATTATTAAAATTATATTATAAAATATTTCTTATTAAATATTCATTTTAAAAACTCCTTAATTAAAAATTGTTCATATTATATTAGATTCCTTATTATATTATAAAGATACCTTATTATTAAAGATCCTTTTTAATATTCTCAATAACCTCTAGAAAGCCTAAGGTAAAATGTAGTGCTATACACATAAAATGCTGAATAAATTACTAAAGAGAATATTTTTTTATTAAATAGTATCAGATATTAACAGTTGCAGTTAAGATATATTCAGTTTGGATTTTTTTTTTAATGAAATATATTTTTTTATTTGATAAATAAATTACAGACACTGCTAAAGAAAAAAATATATCTTACATTTAATAAAAATCTGTTATTGATTTTAAGGCTCTCAAAACTTTCTAAAAGAACGAAAGAACGCTTTTTATTTCTCGCATATCATTTCCATTTTCTGCAGACGATAATTTAATAAACAAAATGTCTTTCGAATTCATATTTTCTTATCGGCGTTTGATTGCGAATGCTCCTGCATTCATTTTCGTTTTATTTATTATTTATTCTTTTTTTTTGCATTGATAATCTTCAATTTCCTCGATGCCGTTTTACTATCAAATTACAGATCTGGCAGAAGGAAGTTCGAATTTGAGAACTTGGAAAATAAGAAGAACAATAGAAAATTCCGAATTCTATATGGAAGATTTTATTACAGATGAAATTTTATTCAAAAAGGAAAAACTCTCTCGCATAGGGTTATCATTATTATTATTTTTTTACCCTTCTTTACGAAAATTTTAGATGTGATGTCATTTTCTTTTTATAAGTTTGAATTTAAATCAATGTGTTTTGTGAGATGAAATATATTTTTATCAAAGCTATTTTGAGTTATAAAATTAGTAAATCAATTAAGCTGATTTAGATTGTTGAGAAATGTATCAATTATTAATTTTTCTTCCATTTACATGTAAATGCGTATTCAAATGCAAACAAGATGACTGTCAAAGACATTTAAGCTGTCTTAAACTCAACCGTTTTATATACTTTTTAAACAAAAAATATCATTGTAAAGAATCTTTCTTTTTCTCAAAAATGTATATTTATAATTAATGTATCAATTATTACTTTTTTCTAATTTACATGTGAATACATATTCAAATTTAAACCAGATATCTATCAAAGACATTTACACCGTCTTATACTCAATCGTTTTATATTTGTTTTATAAACTTTTTTAACAAAAAAAAAAATCATTGTAAAAACCGTTCTTATTCTTAAAAAATAATAATATTCGTTAATAGATAATGTTTTCTCACCTGCTACTCACGAAAATTTTGTTACGTAATATGAGAGATCTTTTTGGCGAACAAATTCTTCTACTAAAATTAATATAAAGGAATTTAAAATGGTTTTTAATTGGATAATGTCCGATTCATATATTTAGTGGTTATGCACGGAGCTAATTTATAGGACTAAATTTCTAATCCATTTGTGACGTCTGTTAAAATCAAAAACAATGTTTGGTTTGCCGCTTTAAGATCTTTTTTTTTGCACACTATAGGCTAATTAGATCGGGACCTACATTTTATAGTGGATTTGGAATAACTCACAAATATCCATGCTACCGCCAGAATTCGAACCTGAGATATCAAAGGCCAGAGCGCTAGCCACCAGGCCGCTCAGAAGCGAGGAGATTCGAGATGGCGCATAAGTCTCACTTTGGCATTTCACTCTCACCACCAGGCTACTTAACAACGCCTTTCGGCTTTTTACCCACAAGCACACAAATGCAGAAAATGCCATTGATAAGAACGAATGCATATTCGATTATTTAAGTCGTTGCAAATGCTATAGTAGATTTCTTCTTCTTCTTTATTAGAGCATTTCGAGGCAGAATATAATTTCTTATTAGAGAGTAGGGTTTCTAGCCCTATTCTCAACGCTCTATAGTCATATTAGACTGAGACCTACAGTTTACAGTGGATTCCGGATTCCGAGTCGCAGTCACACGGCCATCAGACCCCAGTAGATTTCTTATTATGTTCTGTTCTTTATTGTTGTAAGGGTATTTACCTATTACAATTTTTGACCCAGTGAAAGTATGCAGATGACACACAAAAGAACTTGGAATCCATTGTAAGTATCACTGTTTTGGGGAACAGGAAACTAAATATCATTTAGACAATGTCTTGATGAGAATTGTTTGGGGTTTCTCCCGGATTACATCAAAATTTAGTCACACCTAAAAATAATCCCTTCTTCATTTGCCTGTGAGCTGTTTGTGGTTTTTGCAACTGGTACAAAAAGTCCCATTTTATTGAGAAAATAAAAATGAATTCAAGTCTGCTTTTCTAATGTCAGTTAGAAGTAGGGTATCGCATAGATATCAGTAGGAAGAAGAATGTTAGAAAGCTGGCTTGCAGCTTTCGGTTCCTGAATGTTTGGTTTTGAATGTTTGTACCAAAACATTCCTTGTTGGAATGTTTTGGTTTTTCTCCCTTGCTCTTCCCCAATTAACAGGAGGGAACCCCAAAAAGTCATCCCGGAAGGCAATGTTTTCCCATCAACGAAATAAATTTATCTCCTTTCAAAGCCAAAAATTATTCATAAAATAAAAATAAAAGTATATTTGATGAAAAAAACTGTTCATACCCAAAACTAGGAAATGCATGGCTGTTCGTCCTACACATAAAGTCTTAACAAAAAAAATTAATAAAATAAGAAACACTTTCATTAATTAAGTTATTATGCTAAAGAAATGTGTTAGTCAATTGTTGTATATGCCAATTTTTAGCTTGAATCACATTTTTTTTCTAATGTAGTCACTTCTTTTAAGTGATGGTTAAAATAACTATTGAAATTTGTCGCAGTGAATTCCTGGCAACTGATTTTAGGCATCAACTGATTTAATGCATCATTGAGCTATATTTAAATGATGAAACTTGAGTAAAACAAAAAGAAAAAAATAACGTCTTAACAAAAATGTTCGCAAAAACATTTAATAAAATGGGATACACTTACAACAATCAAGTTAGATTACGCCGAAGAGTGTATAGTCTACTGTTGTATGTGTCACTTTTATGCTTGAATCGTATTTATCTCTAATGTAATCACTTCGTCTAGGAGATGGGTAAAATAATTAGTGAAATTTATCACAGTGATTTCCTAACAACTTATTTTGTGCATCAACTGATTAAATGCATCAATGAGTTGTACGTGCTATACAAAAATGTTGGAACGTGAGTTCCGTCGATGGAAAAACAAAAGAAAAAATAAAGTCATTACAAAAAAATGTGTACAAAAGCCTTTAATAAAATAATAAGCACACAACAATCAAGTTATTATGCTAAAGAGTATGTTTGTCTATTGTTTTATGCATTACTCTTTAGCTTGAATCGTGTGTTCTTCTAATGTAGTCATTTCTTTCAAGAGAAGAGTAAAATAATTATTGAAATTTGTCACAGTGATTTCCTGGCAACAGATTTCATTAATAAAGACATTTCAATTCTTAAATAATTGTATGAGTTTTCTTTTGCTACAGTCAAGCAATGGCCAGAAATCAGCTTGTCTTGTTGATTGAGGCAAATAGAGAATGTAAATTACTTTAAGCTTTGTATTTTAAAAACAGAAATATTTTCAGTAAATATTAATTAAACAATTATTTAAAAAATTAAAAGATTAAATTTTTTTTTTGGTACAAAACTCTTTAAACGTCGAATTTCTTTTACAAACAAATCTCAGATATGATTATTATGTTTATTCCCCCCCCCCTTCCATGCAGTACATTGTATTTTATACTCCTAATTTTCATAGCTGTAATCACAAAATTATGTACTCTTAAATGAAAATGATTATCTAGAAAAAATGGTCATATAGTTGTTATCGAATACACTCTCGCTATAGTAGTTTCAGAAAATGTAGGGCAGAATAGTAAGCCTCCAGTCCTGAGATATGCTCCCCTTGAGTAAGGCTGAATCTACTAGAAAAATGATCTTAGGTTTAAATTTCTGGCATTTTAAAGATAATTTCTTGACAAAAGGAATTTTTTGTGCATGGCAATTTTTTTTCTAAAACTACTTAGAAGTAATTAAGGATATTTTTTGATTATAATATGATTACGATTTATAATTGTCCAACCGTGACTAGTTAAATTATTATATGACATAACAGTATCCTCACACGCAGCTAAATATTGGAGGCTGCGTGTGAGGATATCTTTATATACATAAAGATATCTCACACGTAGCCTCACACGCAGCTATATAAATTCAAAAAATATAGCTCTATACCGGTCTATTTTTTGCACATGGAAAAATAGACCACCCCTCAGATGCAAAATGAGCCTATACCGGGATGGCAGGTCAAAAATTTGAAGTAGTAACAGAATATTATCATTTGTATTTGAATTATTAGTCCACACTGTTCACTAAAAATAAAGATACAAGAATGCAGAATCGATGAAATTACTTTTAATATTCTGGCAAATGTAAACAAGTTATTAGCTCTCAAAATTATGAATAACTAAAAATTTTATTATTTAAATTTTGATAGATTCAAATGGATTCGTATAATGACAATAAATCTTAACCAAAATAAATAAAATGGTCACATTTAATATTTGATGAATAAAAAAAATTCCAAGCTAATCTGAAAATTCAAAAGACCGAAGACATAACGATATCTTTTGCCAGAGTTAAAATATCTAACAATTTATCATATGGTCTATTTTATAAATCATAAACCAAAATTTAAACTACTCAGAAGATTTAGGGCATGGGAAAAAAACCTCAAATATATTTATAAAATATTTGAGGATTTATTCAAGTTAGGTTGGCAATTCACCAGATGCTTTTTAGAGACCCATGAATCAAAATGATTCTAAAGAGACATCACAAATGTAGGATAGTAAATATTCTACATTTTGTAGAAAACCCAAAAATTAAATTTTCTTGCCCTGTTGGATTCTATTAGAATATTCATAATAATAGAAAATCATCATATTTAAAATAAACTGTTTGAAAAATAAGACAAATTTTATAATGTTTAACGTATATAAAATTGAATTATTTTAAATTTTTTGAATTATTAATTGAACAATGAAAAATCATACTGCTCCCTGACTGGCAAAGAATTGAAATTGTTGTCAGTGCTGAAAAAATTGCATCAAACTTCACAGGAGAACTATTGGCCATTCAAAAGGCACTTGAGGCCTACCTGAGTCTACCTCCGTCACAACACATGAATGGAATTACTATCTTTACTGACTCAAGGTCTGCCTTAAAGGCAGTTAATAAAGGTTTCTCAAGTATGATCTTGAACATCATATCTCTTTTAGAACAAATCCACTGCTTACACAGAAATGCAATGGATTCCTGCAATGGATTCCTGCAATTATCCTGCAATGGATTCCTGCTCATGTGGATTTGGAATTTAATGAATTAGCAGAATTTTTGGCAGAGGAAGCCAGAAGTCTGCAGGATCAGAAAGAATTTCTACTTCCCTTGCAAATGCAAATGCCTTGGCAGAATCTAAACGTATGATTCCTTCTAAGATCTAATCGAAATGCAATTACATAATTAAATGTCGACAGAAGAACAGCCATTACTCTCACAAGGTTAAGGATGAAGCACCCCAAAAATATGCAAATTTCTGCTGAGGACGTTAAAAAATAGCATGGCATCTGCACTGATGTCAAGCTTACGCCTCCTCCTGTCTTTGATTGCCCCCAGCTGTTGCAACGGCCATGCATTGTCTGGACCATCCCTCGGATGAGTATTTAGTCTCAGAGCTCGCAATCAACATAGTCAATGTTATTCGGGAGCACCACGATAGTTGAACCCCTTGTACTCTTCAGGGGATACGACAACAACAACAACACAATAAACACTACATGATACTTCTTCCGTGTTTCTACCACGCGATAAGCAAATGCGGGGTAGTTTCCACTAAAAGTACTCCCAGATGGCACTTCCTCCTCCTTCTTCAGCGTCGCGGAATCAAGCCAGATTTTTACTTACTGGTAGTTCATCTTAATAAGAGATGACCCCCGCCTTTTCTCTCCTATGAAAACACACTGGCTCTTGGATTCGGTCGAGATGTTACTGTCTACCAAGCTAAATAAGAAACAAGCAACACCAACAAATACTACCCTTGAAGTATTGGCTCCACATAGTAGAGATAAAAATTAGGACAGTGTAGCAGGTCTCTGTGATTTATCCTGAATAATACTGAATATGCTATATATCTGCCGTTGTAGTGATAAAGAACCTAGATAAAGGACCTAAGATGAATGTCCCAAGATAAAGGATCATAATGATATGATATGATAACGATAAAATCTAATGATTAATGCCCTAAATCCAAATGTTCAGTATTTAAGAACGACAGAGAATGCTTTACTTGTATCTTTCAAACTATGTTTTTATTGAATAGCCCACGATAAAAAAACATGTTTTCATCCCAAAAGTCAACAGCAGCAAGTTTGAATTTCATTCCGCCTTTCTGGTTCACTAAGCAAACAACTTCCTCCGATCACTTTATCTCCGAAGAAGTAGCAGGTCTATTAAATCCTTTTAGTAAAAGTGAAAATAAAAAAGAAGGAGGGGGAGGGAGATGTTGCGGGGGAGGGTGTCGTCGATCTGATCGATAATCTAACACACAGTGAGCAGGATCGATGAAGTTAACTGACCTCTTTGTTCTCATTCTAACATCCGCCCCTGAGACGCAGCGGCCCCGTTTCCCAGTCTGTTCACAGACAGAGGACAAGTGGGTCAAACTTAATAAGTCGCCTCTGAAGAATCATTACTACATGCTTGAAGAATCGATAAGCGCATCTTTGACATGGGCTATCGAATGTGTTCTCATGTATGCATAAATCATATACATAGTAGCAGATTTAAAAGCAGATTACAGATAAAATCTTGTGCATAAATTTCTTACAAATATATTTAGAAATTATAATTCTAAATACGTTTGTGAGAAATTTATGTAAAATATTTTAAAGTACATAAAATAGCTATTGTGATTCTTATCGTACTTAAATGTATTATGTTTTATGGAGCCATTAAATAAATGAATTAAGTGTTGAAGATGAGGAATTACGGCATAAAATACTAAAAAGAGAAATAAACAGCAATAACTGTTGACAGCTAAAACGACAGCAACATTTACATGGTTATTGAATGTGTATTTGCATGTGTATGATATACATAGTAGCTGATTAAAAAGCAGATGATAGCCAAAATCTTTTATAAACTACTTACAAATATATTTAGAAATAAAATGAGTTATGTTAATTCTTAAAGTACATAAAATCTTATTCTATTTTTTATGGAGCTATTAAATAAGTGAATTATGTGTTAAAGACAAGGGTTTAAGGCATAAAATACTAAAACGAAAGATAGACAGCATTGAATGTAGACAGCTAAAAGGACAGCAAAGTTACAACTAAACGGCTAAATCGGAAGAAGTACAGAACTGAAAATTTTAATTATAATCATCAAAACATCGTTAATTATAATCCTCTTTTCAATTATTCATTACAATTATCAAATATTTCAAACTCTTTTGCATGAGATACTTGCAAATATATTTAGAATTATAATCAGTTACGTTGATTCTTAACGTACATAAAATCTTATTCTGTTTTTTATTGAGCTATTAAATAAGTGAATTAAGTGTTGAAAACAAGGAATTACGACATGAAATACTAAAACGAAAAATATACAGAAATGAATGTCGAAAGCTAAAACGAAACAAATGATGAAATATGCAGTGATAAATGACTTTAACTCCAAATGTTCAACAATTAATAGCAACAGAGAATACTTTACATGTACTTTTCACTCTCTGCTTTTATTGAATTGCCCACGATAAAAAACATGTTTTCATCCTAAAAGTGTAGCTCTATGATGTATGCTATATTTAGCTCTGTGATGCATGTAATGCTGAATCTGCTGTATATCTGCAATTGTATAGTGATAAAAGACTTTCAATCGAAATGCTCATCATTTAAGAACAACAGATAATGCATTATTTGTATCTTTCGGTCTCTGCTTTCCTTGCTCACGATAAAAACATGTCTCATTCTAAAAGTGTAGCTATATGGTGTATTCTATAATTAGCACTGTGATGTATCCTCAGTAATGCTGAATCTGCTATATATCTGCCGTTGTAGTGATAAAGTACCTTAAATCCAAATGCTCAGCATTTAAGAACAGAGAATTATTTATTTGTATCATTTAGTTTCTGTTTTTATTGAATTGCCCACGATGAAAACGTTTTTTCCTAAAAGTGCAGCAGATCTTTGTGATGTGTCCGAGTTATGCTGAATCTGCTATATATATGCCATTGTAGTGATAAAAGACCCTAGATAAATGTCTATGATAAACGACATGATGTAAAAGTCCTATGATAAAGGATCAGAAGGATATGATAAGAGTAAATATCTATAAAAAACCTAAATCCAAATGCTCAACGTTTTAAAATTTGTTTTTTGTTTTAGTTGTATCTTTCAGTCTCTGTTTTCATTGAATTGCCCACAATAGAAACATGTTTCATCATAACAGTATAGCAGGTCTCTGTGATATGAATATGCTGCCATTGTAGTGATAAAAGAACCTAGATAAAGAGTTACGATAAAGAATCATAATGATATGATAAGAATAAAGTTCTATGATAACGGAACTAAATCCAAATGCTCAACATTTTAAAAAAAATTTTTGTTTTACTTGAATCTTTCAGTCTCTGTTTTTATTGAATTGCCCACTGTAAAAAACATGTTTTCATCCCAAAAGTCAACACAAAACAAGTTTGAATTTCATTCCGCCTTTTCGGTCTTCTAAGCAAACAACTTCCTGCGGTCACTTCATCTCCGCAAAAGAAGCAGGTCCATTAAATCCTTTTAGTGAAAGTGAAGATAAAAAAGAGAGAGAGGGAGGGAAATGTCGCGGGGGAGGGGGGGAGTGTTCGGTGTCGTCGACAGAGGACAAGTGGGTCGAACTTAATAAGAAGAATCATTACTACATCCTTGAAGAATCGATAAGCGCATCTTTTACATGGATTATCGAATGTGTTCGCATGTATGTATGAGATACATAGTAGTAGATAACGGCCAAAATCCTTTACATCAATTTCTTATAAATGTATTTTGAATTATAATGAGTTATGGTGATTCTTAATGTATACATAAATTCCTATTTTGTTTTTTATGGGGCTATTAAATAAGTGATTTATCACCACGATAAAGTGAAATAAAATTAAACACAATGAAGTGTAAAATACTAGAACTAAAACTAAACACAATTAAATGTTAGACAGATAAAACGACAGAAAAGTTAAAGCTAAACGGAAGAAGTGCAACACTGAATATGTAATTTCAATTATCTAAAGCTAAAGCTAAATAAAATTAAAGACAATTAGGTGTTGAACACAAGGATGTACGGCATAAAATACTAAAACGATAAATAAACAGCAATGAATGTAGATAGCAGAAACGACAACAAAGTTAAAGCTAAACTGCTGAAACGGAAGAAGTACGAAACTGGCATCTAATTACAATTATCTAAAGCTAAAGGTAAATAAAATAAAGCACAATTAAGTGTTCTTTGTTCTCATTTTAACATCCACCCCTGAGATTCAGCAGCCCCGTTGCTCGGTATGTTCAGAGACAGAGGACAAGTGGGTCAAACTTAATAAGCCCCCGCTGAAGAATCATTACTATTTTACATGGGTTATCGAACGTGTGCTTATGCATGTATGAGAGACATAGTAGCAGATCAAAAAGCAGATGATAGCCGTAATCTTTTACATGAGTTGCTTACAAATATATTTAGAATTATAATGAGTTACGTTGATTCTTAACGTACATAAAATCTTATTCTATTTTTATTGAGCAATTAAATATGTGAATTAAGTATTAGAGACAAGGAATTACGGCATAAAACGAGAAATAAACATCAACGAATGTAGACAGCAAGGTTAAAGATACACGGTAAAACGGAAAACGTACAGCGCTGATTACTTAATTACAATGATCTAAAGCTAAATCTAAATAAAATTAAGACCAGTTAAGTGTTAAAGACAAGGAATTACGACATAAAATACTAAAACGAAAAATACACATTATGTATGCATGTATGACATATATATAGGGACAGATTAAAAAGCAGATAATAGCCAACATTTTTTACATGAGTTACTTACAAATGCATTTAGAATTAGAATGAGTTATGTTGACCCTTAATGTACATAAATCTTACTCTGTTTTTCTGGAGCTATTAAATAAATGAATTGTGTGTTAAAGACAAGGATTTAAGGCATAAAATACTAAAACGAAAATAGACAGCATTGAATGCAGACAGCTAAAAGTACAGCAAAGTTACAACTAAATGGCTAAAACGGAAGAAGTAAAGAACTGAACATTTTAATTATAATCCTCAAAACATCGTTAATTATAATCCTCTTTTCAATTATTCATTACAATTATCAAATATTTCAAACTCTTTTGCATGAGAGACTTGCAAATATATTTAGAATTATAATGAGATATGTTGATTCTTAACGTAGATAAAATATTATTCTGTTTTTATGGAGCTATTAAATAAAGGAGTTAAGTGTTGAAGACAAGGAATTACGATATGAAATACTAAAACGAAAAATAAACAGAAATGAATGTCGATAGCTAAAACGAAACAAATGATGTAATGGGTAGTAATAAATGACCTTAACTCCAAATGCTCAACAATTCATAGCCACAGAGAATGCTTTCACTCTCTGTTTTTATTGAATTGCCCACGATAAAAACATGTTTCATCTTAAAAGTGTAATTATATTATGTATGCTATATGTAGCTCAATGATGTATTCTAAGTAATGCTGAATCTGCTATATATTTAGCGTTATAGTGATAAAGTACCTTAAATCCAAATGTTCAAAAATTAAGATCAACAGAGAATGCTTCCAGTTACTGTTTTTATTGAATTGTCTACGATAAAAACATGTTTCATCCTAAAAGTGTAATTATATTATGTATGCTATATGTAGCTCAATGATGTATTCTAAGTAATGCTGAATCTGCTATATATTTAGCGTTATAGTGATAAAGTACCTTAAACTCCAAATGTTCAAAAATTAAGATCAACAGAGAATGCTTCCAGTTACTGTTTTTATTGAATTGTCTACGATAAAAACATGTTTCATCCTAAAAGTGTAATTATATTATGTATGCTATATGTAGCTCAATGATGTATTCTAAGTAATGCTGAATCTGCTATATATTTAGCGTTATAGTGATAAAGTACCTTAAATCCAAATGTTCAAAAATTAAGATCAACAGAGAATGCTTCCAGTTACTGTTTTTATTGAATTGTCTACGATAAAAACATGTTTCATCCTAAAAGTGTAATTATATTATGTATGCTATATGTAGCTCAATGATGTATTCTAAGTAATGCTGAATCTGCTATATATTTAGCGTTATAGTGATAAAGTACCTTAAATCCAAATGTTCAAAAATTAAGATCAACAGAGAATGCTTCCAGTTAGTGTTTTTATTGAATTGCCGGCGATAAAAACATGTTTCATCCTAAAAGTGTAATTATATTATGTATGCTATATGTAGCTCAATGATGTATTCTAAGTAATGCTGAATCTGCTATATATTTAGCGTTATAGTGATAAAGTACCTTAAATCCAAATGTTCAAAAATTAAGATCAACAGAGAATGCTTCCAGTTACTGTTTTTATTGAATTGCCGGCGATAAAAACATGTCTTCATCCTAAAAGTGTAATTATATTATGTATGCTATATGTAGCTCAATGATGTATTCTAAGTAATGCTGAATCTGCTATATATTTAGCGTTATAGTGATAAAGTACCTTAAATCCAAATGTTCAAAAATTAAGATCAACAGAGAATGCTTCCAGTTACTGTTTTTATTGAATTGCCGGCGATAAAAACATGTCTTCATCCTAAAAGTGTAATTATATTATGTATGCTATATGTAGCTCAATGATGTATTCTAAGTAATGCTGAATCTGCTATATATTTAGCGTTATAGTGATAAAGTACCTTAAATCCAAATGTTCAAAAATTAAGATCAACAGAGAATGCTTCCAGTTACTGTTTTTATTGAATTGCCGGCGATAAAAACATGTCTTCATCCTAAAAGTGTAATTATATTATGTATGCTATATGTAGCTCAATGATGTATTCTAAGTAATGCTGAATCTGCTATATATTTAGCGTTATAGTGATAAAGTACCTTAAATCCAAATGTTCAAAAATTAAGATCAACAGAGAATGCTTCCAGTTACTGTTTTTATTGAATTGCCGGCGATAAAAACATGTCTTCATCCTAAAAGTGTAATTATATTATGTATGCTATATGTAGCTCAATGATGTATTCTAAGTAATGCTGAATCTGCTATATATTTAGCGTTATAGTGATAAAGTACCTTAAATCCAAATGTTCAAAAATTAAGATCAACAGAGAATGCTTCCAGTTACTGTTTTTATTGAATTGCCGGCGATAAAAACATGTCTTCATCCTAAAAGTGTAATTATATTATGTATGCTATATGTAGCTCAATGATGTATTCTAAGTAATGCTGAATCTGCTATATATTTAGCGTTATAGTGATAAAGTACCTTAAATCCAAATGTTCAAAAATTAAGATCAACAGAGAATGCTTCCAGTTACTGTTTTTATTGAATTGCCGGCGATAAAAACATGTCTTCATCCTAAAAGTGTAATTATATTATGTATGCTATATGTAGCTCAATGATGTATTCTAAGTAATGCTGAATCTGCTATATATTTAGCGTTATAGTGATAAAGTACCTTAAATCCAAATGTTCAAAAATTAAGATCAACAGAGAATGCTTCCAGTTACTGTTTTTATTGAATTGCCGGCGATAAAAACATGTCTTCATCCTAAAAGTGTAATTATATTATGTATGCTATATGTAGCTCAATGATGTATTCTAAGTAATGCTGAATCTGCTATATGTTTAGCGTTATAGTGATAAAGTACCTTAAATCCAAATGTTCAAAAATTAAGATCAACAGAGAATGCTTCCAGTTACTGTTTTTATTGAATTGCCGGCGATAAAAACATGTCTTCATCCTAAAAGTGTAATTATATTATGTATGCTATATGTAGCTCAATGATGTATTCTAAGTAATGCTGAATCTGCTATATGTTTAGCGTTATAGTGATAAAGTACCTTAAATCCAAATGTTCAAAAATTAAGATCAACAGAGAATGCTTCCAGTTACTGTTTTTATTGAATTGCCGGCGATAAAAACATGTCTTCATCCTAAAAGTGTAATTATATTATGTATGCTATATGTAGCTCAATGATGTATTCTAAGTAATGCTGAATCTGCTATATGTTTAGCGTTATAGTGATAAAGTACCTTAAATCCAAATGTTCAAAAATTAAGATCAACAGAGAATGCTTCCAGTTACTGTTTTATTGAATTGCCGGCGATAAAAACATGTCTTCATCCTAAAAGTGTAATTATATTATGTATGCTATATGTAGCTCAATGATGTATTCTAAGTAATGCTGAATCTGCTATATATTTAGCGTTATAGTGATAAAGTACCTTAAATCCAAATGTTCAAAAATTAAGATCAACAGAGAATGCTTCCAGTTACTGTTTCTATTGAATTGCCGGCGATAAAAACATGTCTTCATCCTAAAAGTGCAATTATATTATGTATGCTATATGTAGCTCAATGATGTATTCTAAGTAATGCTGAATCTGCTATATGTTTAGCGTTATAGTGATAAAGTACCTTAAATCCAAATGTTCAAAAATTAAGATCAACAGAGAATGCTTCCAGTTACTGTTTTATTGAATTGCCGGCGATAAAAACATGTCTTCATCCTAAAAGTGCAATTATATTATGTATGCTATATGTAGCTCAATGATGTATTCTAAGTAATACTGAATCTGCTATATATTTAGCGTTATAGTGATAAAGTACCTTAAATCCAAATGTTCAAAAATTAAGATCAACAGAGAATGCTTCCAGTTACTGTTTTATTGAATTGCCGGCGATAAAAACATGTCTTCATCCTAAAAGTGCAATTATATTATGTATGCTATATGTAGCTCAATGATGTATTCTAAGTAATACTGAATCTGCTATATATTTAGCGTTATAGTGATAAAGTACCTTAAATCCAAATGTTCAAAAATTAAGATCAACAGAGAATGCTTCCAGTTACTGTTTCTATTGAATTGCCGGCGATAAAAACATGTCTTCATCCTAAAAGTCAACACAAAGCAAGTTTCGACTTCCTTCGGTCACTTTATCTCCGCAAAAGAAGCAGGTCCATTAAATCCTCTTAGTAAGAGTGAAAATAAAAAGAGAGAGGGAGGGAGATGTTGCGAGGGAGGGAGTCTTCGGTGCCGTCGATCTAATCGATAATCTAACACACAGTGAGCAGGATCGATGAAGTTAACTGACCTCTTTGTTCTCATTCTGACATCCACCCCTGAGATGCAGCAGCCCCGTTTCCCAGTCTGTTCAGAGACAGAGGACAAGTGGGTCAAATTTAATAAGTCGGCGCTGAAGAATCATTACTACATGCTTGAAGAATCGATTAGCGCATATTTTACATGGGTTACCGAATATGCTATGTATGTATGCATGTATCAGATACATAGTGGCAGAATAAAAAGCAGCTGATAGCCGAAATCTTTTACATGACTTGCTTACACAAATATTTAGAATTGTAATGAGTTATGTTAATTCTTGATGTAGATAAACTTTAAGTACAACAGAGTATGATTTACTTGTATCTTTCACAGAACTTCTGTCTCTTTTTTTATTGAATTGATCATGAAAAATATATGTTTCCTCCTAAAAGTGTAGCTATATGAATATATGCTATATGTATCTCTATAACGTATCCTGAGTAATGCTGAATCTGCTTTATACCTACGATTGTAGTGGTGAATGATCTAAACTCTAAGTGATCTGCATTGAAGAAAAACAAAGAATTTCTTCCTTTGTATCTTTCGCAGATTTTCGCTCTTTATTTTTATTGAATTGCTCACGATAAATACATGTTTTATCCTAGAAGTAACGCAGACCTCTGTGATGTATCCTGAGTAATACTGAATCTGCTGTATATCTGCCGTGGTAGTTATAAGGACCATAAATCCAAATATATTTGAAAACAACTTTATTAAAACAGACATGATTTATTTGTATTTTTCAGACTCGGTTTTTTTGTTGAATTGTCCACGATAAAAGTATGTTTCATTCTAAAAGTGTAGCAGGTCACTGTGATGCATCCTGAGTAATGTTGAATCTGTTATATATCTGCATTTGTAGTGACAAAGGACCTTAAATGGAAATGTTCAGCATTTATATACAATAAAGAAAGAATTACTTGTGGATACGATAAAATACTTGTCCACGATAAAAGTATGTTTCATTCTAAAAGTGTAGCAGGTCACTGTGATGCATCCTGAGTAATGTTGAATCTGTTATATATCTGCATTTGTAGTGACAAAGGACCTTAAATGTAAATGTTCAGCATTTATATACAATAAAAAAAAGAATTACTTGTGGATACGATAAAATACTTGTCCACGATAAAAGTATGTTTCATTCTAAAAGTGTAGCAGGTCACTGTGATGCATCCTGAGTAATGTTGAATCTGTTATATATCTGCATTTGTAGTGACAAAGGACCTTAAATGGAAATGTTCAGCATTTATATACAATAAAGAAAGAATTACTTGTGGATACGATAAAATACTTGTCCACGATAAAAGTATGTTTCATTCTAAAAGTGTAGCAGGTCACTGTGATGCATCCTGAGTAATGTTGAATCTGTTATATATCTGCATTTGTAGTGATAAAGGACCTTAAATGGAAATGTTCAGCGTTTATATACAATAAAGAAAGAATTACTTGTGGATACGATAAAATACTTGTCCACGATAAAAGTATGTTTCATTCTAAAAGTGTAGCAGGTCACTGTGATGCATCCTGAGCAATGTTGAATCTGTTATATATCTGCATTTGTAGTGATAAAGGACCTTAAATGGAAATGTTCAGCGTTTATATACAATAAAGAAAGAATTACTTGTGGATACGATAAAATACTTGTCCACGATAAAAGTATGTTTCATTCTAAAAGTGTAGCAGGTCACTGTGATGCATCCTCAGTAATGTTGAATCTGTTATATATCTGCATTTGTAGTGATAAAGGACCTTAAATGGAAATGTTCAGCATTTATATACAATAAAGAAAGAATTACTTGTGGATACGATAAAATACTTGTCCACGATAAAAGTATGTTTCATTCTAAAAGTGTAGCAGGTCACTGTGATGCATCCTGAGTAATGTTGAATCTGTTATATATCTGCATTTGTAGTGATAAAGGACCTTAAATGGAAATGTTCAGCATTTATATACAATAAAGAAAGAATTACTTGTGGATACGATAAAATACTTGTCCACGATAAAAGTATGTTTCATTCTAAAAGTGTAGCAGGTCACTGTGATGCATCCTGAGTAATGTTTAATCTGTTATATATCTGCATTTGTAGTGATAAAGGACCTTAAATGGAAATGTTCAGCGTTTATATACAATAAAGAAAGAATTACTTGTGGATACAATAAAATACTTGTCCACGATAAAAGTATGTTTCATTCTAAAAGTGTAGCAGGTCACTGTGATGCATCCTGAGTAATGTTGAATCTGTTATATATCTGCATTTGTAGTGATAAAGGACCTTAAATGGAAATGTTCAGCATTTATATACAATAAAGAAAGAATTACTTGTGGATACGATAAAATACTTGTCCACGATAAAAGTATGTTTCATTCTAAAAGTGTAGCAGGTCACTGTGATGCATCCTGAGTAATGTTGAATCTGTTATATATCTGCATTTGTAGTGACAAAGGACCTTAAATGGAAATGTTCAGCATTTATATACAATAAAGAAAGAATTACTTGTGGATACGATAAAATACTTGTCCACGATAAAAGTATGTTTCATTCTAAAAGTGTAGCAGGTCACTGTGATGCATCCTGAGTAATGTTGAATCTGTTATATATCTGCATTTGTAGTGACAAAGGACCTTAAATGGAAATGTTCAGCATTTATATACAATAAAGAAAGAATTACTTGTGGATACGATAAAATACTTGTCCACGATAAAAGTATGTTTCATTCTAAAAGTGTAGCAGGTCACTGTGATGCATCCTGAGTAATGTTGAATCTGTTATATATCTGCATTTGTAGTGACAAAGGACCTTAAATGGAAATGTTCAGCGTTTATATACAATAAAGAAAGAATTACTTGTGGATACGATAAAATACTTGTCCACGATAAAAGTATGTTTCATTCTAAAAGTGTAGCAGGTCACTGTGATGCATCCTGAGTAATGTTGAATCTGTTATATATCTGCATTTGTAGTGACAAAGGACCTTAAATGGAAATGTTCAGCATTTATATACAATAAAGAAAAAGAATTACTTGTGGATACGATAAAATACTTGTCCACGATAAAAGTATGTTTCATTCTAAAAGTGTAGCAGGTCACTGTGATGCATCCTGAGTAATGTTGAATCTGTTATATATCTGCATTTGTAGTGACAAAGGACCTTAAATGGAAATGTTCAGCGTTTATATACAATAAAGAAAGAATTACTTGTGGATACGATAAAATACTTGTCCACGATAAAAGTATGTTTCATTCTAAAAGTGTAGCAGGTCACTGTGATGCATCCTGAGTAATGTTGAATCTGTTATATATCTGCATTTGTAGTGACAAAGGACCTTAAATGGAAATGTTCAGCGTTTATATACAATAAAGAAAGAATTACTTGTGGATACGATAAAATACTTGTCCACGATAAAAGTATGTTTCATTCTAAAAGTGTAGCAGGTCACTGTGATGCATCCTGAGTAATGTTGAATCTGTTATATATCTGCATTTGTAGTGACAAAGGACCTTAAATGGAAATGTTCAGCATTTATATACAATAAAGAAAGAATTACTTGTGGATACGATAAAATACTTGTCCACGATAAAAGTATGTTTCATTCTAAAAGTGTAGCAGGTCACTGTGATGCATCCTGAGTAATGTTGAATCTGTTATATATCTGCATTTGTAGTGACAAAGGACCTTAAATGGAAATGTTCAGCGTTTATATACAATAAAGAGAGAATTACTTGTGGATACGATAAAATACTTGTCCACGATAAAAGTATGTTTCATTCTAAAAGTGTAGCAGGTCACTGTGATGCATCCTGAGTAATGTTGAATCTGTTATATATCTGCATTTGTAGTGACAAAGGACCTTAAATGGAAATGTTCAGCATTTATATACAATAAAGAAAGAATTACTTGTGGATACGATAAAATACTTGTCCACGATAAAAGTATGTTTCATTCTAAAAGTGTAGCAGGTCACTGTGATGCATCCTGAGTAATGTTGAATCTGTTATATATCTGCATTTGTAGTGATAAAGGACCTTAAATGGAAATGTTCAGCATTTATATACAATAAAGAAAGAATTACTTGTGGATACGATAAAATACTTGTCCACGATAAAAGTATGTTTCATTCTAAAAGTGTAGCAGGTCACTGTGATGCATCCTGAGTAATGTTGAATCTGTTATATATCTGCATTTGTAGTGATAAAGGACCTTAAATGGAAATGTTCAGCGTTTATATACAATAAAGAAAGAATTACTTGTGGATACGATAAAATACTTGTCCACGATAAAAGTATGTTTCATTCTAAAAGTGTAGCAGGTCACTGTGATGCATCCTGAGTAATGTTGAATCTGTTATATATCTGCATTTGTAGTGATAAAGGACCTTAAATGGAAATGTTCAGCATTTATATACAATAAAGAAAGAATTACTTGTGGATACGATAAAATACTTGTCCACGATAAAAGTATGTTTCATTCTAAAAGTGTAGCAGGTCACTGTGATGCATCCTGAGTAATGTTGAATCTGTTATATATCTGCATTTGTAGTGATAAAGGACCTTAAATGGAAATGTTCAGCATTTATATACAATAAAGAAAGAATTACTTGTGGATACGATAAAATACTTGTCCACGATAAAAGTATGTTTCATTCTAAAAGTGTAGCAGGTCACTGTGATGCATCCTGAGTAATGTTGAATCTGTTATATATCTGCATTTGTAGTGACAAAGGACCTTAAATGGAAATGTTCAGCATTTATATACAATAAAGAAAGAATTACTTGTGGATACGATAAAATACTTGTCCACGATAAAAGTATGTTTCATTCTAAAAGTGTAGCAGGTCACTGTGATGCATCCTGAGTAATGTTGAATCTGTTATATATCTGCATTTGTAGTGACAAAGGACCTTAAATGGAAATGTTCAGCATTTATATACAATAAAGAAAGAATTACTTGTGGATACGATAAAATACTTGTCCACGATAAAAGTATGTTTCATTCTAAAAGTGTAGCAGGTCACTGTGATGCATCCTGAGTAATGTTGAATCTGTTATATATCTGCATTTGTAGTGACAAAGGACCTTAAATGGAAATGTTCAGCATTTATATACAATAAAGAAAGAATTACTTGTGGATACGATAAAATACTTGTCCACGATAAAAGTATGTTTCATTCTAAAAGTGTAGCAGGTCACTGTGATGCATCCTGAGTAATGTTGAATCTGTTATATATCTGCATTTGTAGTGACAAAGGACCTTAAATGGAAATGTTCAGCATTTATATACAATAAAGAAAGAATTACTTGTGGATACGATAAAATACTTGTCCACGATAAAAGTATGTTTCATTCTAAAAGTGTAGCAGGTCACTGTGATGCATCCTGAGTAATGTTGAATCTGTTATATATCTGCATTTGTAGTGACAAAGGACCTTAAATGGAAATGTTCAGCGTTTATATACAATAAAGAAAGAATTACTTGTGGATACGATAAAATACTTGTCCACGATAAAAGTATGTTTCATTCTAAAAGTGTAGCAGGTCACTGTGATGCATCCTGAGTAATGTTGAATCTGTTATATATCTGCATTTGTAGTGATAAAGGACCTTAAATGGAAATGTTCAGCATTTATATACAATAAAGAAAGAATTACTTGTGGATACGATAAAATACTTGTCCACGATAAAAGTATGTTTCATTCTAAAAGTGTAGCAGGTCACTGTGATGCATCCTGAGTAATGTTGAATCTGTTATATATCTGCATTTGTAGTGATAAAGGACCTTAAATGGAAATGTTCAGCATTTATATACAATAAAGAAAGAATTACTTGTGGATACGATAAAATACTTGTCCACGATAAAAGTATGTTTCATTCTAAAAGTGTAGCAGGTCACTGTGATGCATCCTGAGTAATGTTGAATCTGTTATATATCTGCATTTGTAGTGATAAAGGACCTTAAATGGAAATGTTCAGCATTTATATACAATAAAGAAAGAATTACTTGTGGATACGATAAAATACTTGTCCACGATAAAAGTATGTTTCATTCTAAAAGTGTAGCAGGTCACTGTGATGCATCCTGAGTAATGTTGAATCTGTTATATATCTGCATTTGTAGTGACAAAGGACCTTAAATGGAAATGTTCAGCATTTATATACAATAAAGAAAGAATTACTTGTGGATACGATAAAATACTTGTCCACGATAAAAGTATGTTTCATTCTAAAAGTGTAGCAGGTCACTGTGATGCATCCTGAGTAATGTTGAATCTGTTATATATCTGCATTTGTAGTGATAAAGGACCTTAAATGGAAATGTTCAGCGTTTATATACAATAAAAGAGAATTACTTGTGGATACGATAAAATACTTGTCCACGATAAAAGTATGTTTCATTCTAAAAGTGTAGCAGGTCACTGTGATGCATCCTGAGTAATGTTGAATCTGTTATATATCTGCATTTGTAGTGACAAAGGACCTTAAATGGAAATGTTCAGCGTTTATATACAATAAAGAAAGAATTACTTGTGGATACGATAAAATACTTGTCCACGATAAAAGTATGTTTCATTCTAAAAGTGTAGCAGGTCACTGTGATGCATCCTGAGTAATGTTGAATCTGTTATATATCTGCATTTGTAGTGATAAAGGACCTTAAATGGAAATGTTCAGCGTTTATATACAATAAAAAAGAATTACTTGTGGATACGATAAAATACTTGTCCACGATAAAAGTATGTTTCATTCTAAAAGTGTAGCAGGTCACTGTGATGCATCCTGAGTAATGTTGAATCTGTTATATATCTGCATTTGTAGTGACAAAGGACCTTAAATGGAAATGTTCAGCGTTTATATACAATAAAGAAAGAATTACTTGTGGATACGATAAAATACTTGTCCACGATAAAAGTATGTTTCATTCTAAAAGTGTAGCAGGTCACTGTGATGCATCCTGAGTAATGTTGAATCTGTTATATATCTGCATTTGTAGTGACAAAGGACCTTAAATGGAAATGTTCAGCGTTTATATACAATAAAGAAAAGAATTACTTGTGGATACGATAAAATACTTGTCCACGATAAAAGTATGTTTCATTCTAAAAGTGTAGCAGGTCACTGTGATGCATCCTGAGTAATGTTGAATCTGTTATATATCTGCATTTGTAGTGATAAAGGACCTTAAATGGAAATGTTCAGCGTTTATATACAATAAAGAAAGAATTACTTGTGGATACGATAAAATACTTGTCCACGATAAAAGTATGTTTCATTCTAAAAGTGTAGCAGGTCACTGTGATGCATCCTGAGTAATGTTGAATCTGTTATATATCTGCATTTGTAGTGATAAAGGACCTTAAATGGAAATGTTCAGCGTTTATATACAATAAAGAAAGAATTACTTGTGGATACGATAAAATACTTGTCCACGATAAAAGTATGTTTCATTCTAAAAGTGTAGCAGGTCACTGTGATGCATCCTGAGTAATGTTGAATCTGTTATATATCTGCATTTGTAGTGATAAAGGACCTTAAATGGAAATGTTCAGCGTTTATATACAATAAAGAGAGAATTACTTGTGGATACGATAAAATACTTGTCCACGATAAAAGTATGTTTCATTCTAAAAGTGTAGCAGGTCACTGTGATGCATCCTGAGTAATGTTGAATCTGTTATATATCTGCATTTGTAGTGATAAAGGACCTTAAATGGAAATGTTCAGCATTTATATACAATAAAGAAAGAATTACTTGTGGATACGATAAAATACTTGTCCACGATAAAAGTATGTTTCATTCTAAAAGTGTAGCAGGTCACTGTGATGCATCCTGAGTAATGTTGAATCTGTTATATATCTGCATTTGTAGTGATAAAGGACCTTAAATGGAAATGTTCAGCGTTTATATACAATAAAAAAGAATTACTTGTGGATACGATAAAATACTTGTCCACGATAAAAGTATGTTTCATTCTAAAAGTGTAGCAGGTCACTGTGATGCATCCTGAGTAATGTTGAATCTGTTATATATCTGCATTTGTAGTGATAAAGGACCTTAAATGGAAATGTTCAGCATTTATATACAATAAAGAAAGAATTACTTGTGGATACGATAAAATACTTGTCCACGATAAAAGTATGTTTCATTCTAAAAGTGTAGCAGGTCACTGTGATGCATCCTGAGTAATGTTGAATCTGTTATATATCTGCATTTGTAGTGATAAAGGACCTTAAATGGAAATGTTCAGCGTTTATATACAATAAAGAAAGAATTACTTGTGGATACGATAAAATACTTGTCCACGATAAAAGTATGTTTCATTCTAAAAGTGTAGCAGGTCACTGTGATGCATCCTGAGTAATGTTGAATCTGTTATATATCTGCATTTGTAGTGATAAAGGACCTTAAATGGAAATGTTCAGCGTTTATATACAATAAAGAAAGAATTACTTGTGGATACGATAAAATACTTGTCCACGATAAAAGTATGTTTCATTCTAAAAGTGTAGCAGGTCACTGTGATGCATCCTGAGTAATGTTGAATCTGTTATATATCTGCATTTGTAGTGATAAAGGACCTTAAATGGAAATGTTCAGCGTTTATATACAATAAAGAAAGAATTACTTGTGGATACGATAAAATACTTGTCCACGATAAAAGTATGTTTCATTCTAAAAGTGTAGCAGGTCACTGTGATGCATCCTGAGTAATGTTGAATCTGTTATATATCTGCATTTGTAGTGATAAAGGACCTTAAATGGAAATGTTCAGCATTTATATACAATAAAGAAAGAATTACTTGTGGATACGATAAAATACTTGTCCACGATAAAAGTATGTTTCATTCTAAAAGTGTAGCAGGTCACTGTGATGCATCCTGAGTAATGTTGAATCTGTTATATATCTGCATTTGTAGTGATAAAGGACCTTAAATGGAAATGTTCAGCGTTTATATACAATAAAGAAAGAATTACTTGTGGATACGATAAAATACTTGTCCACGATAAAAGTATGTTTCATTCTAAAAGTGTAGCAGGTCACTGTGATGCATCCTGAGTAATGTTGAATCTGTTATATATCTGCATTTGTAGTGATAAAGGACCTTAAATGGAAATGTTCAGCATTTATATACAATAAAGAAAGAATTACTTGTGGATACGATAAAATACTTGTCCACGATAAAAGTATGTTTCATTCTAAAAGTGTAGCAGGTCACTGTGATGCATCCTGAGTAATGTTGAATCTGTTATATATCTGCATTTGTAGTGATAAAAAGGACCTTAAATGGAAATGTTCAGCATTTATATACAATAAAGAAAGAATTACTTGTGGATACGATAAAATACTTGTCCACGATAAAAGTATGTTTCATTCTAAAAGTGTAGCAGGTCACTGTGATGCATCCTGAGTAATGTTGAATCTGTTATATATCTGCATTTGTAGTGATAAAGGACCTTAAATGGAAATGTTCAGCATTTATATACAATAAAGAAAGAATTACTTGTGGATACGATAAAATACTTGTCCACGATAAAAGTATGTTTCATTCTAAAAGTGTAGCAGGTCACTGTGATGCATCCTGAGTAATGTTGAATCTGTTATATATCTGCATTTGTAGTGATAAAGGACCTTAAATGGAAATGTTCAGCATTTATATACAATAAAGAAAGAATTACTTGTGGATACGATAAAATACTTGTCCACGATAAAAGTATGTTTCATTCTAAAAGTGTAGCAGGTCACTGTGATGCATCCTGAGTAATGTTGAATCTGTTATATATCTGCATTTGTAGTGATAAAGGACCTTAAATGGAAATGTTCAGCATTTATATACAATAAAGAAAGAATTACTTGTGGATACGATAAAATACTTGTCCACGATAAAAGTATGTTTCATTCTAAAAGTGTAGCAGGTCACTGTGATGCATCCTGAGTAATGTTGAATCTGTTATATATCTGCATTTGTAGTGATAAAGGACCTTAAATGGAAATGTTCAGCGTTTATATACAATAAAGAAAGAATTACTTGTGGATACGATAAAATACTTGTCCACGATAAAAGTATGTTTCATTCTAAAAGTGTAGCAGGTCACTGTGATGCATCCTGAGTAATGTTGAATCTGTTATATATCTGCATTTGTAGTGATAAAGGACCTTAAATGGAAATGTTCAGCATTTATATACAATAAAGAAAGAATTACTTGTGGATACGATAAAATACTTGTCCACGATAAAAGTATGTTTCATTCTAAAAGTGTAGCAGGTCACTGTGATGCATCCTGAGTAATGTTGAATCTGTTATATATCTGCATTTGTAGTGATAAAGGACCTTAAATGGAAATGTTCAGCATTTATATACAATAAAGAAAGAATTACTTGTGGATACGATAAAATACTTGTCCACGATAAAAGTATGTTTCATTCTAAAAGTGTAGCAGGTCACTGTGATGCATCCTGAGTAATGTTGAATCTGTTATATATCTGCATTTGTAGTGATAAAGGACCTTAAATGGAAATGTTCAGCGTTTATATACAATAAAGAAAGAATTACTTGTGGATACGATAAAATACTTGTCCACGATAAAAGTATGTTTCATTCTAAAAGTGTAGCAGGTCACTGTGATGCATCCTGAGTAATGTTGAATCTGTTATATATCTGCATTTGTAGTGATAAAGGACCTTAAATGGAAATGTTCAGCATTTATATACAATAAAGAAAGAATTACTTGTGGATACGATAAAATACTTGTCCACGATAAAAGTATGTTTCATTCTAAAAGTGTAGCAGGTCACTGTGATGCATCCTGAGTAATGTTGAATCTGTTATATATCTGCATTTGTAGTGATAAAGGACCTTAAATGGAAATGTTCAGCGTTTATATACAATAAAGAAAGAATTACTTGTGGATACGATAAAATACTTGTCCACGATAAAAGTATGTTTCATTCTAAAAGTGTAGCAGGTCACTGTGATGCATCCTGAGTAATGTTGAATCTGTTATATATCTGCATTTGTAGTGATAAAGGACCTTAAATGGAAATGTTCAGCATTTATATACAATAAAGAAAGAATTACTTGTGGATACGATAAAATACTTGTCCACGATAAAAGTATGTTTCATTCTAAAAGTGTAGCAGGTCACTGTGATGCATCCTGAGTAATGTTGAATCTGTTATATATCTGCATTTGTAGTGATAAAGGACCTTAAATGGAAATGTTCAGCGTTTATATACAATAAAGAAAGAATTACTTGTGGATACGATAAAATACTTGTCCACGATAAAAGTATGTTTCATTCTAAAAGTGTAGCAGGTCACTGTGATGCATCCTGAGTAATGTTGAATCTGTTATATATCTGCATTTGTAGTGATAAAGGACCTTAAATGGAAATGTTCAGCATTTATATACAATAAAGAAAGAATTACTTGTGGATACGATAAAATACTTGTCCACGATAAAAGTATGTTTCATTCTAAAAGTGTAGCAGGTCACTGTGATGCATCCTGAGTAATGTTGAATCTGTTATATATCTGCATTTGTAGTGATAAAGGACCTTAAATGGAAATGTTCAGCGTTTATATACAATAAAGAAAGAATTACTTGTGGATACGATAAAATACTTGTCCACGATAAAAGTATGTTTCATTCTAAAAGTGTAGCAGGTCACTGTGATGCATCCTGAGTAATGTTGAATCTGTTATATATCTGCATTTGTAGTGATAAAGGACCTTAAATGGAAATGTTCAGCGTTTATATACAATAAAGAAAGAATTACTTGTGGATACGATAAAATACTTGTCCACGATAAAAGTATGTTTCATTCTAAAAGTGTAGCAGGTCACTGTGATGCATCCTGAGTAATGTTGAATCTGTTATATATCTGCATTTGTAGTGATAAAGGACCTTAACTGGAAATGTTCAGCGTTTATATACAATAAAGAAAGAATTACTTGTGGATACGATAAAATACTTGTCCACGATAAAAGTATGTTTCATTCTAAAAGTGTAGCAGGTCACTGTGATGCATCCTGAGTAATGTTGAATCTGTTATATATCTGCATTTGTAGTGATAAAGGACCTTAACTGGAAATGTTCAGCGTTTATATACAATAAAGAAAGAATTACTTGTGGATACGATAAAATACTTGTCCACGATAAAAGTATGTTTCATTCTAAAAGTGTAGCAGGTCACTGTGATGCATCCTGAGTAATGTTGAATCTGTTATATATCTGCATTTGTAGTGATAAAGGACCTTAACTGGAAATGTTCAGCGTTTATATACAATAAAGAAAGAATTACTTGTGGATACGATAAAATACTTGTCCACGATAAAAGTATGTTTCATTCTAAAAGTGTAGCAGGTCACTGTGATGCATCCTGAGTAATGTTGAATCTGTTATATATCTGCATTTGTAGTGATAAAGGACCTTAACTGGAAATGTTCAGCATTTATATACAATAAAGAAAGAATCACTTGTGGATACGATAAAATACTTGTCCACGATAAAAGTATGTTTCATTCTAAAAGTGTAGCAGGTCACTGTGATGCATCCTGAGTAATGTTGAATCTGTTATATATCTGCATTTGTAGTGATAAAGGACCTTAACTGGAAATGTTCAGCGTTTATATACAATAAAGAAAGAATTACTTGTGGATACGATAAAATACTTGTCCACGATAAAAGTATGTTTCATTCTAAAAGTGTAGCAGGTCACTGTGATGCATCCTGAGTAATGTTGAATCTGTTATATATCTGCATTTGTAGTGATAAAGGACCTTAAATGGAAATGTTCAGCATTTATATACAATAAAGAAAGAATCACTTGTGGATACGATAAAATACTTGTCCACGATAAAAGTATGTTTCATTCTAAAAGTGTAGCAGGTCACTGTGATGCATCCTGAGTAATGTTGAATCTGTTATATATCTGCATTTGTAGTGATAAAGGACCTTAACTGGAAATGTTCAGCGTTTATATACAATAAAGAAAGAATTACTTGTGGATACGATAAAATACTTGTCCACGATAAAAGTATGTTTCATTCTAAAAGTGTAGCAGGTCACTGTGATGCATCCTGAGTAATGTTGAATCTGTTATATATCTGCATTTGTAGTGATAAAGGACCTTAACTGGAAATGTTCAGCGTTTATATACAATAAAGAAAGATTTACTTGTATCTTTTAGACTTTATTTTTATTGAATTGTCCACGATAAAAAACATGTTTTAATCCTAAAAATCCGCACTACCAGGTTTGAATTTCATTCCGTCTTTCTGGTCACCCAAGCAAACAAGTCACTCCGGTCATTTTATCTTCGCAGAAGGAGCAGGTCCGTTAAATCCTTTTAGTAAAAGCGAAAATAAAAAGGAGGAAGCTTGCGTGGGAGAGAGTGTTCGGTGTGGCCGATCAGATCGATAATCTAACACACAGTGAGCAGGATCGATAAAGTTAACAGACCTCTTTGTTCTCATTCTAACATACACCCCCCAGATGCAGCTTTTCCCCGTCTGTACAGAGTCAGAGGACAAGTCGGTCACATTTAATAAGTCGCCACTGAAGAATCATTACTACATGCGTGAAGAATCCATAAGCGCATCTTTTACATGGATTATCGTATGTGTTTTTATGTATGCATGCATCATATACATAGTGGCAGATTAAAAAGCAGATGATAGCCAAAATATTTTTACATGAGTTGCTTACAAGTTTATTTAGATTTATGATGAGTTACGCTGATTCTTAAGGTAGTTAAAATCTTATTCTGTTTTTATTGAGTTGTTAAATAAGTGAATTATGTCTTAAAGACGAGGAATTATGGCATAAAACACTAAAATGAGAAATAAACAGCTGTGATTATAGACAGCTAAAACGACAGCAAAGTTAGCGCTAAACGGCTAAAACGTAAGAAGTACAGCACCGAATATTTAATTGCAACTATCAAATTTTTCATTGAGAAACGGAATTCAAGTATTTTGGAAAATTTAAAATGACGCTATAGCAGTCGATGTTATTCGACTTAGTATTCAGCAACAGCGTGGGCATATTAAAGTGCAAGTAGGGAAGGGTTTAATTACCATTGGTCGTGTGCGTTGCAGTCGTTGTAGTCAAAAAATAAGACAATAGGGTTAGATTGCGATATTATTTGCAAGTCTTTATCGATAATTGGGACTGCATGGTGGGATAATTATATTTTTTTTGTGTGTATGAGATATTTGGTAGCAGACTAAAAACATATAATAGCCAATATATTTTCCTGAATAATATTTAGAACTATCACTTATGTCGATTCTTAACGTAGATAAAATCTTATTCTGTCTTTTAATGGAGCTACTAAATAATTCAATTATCATCACGTTAAAGCGAGATAAAACTGAACACAATTAAGTGTTAAAGACAGACAATTAGGTCATAAAATATTAAAACGAAAGATAAACAGCAATGAATGTAGACAGCAAAAACAATACTAAGCGAAGTTAATACTGAGTAACGCAGAATCTGTTGAATATCTGCCCTTGTAGTGACAACGGACCTTACATCCAAATGCACAATATTTAAAAATAAAAGATAATGCATCATTTATATATTTCAGTCTCTGTTTTTTGTTGAATTGTCCACGATAAAAAACATGTTTTCACCCTAAAAGTCAACACCAGCCAGTTTGAATTTCATTCCGGCCTTTTGGTTTCCCAAGCAAACAACTTCCTCCGGTCACTTAATCTCCACAAAAAAAGCAGGTCCATTAAATCCTTTTAGTGAAAGTGAAAATAAAAAGGAGAGGGCAGGGAGATGTTGCGAGGGAGGAAGTCTTCGGTGCCGTCGATCTAATCGATAATCTAACACACAGTGAGCAGGATCGATGAAGTTAACTGACCTCTTTGTTCTCATTCTGACATCCACCCCTGAGATGCAGCGGCCCCGTTTCCCAGTCTGTTCAGAGACAGAGGACAAGTGGGTCACATTTAATAAGTCGCCGCTGAAGAATCATTACTGCCTGCTTGAAGAATCGATAAGCGCATCTTTTACATGGATTATCGAATAGGTTTACATGTATGCGATACATACTAGCAGATTAAAAAGCAGATAACAGCAAAAAAACTTTTTACAATACTTACTTACAAATATATTTAGAATTATAATGAGTTATGTTTATTCTTAAAGTGCATAAAATCTTATTCTGTTTTTTATGGAGCTATTAAATAAGTGAATTAAGGAAGAAAGAAAGTCTGAAAAGTGGAAGAAGAAAGACAAAAGAAAACGAAGAAAGTTGACGACAAGAAATTAGGACATAAAATATTAAAACGAAAAATAAATAGCAATGAATGTAGACAGCGAAAATGACAGCAAAGTTAAAAACTGTCTAAAACGGAAGAAATACAGAACTTGATGTTTAATTACAATTATTAAAAGCTAAACCTAAGTAAAATTACGAAGGTATACTTATAAGTATAATTATTATACAAAGTATAATTATCATACAAAGTATAATTAAGCTATGTGCTATTATGCTAAGTATAATGAAGCGTTAAATATAAGGAATTGAGTATAAAAAAACTAAAATGAAAATCAAACAATGAATGTAGACAGCTAAAACGACAGCAAAGTTAAAGCTAAACAGTTAATACGGAAGAAGTACAGAACTGAATATTTCATTACAATTATCTAAAGCTAAAACTAAATAACATTAAGCACATTTAAGTGTTCAAGACAAGAAATTATAGCATAAAATACTAAAACGAAATATAGACAACAATTAATGTTGATAGCAAAATTAAAGCTAAAAGGCTAAAACGGAAGAAGTACAGCATTGAATATTTATTTACAATCATCAAATTTCTTCTCCATTGTTCATTACAATTATCAAATATGCCATTCACAATCGGTGAATACAAAATCTTCTATATGAGTTATTTAATATATTCAAAATTTAATGCGTTATGTTGATTCTTAACGTAGATAATATCTTATTCTGCTTTTATGGAGCTATTAAATAAGTGATTTATCATTATGTTAAAGTGAAATAATATTTAAAACAATTAAGTGTTGAAGACAATGAATTACGGCATAAAATACTAGAAAGAAAGTTAAACATCAAGGAATGTAGACAACTAAAATGACAAAGTTAAAGCTAAACGGCTGAAATGGAAGAAGTGCAGAACTGAATATTTAATTACAATTTTTAAAGCTGAAGCTAAATAAAATTAAGCCCAATTAAGTGTTAAAAACAGGGAATTACAGTATAAAATACTAAAACGATAAACAGACAGCAATGAATGCAGACAGCTAAAGCGACATCAAAGTTAAACATAAACAGCTAAAACGGAAGAAGTACAGCACCGAATATTTAATTACAATCATCAAATTTCTTTTCAAATGTTCATTACAATCATCAAATTTCTTTTCGATTGTATGTTACAATTATCAAATGTTCCATTTACAATCGTTTAATCCAAAATCTTTTACGTGAGTTACTTACAAATATATTTAGAATTCTAATGAGTTACGTTGATTCTTAACGTAAATAAATTCCTATTTTGTTTTTTATGGAGCTATTAAATAAGTGAACTATCACCACTTTAAAGCGAAATAAAATTAAACACAATTAAGTGCAAAGGACAAGGAAGTACGGCACAAAATACTAAAACGAAAAACAGACAGCAATGAATGTAAACAGCTGAAACGACAACAAAATTAAAGGTAAACGGCTAAAACGGAAGAAGTACAGCACTTAATATTTAATTACAATTATCTAAAGTTAAAGCTAAATAAAATAAAATACAATTAAGTGTTAAAGACTAGGAATTACGACAGAAAATACTAAAACGAAATATAAACAGCAGTGGATGTCGACAGTAAAGTTAAAGCTAAACCACGTTAAAGCAAAACTCGTGTACTTTAAACAGCTAAAACAGAAGAAGTATAGCACTGAATATTTAATTACAGTTATCCAAAACTAAAATAAACATTAATAGCAAAGCTAATATTTAATTTAAAGCTAAATAACATTAATCACAATTAAGCTTAAAGACAAGAATTACGACATCAAATTCTGCAATGAAAACAACTTTGTGGTGTGAACGTGAGGTCATTATCAATTCCATGATATTGCTAACAATAAGTGTTCACCATACCCAACTTCAAGTCACGTGCTCTGCGTAGCATTTTGAATTAATTTTATGACTACTAGCAGTCTACTCGTGGGCCAGTTCTAAAATGAGGAACTAGAATACCACAGAAAGGATGTTTCCAATTCGCTGCTCGCTGCAACTTCTGCTTTCAGGAAGACTATTAGCAGTGAAAATGTGCAAAACTGAATTTTCTTTCTTTCAGTTTAAAATTATCATGTGTCTACGAAATAAGTACTTGATGTTCAGGATTTTAGTAGGCATTAAAAAATAACATTTTAATAGCTTAAACTCATTAAAAATTCATGAAAAACAGCATTAAATACAATAAAAAGTAAGGGTTTCATACATTTGTGTGAAATTTTGGGATACGGCGTCGCCTTAAAATAGTGCGACAAAATATGACATGAACCAAATTTGTACAACTACAAAATTGTTTTGATGTTATCGAGATATTAATGTTTGTTGAACTTCTAGTTTCACTTACGTATTCCACGAAATATCATAGACCAAAGATGAAAGGAGGATAAATTCCCACAAAGCATCTAAACTGTACATACGAGAAACTTTACACACACTGCCATGATCATTGTGATGAACTGGCACTGCTGAGGTGCGTGTTTATGTACTGTCCTTTCAAATATGACTGAATTTGCCTTTTCATATTTTATTTTAATACAATTAACACTTGACAACACACACAATTCACCTATAAATCTATAAAAATCTATAATCTATTTATAATGAAATTTCCAATGTAGGTTTATACCGATTTCAAATGAAGTCTTGCAATTCCAGTTGCAAGAAAAGTCTTGCAATTGGAATTGCAAGACCAATTGCAATTGCAAGAACTTTCCAGGCAATTCTAATCTGATGCATTTCCCCACCGGATAGGGAAAATAGCGTTATGGTTTCCCTCTTGCAGAGATTAGAGAGTTTTTTTATCGTCCGATATTTTTCTCTTCCTAGCGCGCATGCTCATAGGAAACATTGTACCTATTGCGCATGCGTATCTGTAATACTGCACTACTCATCTATTCCTATGAGCATGCGTACTAGGAAGAAAAATATCGGACGATAAAAAAACGGTATGCAAAAATTCTCTATTATCAAGTCCCCATTTCTCAAGTTACCACAATCATCATTGAGTCGTTTCGTATCTGAAAGCAGTAGTTGCAATGGTGACAGTAGCAGATTCGAATCTCGGTCTTCGTGTACTGTAATTGCGCAATTTACAACTTGCACACGAGTGGACTATTAAAAAGTATTAAATATGATTTGAGAATAGGTTTTGTCATTTGATTTCCATTGTACAGTGATAACATTTAGCTGCATAATAGGTTTATAATTCTTACTAATAATTAATAAGATTATTTATGCAAAAATCTATTTTTATTGACATAATTTTTCAAAAATATCGCCTAATGAATTCGTACTTTAGCAATCCTGTACTTTAGTTGCACACGAGTGTACTATTGAAAGACATAAAATATTTGAGAATAGGTTTTGACACGTAATTTCAACATTACAGTGATACCATTTAGCTGCATGGTAGTTTTATATTTCTTAATACTAAACAATAAAATCATTTATCAAAAATTCTATCTTTATTTCTTTTAATTTTATTTGATTTTTCAAAAATATCGCCTAATACATTCGTTGAGTTTATTAATGTTACTTAATTAAATAAAGTTATTAAATTACTTAAGTTACTTAATTAAAGTAACTTAATTAAATAAAGTTACTTAATTAATTATCACTTGGTGTTATAAAATTTGACTTCTGCTAAAGAAATAACTGATTAAATTTCTATTTTCACGTGCGACAAATTCAAATTCTTAAATTGATTTCGCATTTTAAATAAAATAATTTTCTCATGAAAGAAGTTTAATTGGATTAATAATTCATTTTATTATTGATTATTTTCCATTGATCAAATTATAAAAATTAATTGTTCTTGTATAACACTTAGCGTGTTACGTTAATAAATCTCGAACGTCTAGACCACCACTTAGTCCAATGAATTAGCACCTAATTCGATTCCAACGAAATTAATCATCGATATCGGAAAAGTCTACAACAAATTTCCGGTTTTTCTCCTTTAAAAATTTGAAAGCATTAAAACTTCTGTGTTTTGAGATTATCGCTAACTGATTTAAACCAGATTGAAAACATAATTAAACATAAAGCATAATTAAATCTGTATAAGTAGCAGCGATTTTAAACTATAATTTTTTTAATCTGTTTTGTTAAATATATACTATAGTATATATATATATAGATATATTTAGCCGTAAATGTGCAATTAAAGAATTTTGTGTTTTAATTTTTTTTTATTAAATAAATAAAACAATATTAAATCTGTAGAATACTAGGAATTTCAAAACACCGTTTTTTTTTTTTAAGAAAGTTTCACTAGAACATAACATAACTCTAAATGTGAAATCAATTTTTTTATTTTAATTTAAAAAATAAAAATAAAAAATAATTAAATCGGTAAAATAGTAGAAATTTTAAAACTATAAAAAATGTTAAAATATTTTTAACAGTCAAAAAGAAATTAAAATTTTTTATTTAAAAACGTTTTTATTTTTTATTTAATAAATCAAAAAAAATCTAATCTGTAAAATTTGTAGGAGGTTTAAAACACCCAATTTTTTTTTTTTTTTTTTTTTTTTTTTAAATTTTGCTTGAAACATAATATAACTCTAAATGTGAAATTGATTGATTTTTTTTTTATTGTAATATAAAAAATTGTAATGATACATAAGTAAATGTATAAAAGTAGTTGGAAATTTAAAATTATAGAATATTTTAAGAGCTTTTTTGTTAAAAAAATAATATTTTTAATTGTAAATGAGAAATTAAAAAAATTTTATTTTAATTTTTTTCATTATTTTTTTATTAAATAAATAAAACATAATTAAATTAGGAATTTAAAACAACAAAACCTTTTTTAAAAAGGTTTTGATAGAAAAGAGAATTTTAACTCATAAATGTAAAATTAAATTTTTTATTTTAATTTAAAAAATAAAAATAATAAATAATTAAATCGGTAAAATAGTAGAAATTTTAAAACTGTAAAAAATTTTAAAAACTGTTTTGTTAAAAAAACTTTTTATCCGTAAGCATGAAATTAAAATTTTTTTATTTTAAATTTTTTTTTTAAATAAAGTAAACAATATTAAATCTGTAAAATACTAGGAATTTCAAAACACCAAAATTTTTTAAAGAAAGTTTCTATAGTATATAATATAACTCTAAAAGTAAAATTGATTTTTTTTTTTAAATGAAAAAATTTATATAACATAATTAAATTTGTAGTAGTAGTAGGAATTTTAAAACTATAAAATTTTTAAAAACAATGTGTTATTAAAAAAATTTTTTTTTAACTAGATACTTTATAAGTATCTAACTAAGAACTAACTTTTTATTTCTTTAAATATAAAAATTAACTCGTTAATTCTAAATGTGAACTAGAAATAGCTAGAATCTATATAGAATTAAAAAAATTATATAGAACTATGTTGAACTTAGAAAGCTCTATCTATATAACTATCTCTAACTTTAGCTTTAAAAAATCTTTTCTATACAGAACTTAAGAAAATAAAACGTAACATAATTAAAATTGTTGAGTAATTTTATTTGAAAAGCTTTTAACAAGAGTTAGATTTTTCCTCTGATTATTTAACTTTTTTTTTTTTTTTTTTTTTCGTGTTTTATTAATGTTCGTCAAAGGTGCATCATGTACTCTTTACATTAAAAAACGTTTTTAAAAGATATTTTCACAACTTTTCTTTTTCAAAGTGTTACAGAATTTTAAATAATAATGTAAATTTCGTCTGAATAACAAATTAAAATTACATCAGAAAATTTAAGTATACAATAATTAAATTTCGAACATTTTCATATAAAGTCTGTTTCAATTACATTTTTATAGAAATAAAATGCATTTTTATTTTGATTTTGATTAAAATGAAAATAATTAACTTATTATGTCGAACTTTTTATTAAAGCATAAACGTAAAAAAGCTATGAAATTATATAGATACTTTACCATCAAGTATATGAAACATGACATCTTTATTTATAAGATGGCACAAGAGATTTTCAAATGGAGATCTTTATAAATACTTTTAGCCATTAATTTTGTTTATCATTATTGCTCCACAAAAAAGGTAAATAATAGCTGACAAGACATTAAACAGTTTTGGCTAATGTCTTCTAAATTATTTATTTTTATAGAAACGAAAATGTTCTTAAAAGCAAATATCCTTTTTTCCCCTTAAAGTTTTTTTTTTTAATGTTTTCGTGAGAAAAATGTTTTGATGGCTACCATTAACAACAACGACGACAAACTTCTTCAGAAATATTTATTTTGCATGTGAACAAATCATTACGAATCTTGAATATGAAACTAACATTTTCACAACATATTGTGCATGAAATTACTTTATTTTTGTTAGAATATTATTAATGGAATTTAATATAATATACATATTTGCTATTTATATATTATACATGTTTATTATGATGCTTTTATTTATATATCATACAAGTTTAATTTTCATTCAAATGCAAAATTTTTATTCAACTTATACTAGTGTTTCTGTAATTTGAGCTGAGATTGCTAAATATTTGAAAATGAATAACACTACATTAGTGTGAGAACGTTATTCCCTAGTACAAAAGTACTAATCTGGTTAGTACGATAAAATTTGCACATTTATGTATCATTTCCGAGGAAAAAAACAAAGAAAACCTTTATTCTTGTATTTCAATTGTAATGATGAATTCATCGTTGCCATAAACTCCAACAATTACAAAAAATTTTTTCGAATAATTGACTGTAACGCATGCCATAAGTGATAATTTTAATTTATAAGTATTTCTTTTATTAAAATTTTATTTGATATTCTTCTCGTCAACAACAATACACAAAGAGAAAAATAGCAATTTAAAAAAATACGTAATTACTAAAATATCGTGAGTATTAGTAAGCAAAGAGATAAAATTCAAAAAGAAATTTTAATAATACTAAACTACTTAATAAAATATTAAATAATACTTGATAATACAAAAATTAATACTTTAATAATACAAAAGAAATGCTTTATTTTTTTTGTCAATATTTTTAACATTAAATGTTGGGAATTAACGCTGCACCAGTGCAAAATTCAATGTAAACTCTATGCACATATGCACACAAGAACGTAATTTAAATTAATTTTAAATATTAATATAATCCTTCATAATAAATTTATATTTTGTATTTTGTGTATTTTATAATTAATATATTTATATCTTATATATTTTATATTTTACATTTTACATTTTATATTTTGTAGTTTGTAGTTAGTATATTTTATAATTAATATATATTTATACTTTGTATATTTTATGGTTTTCATTTAATATTTTATATTTTGTATATTTTATAATTAATATATAAATATATTAATATAAAAATCTCGTATATAATCTTGTAAAATTCTTATAAATATCTTGTATATTTTTTATTTTATATTTTTTAATTTGTATATTTTATAATTAATATATTTACATCATGTACAGTTTATATTATACATTTTCTGTTTTCTATTTTGTGTTTTTATGAAAGTATTTTATCTTATACAAAGTATTTATACAAATTATTATAACCAATGCAAATATAATTCGTTGTGACACTAGAGTATCAAGGACAAGTAGTTCAGAGTTCTAAAATAACAAACTCAATAATTACAAAATGATCCATTAGTTTAAATTTTTGGATCCTAATATTTTGAAATCCATTGTTTTTAGTATAAAATATGCTATTCATAATTTAGAAAATAAACTCAATCAAATGTCAAAATTATAAGATTATTTCATTTGCAATATACAAATATTTATTTTGTAGTATAAGAATATTTAATTTGTACAAAAAGGATATTTAATTTGCAGTATAAGGTTGTTTCATTTGTTATATACGAATATTTAATTTGTATTATAGGAATGTTTAATTTATATTATAAGATATATATTTGATATTTCATTTGTAATACACGAATATTAATTTTTTGTAGTATAAGGATGTTTAATTTGTAATATACGGATATTTAATTTGTAGTATAAGGTTATTTTGTAATATGCGAGTATTTCATTTGTAGTATAAGAATATTTAATTTGTTTTATACAAATAATTAATTTGTAGCATAAAGTTATTTCATTTGTAATTAATTTTTTGTAGTATAAGGATGTTTAATTTGTAATATACGAATATTTAATTTGTAGTATAAGGTTATTTTGTAATATGCGAGTATTTCATTTGTAGTATAAGAATATTTAATTTGTTTTATACAAATAATTAATTTGTAGCATAAAGTTATTTCATTTGTAATATACGAATATTTAATTTGTTGCACAAGGATATTTTATTTGTAATATACGAATATTTCATTTGTAGTATAAGGATATTTAATTTGTATTATAAGTATATTTAATTTGTAGTATAAGGATATTTAATTGGTATTTTAAAGATATTTCATTTGTAGTATAGGGATATTTCATTTGTAGTATAAGGATATTTCCTTTCTAGTATAAGGCTATTTCATTTGTAGTATAAGGATATTTCATTTGTAGTATAAAGTTATTTAATTTGTAATATAAGAATATGTCATTTGTATTATAAGGATATTTCATTTGTAATATAAGAATATGTCATTTGTATTATAAGGATATTTCATTTGTAATATACGAATTCTTAATTTGTGGCATAAGAATATTTAATTTGTAATATACGAATATTAAATTTATATAATAAGGATATTTAATATGCAGTATAAACACACTTAGTAAGAGTAGGAATGATTTATTTATTGATGTTATAAGACTAGACCCCCTACATTAAAATGATGAGTAAAAAAAAACTTGCCAAGATAAACAAACACGATCAATTTCAATTTATAAATAAATATTTTTATTAAAAATTTATTTGAAATTCTTCTCGTCAACAACAACATAAAATAAGAAAAATTACAACTTAAATGAATACATAATTACTAAAACATCGCACAGTATAAGTAAACAAAGAAATAAAACACAAATTTTTTTTATTTTTACGTTGCTATGGTAACCCCAAAATTATTGCCACGCCTTATCGATAATGTTCATTACATCATTCATTAACAGTTTCACGTTAACGTTTCTGAGATAAGTTGTCCTTGAAGTATTGCAAAACTGTTCTAGATCACGCAGATCCCAAAATAACGATGAAAATTTTGAAAATGCAGCCTTATTATTTTTAACGATGTTTTATATTTTAGGTACTATAAAGCTTTAAAGTTATGAGTATTAAAAGAAGGAAAATTCCAATTATTAATCTTTTCGTTATTACAACTTTATTCTTTATAAATATTTTTAAAATTGTAATGTAATTACTGAAGATCAATTCCTTATTTTTAACGTAGGACATATTTATAGTTGGAACACGACATGGAAAAATTTTTAATGTTAAATTATTTGAATTAAAAATTTCCCATGGTAACATATTGGAACGTATTGTTATGGTAACGTATTTGAAACACCCAAAATATGTAATATGATATTTCTTAAATGATTATTATGATATTTCTTTCATAGCAAAAGACCTCGCTCTGTTCTAATTATTTTAAATTAATTCCTTATCCTGACGATTTTCTCCTGCTCTGACTGACTTAATAGAGAGTTTTTGCATACTGTACGTTAGTTACCGCAGGACGTCCGTTAGCTTTTTCTCCCTAGCGCGTATGCTCATAGGAAACTGAGCATGCGCGGTAGGGAGAAAAGCTAACGGACGTCCTACGGTAACTAACGTACGGTATGCAAAAACTCTATTACCCACAACTGTCTAGATGAAAAAAGTTCGTTTTTCTCCTAAGCTATTTTTACTTCTAATTTGAACTTTGCTCATTTTTTTTTTTTTTTTTGATTACATGCAACTGATTTCATCAACATCTACACTTTTGAAATGTTTGTTATTTTTCATTTTATAATTTTATTAAATAAATTATCCTTCTTTTAAAAAAGGGCATTTAATTATCTATTTTTCTTATTAACTCAAAGGGCATAAGACCACCGCTATGTATCAACATTTTACAATGAAGGAGCTAGTGGCCACTACGCGGCCAAGGATCTCCGTATTAATCTACAACATGGGAAATATGTAGAATATGTTGCCATAATTTAAAATCTAAAAGAATGAAAAACAATTTCTTGTCTCGTATTTATGTATATAGGGGCCTGATGGTTGAGTGACTAGCGCTCTGGAGCTAGATGCCACAGGTTTCGGATTCGAGTCCCTGCTGGACCGTGGATGTTTATAGTGGTTCGGAATCCACTTTAAACAGTAGGTCCTGGTCTGATATGACTATAGAGTGTTAGGAGCAGGACTGAAAACCCTACCCTGTAAAAAAAACCATCTCCTCTCTCGAAATCTGTCAGTGAGCAAACATTCTTGACCCACCTGGTGACTATTGCGTCAATGAAGAAGAAAGTATGTAAATCATGGACAATAAAGGTAGAACATTGATTTCCGTGAAGACTTTTAGAGGTAGTTGCTGGGAGTATAAGACAAAATCTAGAAAACTCCAATAGGATTAGGAAACTTAATACCTAAAACACATTAAGTAGAAACAAATTCTTTATCAGCACAAAACTTAATACCTAAAACATATTAAGCGGAAACAAGTCATTTACCAGAAAAAACTCAATACCTAAAATACATTAAGTGGAATCAAGTCCTTTATCAGCAAAAACTTAATATCTAAAACACATTAAGTGGAATCAAGTCCTTTATCAGCAAAAACTTAATATCTAAAACACATTAAGTGGAATCAAGTCCTTTACCAGAAAAAACTTAATACCTAAAATACATTAAGTGAAATAAAGTTCTATATCAGCAAAAACTTAATACCTAAAACACATTAAGTGGAAACAAGTCTCTTATCAGCAAAAATATAATACCAAAAACACATTAAGTAGAAAAGGGTCATTTATGAGCATAGATTAACCCATGAACTTTCTAAATGATTTTGTAAAGATGAAATACTTTTTCAATCAGCGGACATTGTTTCTTATAGCCTGGATAGGATAAATAGGATACCCTGAATATCCGTGAGAGACACTTACAAATTTTTCACAATCATCATCATCTCCCCATTGGTGGCTGTTTTGACGGCAACTAACGTGACCAATTGATTCAAATATGAGCCTTCCCATACGCTAGGTGTTCACTATTATCATGTCTCTTATTGTAGATTAATACGGAGATCCTTGGCAGCGTAGCGTCCGCTAGCTCCTTCATTGTAAAATGTCGAAACATAGAATATGGTCTCATGCCCTTTGACTTATTAAGAAAAATAGCTAATTAAATGCCCTTTTTTAAAAAAGTATTAT
This sequence comes from Caerostris darwini, assembly GCA_021605075.1. Lineage (NCBI taxonomy): Eukaryota > Metazoa > Arthropoda > Arachnida > Araneae > Araneidae > Caerostris > Caerostris darwini. The sequence goes on from BPLQ01006946.1 coordinate 580,031, forward strand.
TTATTTAATAAAATTATAAAAGGAAAAATAACAGAAATTTCAAAAGTGTAGTTTTGATGAAATCAGTTGCATGTAATCAAAAAAAAAAAAAAAAATGAGTAAAGGTCAAATTAGGAGTAAAAATAGCTTAGGAGGAAAGCGAACTTTTTTCATCTAGGCAGTTGTAGGTAATAAACCACTCAGAGCAGGAGAAAATCGTCAGGATAAAGAATTAATGTAAAATATTTAGAACAGTGCGAGGTCTTTTGCTATGTTTGCGGGAAGAAATATCATAATCGTAATTTTGTAGGATATTTAAAACAGGGTTATTGACGTTTCGCATATCATTATAGAATTTAGTAGAACTTTTGTGAATAAATTGTCTTAAACTTGGAATCGAGAGAGCTCGTCTAATATCGTCATTACGAAAGTACCAGAGTAAATTCGTTAACATTCTGAGAGTATTGTTCTCAAGCCTTTGAATATACTAGTATCATGTGTGAACATTATGTTGTCTTGACTAGAGATCCGTTACGTCTTCTGAAAATATGTTATTATTTAAAACAGATTAATCTTCTCTCACAATGCAAGAACCTTCCATTTGAAAAAACTTTTATTTAAAATAAGCGCTGTTTTTCATGTGATATTATTCATGAGTGTTTTAAAACTGGCATCAAATATGTGTTGCTGAATATAATGATCGACCCATTTCAAGTCACGTGCTCTGTAGTTCATTTTGAATTGCCTGGCTTTTAAAATTTAAAACAGATTATTGTTTCAATATCCTTAAATTCTTGTCTAAGGATTAGTTTGTGCTTATCAAAGTTAATTTAACCTTCACTTAATAGAATTTTCTTTCTTAATTAGATAGAGCTTCTTGTAGCATTTGAAACAGTTGCTTCTTCATAAAGTTCCAGAGTTGTTAAATTTTGTTATATTCCTTTCGTTATTGAATTTAATAGTTCTTGTGGGGATTCTGAACTTCAACAAGTTTCTATTTGGCACCAAATGAAATCGCCAAAATACGGCGGTATTTAGTTACAGCAACTGTCATTTTGGTAGAGGCAAATTATGTCATCTTCAATGGATTCCTGCACATGTCAATATTGAGGGCAACGAATGCACTGACTCTTTAGCCAAAGAAGCCAGGAACAATGATCAACCCAGAACTACCCTCACACTTGCAGATGCTAACACATTTGCCAAAAGCCTACTCATTTCTCATAACTTTAAGAAGCCACTTATCACGGACTTCAACTGTCCTAGGAAGCTGACATCAGTTATTAGCAGGCTCAGAACTAATCATTGCAGAGGGATGAAGATTCTTCCAGACAGGACCAGGGAATACATCCCCTGCAGAAATTGCCCCCAACGATTTCCTAACACCTAAGCACATTCTAGAGTGCCCAGCACTCACTCCCCATGTTTTGCAATTGGGTAGAGGGCCAATCGAGGCCAACTTAAGGGAAGTCCTGTATAGTGAAGTGGCGCCGTTGTTAGCGGCCGCTATCGTGAAGACTTTTGACTTGATCTGACTTTAATAATAATATTTTAAATCCATGGACACGATAACAACAACAACTGTCATTTTGTTTCTGTAGGAGAGAACTTGGTGAAAATCGCTAAGGAGAAGTCTCCAATTTAACAAGAGGTACCCTAATGTGCAGGACTCCCGCTCTTGTAGTATTCTGCCCAATTGCTTCATAAATTTGTTGGGTTTCTAAACATTAGTATACTCCCATGTCTATTCGTCCAGCAATGTTTGCATATAATAAATTTAAATTCGTGAAAGAATTTAATTTTTTTATCATGCGGGAACATGACGCTGGCCCAGCTACAGGTCCGTGGCCTCCAAAAAAGTGAACCTATAAAATATAAAGTAAGTAAGAGTATAGGTTATATTCATTTTTCTCTTCAAGTAAAATTCAGAGAAATAAATGTTAATTAAATAAAATAAAAGGTGTAATTGCAATCATTTCTTTCAAAAACGAGAAGCCTCAAGAGCGAGTGTGATAATATATGTAAAACTTTTGGCATTGATAGTCAAGCTATCTGGTGGGGTTTTTCCTGTTTTTCTTTCGTACAACACGCAGGTAGGAGACAATTAACACCTAAAAGTCTTCCAAAAGGCTATGTCCTCCTCTAAGGTGGGCAATTCATGGTATACATCAATGAAACACGAGTTCCCTCCAAGTTCAATTAAAAAATAAGACAATACATTATGACATTAGATTTGACATTAAATTATGACATTAGACATTACATCATCATTATTTATGACTTCAGACAGGGCTGGATTTTCCTATAGGCTAACTAGGCTTCAGCCTAGGGCCTCAAGATTAAGTGGGGCCTACATTCAAATTGTTAGCACAATTAGAATTACTTAACTTCCATTTTTGGTTTAGTTTAAAACTTAAAATTCATAATAATTCCTACTTAAGCTTTAAATGCAAATTATTATGAAATAAATTTATCTGAATTGAATTTGCTTTGATCTTCAATGTATTGAATATATTTCATTTAATTTGATAGAAAATAGGATAATTTTAATTGCATATTTTATTTTCGTGGGCAAATATTTTTATTATTTGAATTTTGTTTCTTTGTAAATGTTGTGTGTTATGTTTGACTAGTTATTGTTACAAGTACTGTACAGGGTGCTAAGAATAAATGTCGAAATAAGTGTTCTCGACTTTTTTTTTATTTATTATTTGTGGAACATTTTTTATAAAGATTTGTACCCATCAAAGCATCTTTCATTTAGCATATTAATATATATCACAGTAATGATGTATTTCATTATCTCTCATTGTAATTTACAAACTTAAAAATGGGAGGGGAAAGGTCCTGATAAGTGGAATAACCTAGGGCCTCTTTTCATCTAAATCCGGCCCTGACTTCTGACATTAAGCATGAATTTTAAAAGTATGCAAACAAATTATATTTTACATTCTGAAACATCGTTACTCTTTAACCAATATAGGGCTTTAAATATATCTTATTCTAATGCACATCAATACAATGTAACAATATATTTCATTTTTTTTCTTTTGAAGTAATGACTAAGAAAGCTCACTGACTCCAGAACTATTCTTGAAAATGAAGTATATGCCAGACCAACACACGGTCCATAAAACTCATCCCGACAGACCGAGTCCCATGTCTGTCCATTTTTCACCTTCTTATATATCCATGGTTCATTCCTGGAAATTTCCTCCCTGCCCCCCTCCCCTTCCCCGGCGGATAAATGGCGCCTTTTGAAAAACCGGGCGTGACAAAATGATGCTCCGCCCCATCACTCACGACCCACAAAACGGAGACAGGTGATTCTTACCAAAAAGATTCCGCTGACCATTTTCTCATCCGGGGCCACAGAACGGCTGTCTCGTCTGAGACTCTAATCGACTTAAAGTATGTGGGAAGAAAAAAAAAAAGATTGCTGACTTATGGTTTTAATAATAGAGTTTTAAAGATGTTTATTTTTGTTTTTGACCGGAAGTCCTTAGCTATTATAAAAGATTCAAAGTTAACCCAAGATTCCTACGAGGGGGGAGGGGGGCATTATTGCATTTATATTTTTGTCAGAAGAACTTTCAACGAATAACCTCAAGAGAGGAAATTTGCGTTCGATCCCTCCTTTGTTTTGTATATTCGAGAAGAATCAAAGGACTTTCATCCCTATACATTTATGGTGCTCATCACTAGTACAGCCGTACAAAGATTCTTAAAGTCTTTTTAGCTCGTTCGCTCTAGCCGTTAGATTTTATTTAAGAGAAATACGTTTGCTTTTTTGGTACGCCTTATTAGAAAAATTTGATAAATAACTTAACTATTTATTTATCTAGCGTGACGGCTGATGGCCAATGGCTAGCGCTCCGTATGACAGGTTTCGGCGATACCATGCTGATAGCTCAGGCTATACCATGGATGACAGTCTAGGCGATACCATGGTTGTTTGTAGTGCTTTGGAATCCCCTTTAATAAGTACGTCCCAGTATAATATAATCGTAGATCCTTATGTGGATAGTGTTACTTGCATCCGTAGCATATCCTCAAGCTACACGTAACCCCTGGGTAGTGCTAAATGAGTAACAGAGGTGCGTCCTTTGTTTACAGCATAAAAACTAACTTTCTCTCTGTATTGCCAGCTGCATTAGAATAACAATTTGTCTAGTGTTTGTATATTTTCAAGTCTTGTTTTACATATTTAATCTTATTTAATTAGTAAGATTCATTTATTAATAAATCAAAAACTTAATACCTAAATCACGAGTTCCGCCTATGATCAATAAAAAAATTATTATTGAACATGGACTATTATTATTGAACAATTATTATTATACAACATTCTTGTTCGTTATTTTGAAGGTATGAATTTTAAAAAAATGTAAACAATTTTTTACATTCTAAATCATTAACCCTCACCGATATTTTGGATTGATTCCACTTTTATCAATAAGGAACACTTTAAATTTATTTTATTTTATTCTAATGTACATCAATACAATGTAACAATATATATAATTTTTTTTCTTTTAAAGTAATGACTAAGAAAGCTCACTGACTCCAGAACTATTCTTGAAAATGGAGTATACCAGACCAACACACGGTCCATAAAACTCATCCCGACAGACCGAGTCCCATGTCTGTCCATTTTTCACCTTCTTATATATCCATAGTTCATTCCTGGAAATTTCCGTCCTGCCCCCCTTCCCTCCCGGAGGATAAATGGCGCCTTTTGAAAAACAGGACGTGACAAAATGATGCCCGCCTCATCACTCACGACCCAGAAAACGGAGACAGGTGATTCTTACGAAAAAGATTCCGCTGACCGTTTTCTCATCCGGGCACACAAAATGGCTGTCTCGCCCGAGACTCCGGTCGACATAAAGAATGTGGGAAGAAAGAAATAGATTGGTGACTTAAAAATAGATTGACCACAAACTAGTAGTTTAAGTACGAAAACATTTTGCATTAGTCGGCCAACATTGTTCCTTATGTTGGATAAAAGGAAGACTTTTAAAAGATAATTATTGAGAATTTCAAGTAGTATGTGATAAGAAATACTTGATACCCCTTACTAGAATCTCAAACACATTCAGTAATATAATAAAGTGCACATAAGGGTTGCCAGTTTGAGGCAAACGTAATGTAAACTACGACATGACTAACAGTAACCATGACAGATCCTTCTCTATGCTTGACAATTGTAAGGATGCAATCACGATCATATGCTTGTGCAAGTGTCCCCCAATGCAGGTGCAGTTGTGCACCCATTCTGTTGTGGGGTAAAGTGTGAAAGATGATTCGTTTGAAGCTGTAACTGTCTTCCACTTATCAATTGATCAGATTTTGTGGTTGTAGCACCACTGTGGACTACGTTTAGCATTAACAGATGTGATAAGTGGCTTGGAAATTGCTGCTCTGCCGCAAATGTCCTGTTTATGAAGGTGCCTCCTAACTGTAATGATTGACACTGGAGAATCCAGATGCTGATTAAGCTCTGCGGTCACTTTTGTTTGCAGTTGTTCGCTTTTGAGACATCACTATCCGCTTTAATACCCGTCGGTCTCTTTCACTGAGCTTCTCTTTCCATCCACTCTTTTGCTTTGCCGAGCTTGTCTTGCCACGCTGTGTGTATGCAGTCATGACTTTAGACAAGACACTATTATAACTTTAGACGCTATTATTGAATAGAAATTCTAAAAATTGTGATGTTTCAATTACAGTTGTTCCAACTAATCGGGCTCCTACAATTTGGCCACTTTGAAAGTCTATGAGGTCTGACGTTTTGTGTTTTTGACAAAACTCCAAGACGTTTCAACTTCACTAAATCAATCTCATACTACCATGATAAATACTTTTTATATTTGAAAAACTGGAAAACTAAAATTACATTTTAATGCTTACGAAACGCATTCTTAAATGCCACTTTTCTGCATAGGTGTTTCCCTATATTTTTATTAAGATATTTTGATACCTTCACTTGATAGAGCATTTGTAGTTTATGACCTTCATTTGTCATTGAACAATAAAATCTTTTATTTTGTACTAAACCAGAAGATGAATTTTTATATATTTTATGTTGGCAAGTCGAGGACAATAAAAAAAACTCATTATCAAACGTGTTTAAATTTCCTTCTGTAATTAAATCCATTCCGATCTAATATTATTCTGATAGCATTTCTCAAGACAAGGCGGATTTAAATCGGTCGCAAAAGAAAATATCTCGGGAAACACTTGATAAGGCAAACATTAGAAAGAGCAAAAGAAATTAAAGAAATGGATCAAGTTCCTCGAGAGTAAAAGGCAATACAAATATTCTCCGAATGCCTTAATTGATTTACAGAATAAATGTCTGTAAAGAAATTAAATCAAGAATGTTTCAATTCAGTCGCTGTACTCTTTCTAATTGCGCCATTGTTAATTTGTATCATTTTATGTTAAAAATTTCCAAAAGGCCGAATACGAATACTACGTTGCCTTAATGAATGTTTTACATTTAGCATAATTAATTTGAAAGGAGTCTTTGTCACGCCTTTTTGCAATTAAAGCATAAGAAAAATGTAAGATAAATATTTAGATTTTAAATTTTTAGTTATATATTTCATGAATAATTATTCAGACAAAAAAAAACTATCTTCTCCATTTTTAACTACTTCATTGTTAAGTTTTTAAAATAAGCAAAAATGGTGATTAAGGAAATATGGAAATTTTTTTTTGAATCCAGTTAATTGAAGTTGATTACACAATTGAGTGTAATTTTCTAGCGTGCATATTCAACTTTCTAAAAATATTGATGAAGAATACATGCGTTCAATAATAATTTTTTTCAAAATATGGTAATAGAAAATTTGGAGAAGAGCAAATTATTCTGAAAATATTTTTTTTAATTGCGTCGAGGACTGGGTCGTATTGACCATTTCCCTGTGAGCAGCCCAATACAAACTAGACTTTGAAGAAGGCATGTCGTGTGGGCTGCACCGATGGACGTTGTTACTCATTTAGCACTCCGGGGGCACGTGTAGCTTGAAGATATGTTACGAACGCGAGTAACACTATCCCCACAACACTCAACGAGCATATTAGACCGAGACCTACGATTTAAAGTGAATTCCGAACCACTGCAAACATCCATGGCACCGCCGAGACTCGAACCCGAAATCTGTGATACCGAGCGCCAGCCACTTAGTCATTAGGCCCCTATATTCTGAAAATATGCAAAACATCATAACTATATGAAGCATGCAAAACGTTTTACAATATGTAAAACAAAATAACTAGGTAAAGCATGCAAAACAAAATAACTAGGTAAAGCATCCAAAACATTATAATCATGTAAAACATATAAACATTACAACTATGTAAAGCATGCAAAGCATTACAACTATATAAAGCATACAAAACACACAACTATGTAAAGTATGAAAAACAACTTATCACTCAAGTCTGACAGCAGATAAGCAGTGTTGTGGATTTTTATGTTACATGCAATTAGTGTTTTGTTCTAAAGAGAACGGCCTGTCACTCAAACGATTGTCTGTTCTACCTTTACAAGTCAAAAGAATTACAGACGGATGGTGACAGGCCATAGGATGAGAAAGAGTCTACTCCAATGAGAAGTGAGGGAGGATGACGGATTTTCTTAAAGGAAGGGTTTTGGAGAAGAAAAAGAGTTCTGCGACTAGTCGACAAGAAATGTTATTTGTCCTATTTTCTGAAAGTGACTGAACAGATCGTAGTTTAAAAGTGACCCCTTGTGGTTTCGTGTATCACGAAGTGGGACATTAAAGGTCTGCCGTAGACCAATGCATTAGATTCGTCGTAGACTCGAGAACTCTGAAAATCTCCATCCTTGGAGTGAACTACACTTGTGAATCAAATTAATTATATATTTTTCATTCTTTTTGTAAATAGTAATTAGTAATAAATAGAGTTTATATATATATATATATATATATATATATATACACTCAAGAGCCAAAACATCATGACCACCCCTACATTTTGCAATGAACTCGCCTGGTTGACGTGGAAGGCACTGGTATTTAACTGGTATTAATTGGTGGTATATTAATCCGTGCCAAGACGGGTTGAAGCTGTGTTGCGCGCCAAAGATGGGCCAACTCGTTATTGACAGGTTGTCATAATGTTTGAGTGTATATATATATATATATATATATATATAGTATAGGCCGAGACGTTACAGTACATTTACAGTTTTTCTAAGAATTTTTGTCAATAAAAATAAATATTTCTTTTGATAAAAAAATTTCTTCTTCCCTTAAAGAAATAAGTCTCTTAGAAAGGTTAATAACTCCAACTTATCATGAAAATTTATGAACTATTCAATATCTATTTTCTGGCTAAAACTTTTGGATGGACAATATATGATGGATCACCTTCCACCACGTATAATATGATGTTATTAGCTTCATAAAAAATTATACTTTTTAAGAAGAAAATAAATAAAAAAAGATAAATTTTTATTTTCCTTCAATAATATAGTTTATTTTATATATTAGAAAAATTGTTTACAATTTATATTCATCCGTTGTTATTAATTTATCGATGCACCGATATTATATATGTTTTAGCTATTCCAAGTTATTAGGATTGGAAACAAATAAATTAAATTTATCACTCTAATTTATGTATGCAATTTATCGATGGGCCTGATTGCTGAGTTTATTACACTTATTCTGGCTCAACAGTATAGGAAAATCGGGCCTAAATGGTCAAGTGTCTAGAGCTCGCTGCCATAGATTTCGGGTTCGAGGCCCGGCGGTGTCATGGATGCTTATAGTGGTTCGGAATCCATTTTAATCTTAGGTTCCAGTCTCATATGACTGTACGCGCATCACAGAGCCCGATCAGACTTCTCACCCATATCATTTCCAAACTGTATAGGGGAAACTCAGCTCTGGGGACAGTGATGTAGTGTAGCAGTAGTATGTGAATATCAAATTCTCAAAATTAAAACATTCAAAATAAAAAATATTTGTAAGTTGTCCTTTTTTTATTGAAATTGCAAATAATTACAAACATTTAATTTTTGATAGCAAAAGTAACTGCAAAAATTAGCAAAAGTTAATCAAGTGATAATTATTTTTTTCTAATGAATAATAAGAAAATTCTTTGTGGACTATTAAGAAAATAAGGAAAAAATACTTTGCTATTAATATTGAAATATTTGCTAAACAATGAATATTTCCTTGTGAACTAAAACAATATTTTTTTATACTTCTAGATTTAAAATTTTGAAATCTTTACCTGTCATAGACTATCATTTTAAAATTCATAATTAAAACTTTCTTCTCTCAAATAATAGATAATTTTATAATCTTCATATAATATTTTGCTATTTTTTAATTACTAAAAGGTTTTATTTTTTTCCGCCTGTAATAAATACATCTTTTTTTTCAACATGTTTAACGTTTTCAACTTCGCTTTCAATATATTTACCATTTCCAGCTTCTTTTTCAACATAATTAACATTTCCTATTTCCCTTTCAACATATTTCCAACTTCCCTTTAAACATATTCTCAATTACAGAACCACTATGTTGGACAGTAAAATGCATAACATCGAATTTTGAACTTACCTTCTGTAGAAAGTGATTCCATTTGTAGATTCCAATCACGAACATTAGCAAATTCGAATAGCTAGAAAGCATAAGAACATTGATAAAAGCCTGACAAATAATTGAAGAAATATTTATTCGCTTTATTATGTAAAGGCCGGTCAGAGCGTCAATTTGGTGGGATCTAGGTCGTGATTACTATGGACGGAACAGTTCTCGTCATAGCCTATCTAGTGCCTCTCTTAAAATGATGGACGAATGAACACTCTGGCAGTAAAGTCTCGTCTTCATCAGGCTAATTGCACGAATGTCCTTTATATGCCAGTAACACATATAGAGGAAAATTACCCTCCAGAAAAGCATTTCTCTTACAAGAGAAAAGGTCTATGGTGCTTTATAGGGAATATGCTAACTAATTAGTAGATTATATGGATCTAGATTACGGATTATAAATCATATCAGTACTAGAGAAGAAATTATTGTCATTCATAGGCCGAGGTGTGTCATTACTTTTCTTACAGTACCATACTTATAACATCCCATCACTATGAGTCCTTTTTGAAACAAGCGAAACAATCTAACAATGTTTAACTTCAATGCTTGCAGTTTTAAATTACAAATAAAAATTTATAAGGTTTATAAATTTTGATAAGAAAAATAAAAACATGGAACATGACAGTGTATCGTCACGGCCTATATTATATCTATAACGGTTTCAAGAAGAGGGCCACTTTCAGATTCATAGGAACACTTTAATTTTTATTTACGAGCATTGTACATCCTATATACACAGATACAGAGCTCTATTTACAAAGAAAGGAAAATTAAAAATATAATTAGATGCACAAGCGCAGTTCACTCCAAGATAGGAGATTTTCAGAATTTTCTAGTCTACAACGAATCTAATGCACCCGGTCTGCGGCAGACCTTAATTACCACACGGTGTGATACACGAACCACAAGGGGCTCACTTTGTAAACAGGCGGAACAGTTCTACACTTGAGCAATTCAATCACTTAAAAAAAGACAATCCTTCTGATCGACTCGTCGCAGATCACTCCACTCTCTTTCTCCAAAAACCTCCTTTTCAGAAAATCTGACAAGAAGGGGTCATCTGCGCTCACTTTTCATTGGAGTCGACTCTTCCTCAGCCCATGGTCCATCAACTATCATGATACAACAACTCATGGCGTAGTCCATATCCCTTCTGTAATTGTTCGACCTATGAAGGCCACACAGATATTCGCTAATTTCATGAGCTCTCATTATTCATGATACTGATTATCTGCTATGAGATTTGAGTGATAAATTGTTCTCATTAGTACAAAACACCAATTGCGTGTAATATAATATCCATGATACTGCGTATCTGCTATGAGATTTGAGTGATAAATTGTTCTCATTAGTACAAAACACTAATTGCGTCTAATATAAATATATATACTGATTATCTGCTGCCAAATTTGAGTTATAGGTTGTTATTACGTACTTAAGAATATACATTCCTCTTACCTGGGGGTGAAATGCTACAGCTCGTCTTGTGAGAAAAATGCTACAACAGCCTCTAGTTAAATAAAAAAGGTGAAACTTCGTTTAATCTTCTTTCAATTTACCAGCTATAACTTGCTGTAGAAATCCATTGCATATTTTATAGGATTGCCAAAAGTTATGCTCTTCTTTAAAATTGGTTTCAAAAAAGCAGCTGTGATCGCTGATAGAATGCATTAAGTATGAGTAAGCCTATTTTGTTCACCCTCAAGCCTATTTTCTGTGCTGTTAAAAATGGCAAGCCTGTTTGCTATTTGTGTGAAAATAAATTTAGTCCTGAGTGTTAGCAAATAGAAAATAAAAATCATTTTCTCAGTCACTCTTATACTTGGTCACTACAAAAACTAAATAAAATTGAATCAAATCATTTAAATTTAATAAAAATGCTCTTATTTAGCCAAGGCAATGATACTTATCAATCTCTTATTTATTTTTTATTATTTCTTCTTCTTCTTATTATATTATTTATTTTCTTTTATAAGTAAACAGTATCTAACTTCCAAGCACTGTTATTTATTTTTTTTTTTTTTTCATTTTTTGTGCAGCCTGAGATTAAGTTACAATAAGTTTGTATAGAACGTAATCTGTGCAATGCTCATTTAGGTGTTAACGCTGATTAATAAATCATTCCTAAAAATTCCTTAATTTATAAATTGTAAACGTTAGTTCTTTTATTGCATTTTTCAATTCCTTCTATTAGATCACATTCTTCCTATATATATCTTGTTCAAATTTTCAATAGTATTTCAATTACTTTTTATTCACCCACTCAAGTTCAAATACATTTTCTTTGAACTTGTAGTGGATAACACTGGATGTTAAGACAGTTTTTTCAAATATTAATTCATTCATTAAGTTTAATTAATTAATTATTTTTAGATTTAAGTTGCATGTATCTACCAATAGATGGCGCCAGATGTAAGAGGAAAATTTCAACTTTATTTATAAAGAACTTTTCTGCAATATAATGAAAAAAACAGTAGGAATTTGCTTAAAATTTTTTTTAATGTATTACTCGCTTAGGTGTTAACGCTGATTAATAAATCATTCCTAAAAATTAGGAGGAGAGAAAATATAATAGAATTTTGATGTATAAATTGTAAACGGTTAGCTCTCTTATTGCATTTTTTTATCTTTGTATCCGTTTACGTAGTTTAATTTTTTCCCCTTTATATAGGAAGAAAGAAAATATAGCAAAATTTTAATTTTTATATTGTAAACGTTTACTTCTTTTCATGTATTTTTTTACCTTTGTTTCCGTTTAAGGATTTTCCTTTGTTTTTCGTTAAATATTCATTAAATATTTCATTAAATATTTGTTAAATATTTCATTAATATGGAGATTTTAAGGATTTTCTTCGAATCAGGTTTTTAGTGTGATGCCCTGTCATATGCACTAATGTGTTCTGGTGAGTAGCGGTTTGAACTTCCGAACTTATACTACTGTGTCCAAAAGCTAAGACCAATTTTCAATTTAAAATTCCGGGGCTTATATAATTAATTTTTTTTTTTTGGTTGCTGGCATTGTCCTTGACATCTGTGGGAAATTTGACATCAAAATATTCATTAGTGTTTGCGTTACGCTTGGCTTTGTGAGACGCTAAAACTGATTCCAGCGATTTTTGAATTAATTGAGCAAAGAACTTGCATTCAATTTTGTTTGCGGAAACGTATAGAATGTTGCAGTAGGTATTCGGTGAGCCTTCCTATATCGGAAATAAATGTTTAGAAGTGGTACAAACAGTTCAAATAAGGCAGAGAACGCGTTGAAGACGAAGAGATCTCTGGTCGACAGTCAACCTAAAACGACGAGGCTCACGTCCAAAAAATTATAGATTTTGTGCTTGAAACCGTCTATTTATAATTAGGAACCTTGCTGCTGATGTTGGAATTTCAAAAGTATCGGCCAATTCCATTTTGAGCCTCAAATGCGGCAAATCTCGATTGGTACCGAAAACAATGAATGCGCCAGCTCCCACTGCATTGTTTCTTCGTGACATTTTCACCAAAAATGAAACCCATATCAATCCATAACCACTATATTCACACTGCGCGACTTCTGGATATTCCTTAAAATCAATAGACCACTCCGAGGACACCTTTTTGAGTCGATTGAAGAGATTCAACATGAGTCTGCGCGCGTTTTGAAGGCCATCCTTGCCGATGACTTTTTAGCATGCATTGAGGATTGGAAAAGTGCATTGTGTCCGGAGGGGCCTAGTTTGAAGGCGATGAAATAAATTTGGAAGAATAAATAAATTTTTTTTTAAAAATAATTGGTCTTACTTTTTGGGCACAGTAATAGCACTTTGTTCAAAACTCAATAAGTTATTCTGAACATAAAGATTTGATGCCTATGCTAGAAAGGAGCATTATAAATATGTAGTCCAGTAAATCCTTATGTTAAGGTAACAAGAATTTTTCCTAAGCCAGTGCTAAGGGAGTTTGCCGCACGATTCGCAATTTAGAAGTAATGTGTGCAGCTAGTTCAATTTCAAATCAACTGAAAGCGTTTGCTCCAGTTACTGTTTTCCGAAACTACTCCTCGGCAATACAAAGCCCAAATGCGTAGCAATTATTCCTAAAACACCTCCCTAAAAGGAAGTTATTTTCTACTAGAAGAAGTTATTTTCTACTTTGGACTCCGTATTGCCATCTAGTCTATTTCCAAACTGTCCAAATAACTTCCTTCATCAATCAGTGGCATGGTGTGTTGTTTTGTGGTACAAAAACCTATATTATCCCCCTATACAATGCTGAATTAACTACATTTCTGTCCATTTTAGTGGCAAATACCCTAAAATCAAAGTTCTCGATATTTGACAACATTACGAACTCTTTTTGTCACACGTTTCATCAGAATATTGAAAGAAATTCAACATCATTTATAATATTTATGATTCAAAAGATTCAAAACTTGGATATTTAATACAATACACATGAATCATGGGGTGAAATTATTATTATTTTCTCATTATTTGCATTGTGAACGTATTTATTTGCTTTATGAACGTATGTCGTTTGATAAGTGCTGTGAACGGTTCACGTTGTATCTTGAATGAATCACAAAGGCGTAGCAGTTATCTCTAAACTCCTCCCAAAAGAAAGTAACTTCCCTTCACCAGTCAGTGGTTTTTTTTTGTGGTATACATCTGAGGAACAGAAGGACCACTGATATTTGGCAAAAAAATATATAATAAACTCCCTATATTGTACCCTGTGTAATGCTGAATCAGCTACATTTCTGTCCATTCTTGTGGCGAATAATCTTAAATCAGAGTTCTCGGTATTTGAGAACAATAAGAACTCTTTTTTTTTTCATTTGATTCATCATAATATTGAAAAACATTCAACATCATTTAAAATATTGATGAGTCAAAAGATTCGAAAATTGGATGTTTAATACAATACACTCGAATTATATGGTGAAATTATTATTATTTTCTCATTATTTTCAAAAATACGCATTGTGAAAATGTGTCATTTAATAAACGTGTGAACGATTCACGTTGTGTCTTGGGTGAATCGATCATACTGCAGTTATGAAGGCAAAAATAGCTGTCGCTGAATAAAACATTTCCACTGTAATTACACTGGTCGATATGGAATCAATAAAATTATTTTTCTTCTTCTATCCGCAATATAGAGCAGAATGATTTTTAATGTTTTTGTTCACGAATCGATTTCGATCGAATCTTTTTATCTGCTTTGATAGATGAATTCGCATGTAGGGGAACAATCGTTAATTGTTATAATGAAAGTAAAAATTGATTCATAGGATTAAAGGACAAAGTTATAATTGAATCAATATCCATTCGATTGATAAGAGACGTTTTAGATAAGAAATAATTAAATATGTCTTTGAAACTGAATATTATTTTGTGAAATTAAAAGGAATAATTTCGTTTATTTTTCAATGCTTGCATGTTTTGCATATTAAATATGTATACTAGTTTGCGCAAAAAGTAAGACTAATTATTTTTTATTTCAAAAACTATTTATTTTTCCAAATTTATTTCATCGCCTTTAAAGTAATTCCCTCCGGACATAATGCACTTTTACCAACTTTTTTTTACAATCCTCAATGCATGCCAAAAATCATCGACAGGGATGGCCTTCAAAGCGTTTGGCGATTCATGTTGAATCTTTTCAATCGACTCAAAACGGTGCCCCCGGAGGGGTTATTTTGAGTTTAGGGAGTAGCCAGAAGTCGCGGTGGGAATACGGTGGTTGTGGAACGATGTGGGTTTCATTTTTGGCGAAAAAGTCACGAAGAATCAATGCAGTGTGAGTTGGCGTATTTAGTATCTTCGATACCACTCGAGATTTGACGCGTTTGAGGCCCAAAATGGAATGGACCGATCCTTTTGAAATTCCAACAACATCAGCAAGATCTCAAATTGTAAATCGGCGGTTTGCAAGCACCAAATCTTCAATTTCGTCGATGACGTCAACTTTCACACATATGTCAAGGACAGTGCCAGCAATCTAAAAAAGAAAAAAAATTGAAATTCCATAAGCCCCGGGAATTTTGAATTGAAAATTGATCTTACTTTTTGGACACAGTAGTATATATATATATTATAATAATAGCGCTCATAATTCGAATAGCGAAAGATTTAGATTTTTTTAATTCTGATAAATATTCGAGTTTGGATAAATAAAAAAATATTAATTTATAGTTTTTCTGTACGAAAATTTTCCCTTCGAATGCTTTTTCCAATTCCTACTATTAGTTCACACTCTCCCTATATATATCTTCTTCAAATTTTTAGTCGTTCATAAACTAATTTTTATTCATCCACTCAAGTTCAAATACATTTTTTTTTAACTTTTAGTGTATGACGCTTGATGTTAATGCAGTCTTTTCAAATATTGATTAATTAATTAAATTAATTAAATAATTTTTATTTATTTATTTTTTTTTTTAGATTTAAGTTGCATGTATCTACCCATAGATATGTCAGATGTAAGAGGAAAATTTTAACTTTTTTTTCTAACTAAAAAAAAACAATGAAAATTATACATAAAGGACTTTCTGCAATAGAGTGAAAAAAAGTAGGAATTGACTTAAAAATTATTTTTTATATTACTTGTTTAATGCTAAATCATCAAGTCATTATAAGTTTAACTGTTTTATTTAATTTTAGTTTATTATTATTATATAATATATATATGTGTGTGTGTGTGTTAATTTTTCATTATATATGCAAACATTGCGCGAATTCTTCCGAGTATACTTTAGTTCAGGGGAGGCCAACCCTGGGCCCGTGGGCCGCATGCTGCCGGCTTTGAACATTTTTTGCCCGTGAGATTTATCACACTTTTACAAAATATATTTATTTTATAATGGCTAAAGTAGTGAAAATCAATGTATTAAAAAAACACATTTTGTGTGGATCCATATATTCAAAAATTAGCTGACAAAATTATGAAAAAAAATTGACTTTAATTTTGAGCTAATATTCTTTTGAATATATGACAGACATTGCCTGTTTTATTTATGAGTTTGCAGAATAATGAAATTATAAACGCCCATTACGATGTGCAAATACCTAAATTGTGATCTATTTGCAAAAGCTAAGTGAAAGAGTGGAGAAACAAATATCGCACTAGTAAAATAAATATTTTTTATTGATTTCATTTTTTTTTTATTTCGTTTATATTTATATATTTTTATATTTCATTTTTAGTGTTATATATTTCCTTACAATGTACTTTTAGTATCATTATTATTATTCTATGCTTACATGTAAGAATAATAGCAAACACAAAAATAAAAACTCAATATGTTTCAATTTTTCACTCCAAAAAAATGTCTATAATGTGTCTAAATCTCTATAATTTTATATGCGGCCCGCGGAGTTATGGTGCATTTCCAAAGTGGCCCGCAAGATCATTTGGTTTGCCACTCCTGCTTTTGTTATTAAATAATCGTAGTAATATAGTTATTTAATTATATAATAATAAAAGCCTTTATTCAAACTTTATTTCAAGCAAAACAAGAGAGAGGCTCAACGAACTCGAATCTACAGCTCTGAATAAATTCAGAATTATGACAGTAAAACGTCTTCTTAAAGTTTCAGTCAAAAAAAAACCCAATTACATTCTATTTTATTAATTAAAAACTGCTCCAAAGTTTCAATCGAATGATGAACCAATAGAAAGAAAGAAGATACCAAAATTCCTAGGCTAAAGGCTACTAGATTAAAAATTTAATTCGATTGAGTGTCTTAAAAATAAATTAACCAAAACTAATGAAAAATGTCAGTGTCTGAATAGAATTATCGGTAGCAAATGGGAATGAAGAGAACAAAGAAAAACACTCTAGAAAATAGTTATAGAACGTATGCTTTCACATGGCTCAGCAATATGGCCAATAAATACAATCCTAATCCTACAATGAAACAAATACGAACGCATACTTCACTACAAAGGTGTGTGGGTCCCATATTCGGCCGCCAGATTGTAATGTGCAGGTTGGAAAGTAGGTTGTAACTGAGTGTGATCGGGTTTAGATACTACAGGTTGGAGAAATCATAGCTTTATTGACACAAACACTGCACACGTACAATTAGAGACATGCAATATTTAACATATTTAAAGACGGATTTTTATAGTTTCGTAGAAGGTTTCCACTTCTAAGTCGAAACCCCGATACTCGGCTAAGCCTCAAGATGAGCTAAATATGCCACTGGGGCCCTTTTGTCACTGGATAGGAGGAAGCATGGTTACAAAGGTAATTTTTATTCATTACTGGAATTTACCGCACAAGTCTGATTTCAACTTTACAAGTGGACATCAATTTTTAATATTACTCGATTTTTATATAAATCACTAAAAACAGAAAAATATTTGCAATACATGACATTAATTTCATCGAGGAAAAACAAAATATTTCAAAATTTATCCAGCAAATTTTGACAAAGGTCTCAAAATTCGCAGTCTTAATAACTTTGATTCCGCAATTAATATTTTCCCAGATATCTCTAAATCTGAAGCTGGCACAGGGTATGCCTTTTTCTGTTTCAAATATGACAAATTGATTTCGACTTCTACCTACGGGTACTCCATCACAACAGAAGCTGCCCTCTTTCCCTCCATCTATGAGCAGACTACTCATGGGATGCCTGTCCCATGCAGCAGGACACTGAGGATGAATCACAACAACAACAAACGAGAATAATTACTTACAATTGAAGTTCATCAGAGAAATCTCGGAAAGTTTTTCTCAGAGAATGGGAATCTATAATCTACGCAATCTAACAAATATCAAAAGAAACTATTTGTTTTTCAGTGCTGTGAGTGTAATGCACGCCACCTGTAGTAATCGGACTACCAGTCTTCCGTATTCTTGCGCATAATATTAATCATTAGGCTATTAAGGTCGAGGTTAAATCCGCTAGCGGAATTTATGTCGGCACTATTTCAAAAACGAAGACATTCGATTGCGTTTGTGATGTTCATCATCTAGCTTCGTTAGTCGCACTACCTGGTGCAAGTTTTCCGGGTTTTTCTCCCATCTGATACGCAAACGCTAGGTAGTTCCTCTTAAAAGCTCTCAAAAGACACTTCTTTCCTTCTTCAGTGATTCGGAGCCGAGTCAGACTTCTACCTACTGGTGCTCCATCACAACAGAAGCTGCCTCCCTACCCTCCATCCATGAGTACATATAGGATCCATGACTACTCATAGGATCTCCATCCCGCGCTGCATGACACTGCAGGATGAGTCGTAACAACACAACAAGAGACCGGAGTAATCACATAGCATTGAAACTTAGCAGTGAAATTTTGGAAAGCTTTATTCAGAGAATGTGAATCTATTATCTAGATAATCTCCACCGAATCTCCAACGAACAAAATCTCCAACGAATCTACTTGTTTTTCAGTGCTGTGACTATAGTACATGCCATCAACGGTAATCGAAATATCAATCTTCCACATTTTTGCACGAAGTACTAATCAGTGAGTTAAATTCATATCACTCCAACTGAAGATAAGTTCCTTATAAGCATTAATGCCATCCAAGAAACAGGAGTAATCACTTAGCGTTGAATAACATCAGAGAAATTTTGGAAAACTTTCTCAGAAAATGGGAATCTATTATCTAGGTAATCTTATACAATCTCCCACGAATCTACGGCGATCTGATGAATAGTTAGCTAAGACTCTGGCCTTTGGTGCCAGAAGTTTCGGGTTCGAATCCCGACGTGGTCATGTATGTTTGTAGAGGTTCGAATCCACTTTAAGACTACGTCCCGGTCTTGTATTACCGTAGACATTCACAGAGCCAATCAGACTTCTTCTCACCCACATTATTCCCAAACTGTAAAGGGTCAACTCAGCCCTAGGCACAGTGATGTAGTGTAGTAGTAGTAGTGGTGGTTCGGAATCCACGTTAAACTGTATGCACCGATTTAATTAGCCCACAGTGTGCACAAAAGAACCGTAGAGCGACAAACCAACGAATCTACTTGTTTCTCAGTGTTGTGACTGTAATGCTCGCCATTAGTGATAATCGAACTGAGTCTTCCGCATTCTTGCACGTAGTACTAATGAGAGAGTTGAATTCATATCACCCCATGATTATCCCTGATAATTCATAAATTACTATTATTAAGCATATCAATCTAGCAAAATAATATAATGAATTAAAAAAAAAAAAAAATACATGGTATCGCCGTATATAAAATGAAAGGTTTTTTGGTAACAACAATCTCTCTAAATAAACAATAAGTTATTCATTATTACAGCTTCGTTATTGTGAAAGCACTTCGGTATTTATGCGATATATTATCGATACCTGCATTCAATGCAAGGAAAAATAACGAAAAGAATTTCTTGCGCCCTTATTGAAAGACGCTCTTGCCAAAGTGGGTGCTAAATTGAGTGCTTGATGAATAAAGCAATCGAAGAGATAAGATTTCCATGCGGCCCAAACAACAACAGCCCTCCAATAAATCGACTATTTTTGGTAACGTTGCATAACACGACACTTGGTAAAGGAAAAGCAATAAATAGAAGAATTCTAATAACAAAGCACTTTGTCATAGTCGGTGCTTGTAGAATAAAACAAAGTTCAGACAAAAGTATTTATAGCAGGTATAAATGTTTTTAAAGAAAATAAATCTAATATGATTCAAAACAATTTAATATTCAAATACGGTTTAAAAATGCATTATTTAACTGCATTTTGAGACGAATATTTTGATTAATATTTTTCACCATAGGAGTCCTTAAATAAAGGACCTATCAGTTAATATGCTATTTTGATACTTTTTAAAGTATCAGTTCAATTTAATAAACAAAAATATAAATAAATAAAATTATTTTTCAACATAATTTTATGCTTTTATATATTTGTATATTAATATATTTGTATTTTTGACACATTATATTTTTAATAATAAAATATTCATTATTTATTACTAAGATGAAATATATTATTATTGCATTATTTTGTACTAAGATTAAATTTCTACATTAGTAATGTAGCATTTTCCGCACGGGAATAGTTGTAGCATTTCGTTCCCAGGAGAGACAAATATGTATTCTTCCTTAAGTACATAATAAAACCTATCCCTCAAATTTGATAGCAGATAAGCAGTATCGTAGATATTTATATTACATGCAATTAGTGGCTTGTTCTAATGAGAACAACCTGTCGCTCAAATCGGACCGCAGGTAATTAGTGTCATGGATAATGATACATCATGAAATTAGCGATTGTCTGTTGGACCTTCACAGGTCGAAACAATTACAGAAAGGGTATGGACTGCGCCATAAGTTGTTGAATCATGATTGGTAATAGACCCTGGGCTGAGGAAGTATCCACTCCAGTGAAAAGGGAGGGAAGCAGACCCCTTCTTGGCGGATTTTCTTAAAAGGAGAGTTTTGGAGAAGAAAAAAGAAAAAGTTCTGAAACGAGTCAATATGAAGTTTTGTCTTTTTCTCTGACTTGGCCGAACAGGCCCTAGTCTCCGCCTGTTTTCAAAGTGAGGCCCTTGTGGTTTCGTGCATCACGCCGTATGATAGTTAAGGTCTTCCGTTCCCCGAGTGTCGTAGACTTGAGAACTGTGAAAATCGCCGTCCTTGCAGTGAACTGCACTTGCGATTCAAATAACTTTAATTTGCATTTTTTTTTTCTTTTTTTATATATATATATATATATATATATATATATATATATATATATATATTAAATTAATAAAAATTAAAGTGTAATTAAGTATAATTTCTATACACTCAAGAGCCAAAACATTATGACCACCTGTCAATAACGAGTTGGCCCACCTTTGGCGCGCAACACAGCTTCAACCCGCCTTGGCATGGATTAATACCACCACTTAATACCAGGTAAATACCACTTCCACCTGATCACGTGCCTTCCACGTCATCCGGGCGAGTTCATTGCAAAATGTAGGGGTGGTCATAATGTTTTGGCTCTTGAGTGTATATAATATAATAAAAATTAAAGTGTTCCCAGGAACCTGAAAGCGGCCTTCTTCTTGAAGCAGTTAAATGTCTAATATAAGCCGAGATGTTAAAATAGTATGTTTAAATTTCAATAAAAAAAATTGGTTGCAATAAAGTATCATTGAAATAAAAAAATAATCTCAGATTAAAAAATTATAAAGTTATTTGTATTTTCTGGAGTCGTATTATATTGGAAATAATATCCTATCTTAATCTAGAATAAGATTGCTTATGAGTAGCCTATTTAATAGAGTCTTTTATTGATAAGTGTCATAGTTTTTGTCATACTTATTTGAAACATGTTTTTGGCTCTACATAATGTCTTTATATAGTATAAATAAAATTATCAATTGTAAAACCCAATAACATTAATAATAAAAAAGTTTTTATTTTTTAAAAACCTAATCCATGCTTATTAAAAATATCGTTTGGAAACAAATTAATCGTTTGCATCATTTTTAGATACTTAAAATTAATTTTATAATATTTTTGTGATTAAAATCATAAAATATGTATCTATTTATTGATAAAGTATTATTAAAGATATTGAAGGTCGGTATTTTAAATTTATGATGACACGATATTAAATCAATCAATTCAGAGTTTTTCTAAATCGTTTCGTTTAGATAAACTTTAAAAAAATTGATATCTTTTCTTTTTTAAAAACACATCTTTTATTTAGTCATTTTAAATACTCTAATTTCTATGACTTGAAAAGTTTTTGAAATCAACGGTGTCGTGAAAAGCCACTCGTGTCTTTCAGGTACTCGTTCAACTTGAATGGCTCTTCTGTTTCTTTGAACCTGAATGACTCTTGAACCGTTCAACTTTGAGAGAGCTTGAAATAATTTTTGACGTGTTTGGACTTGAATAGAACGGGTGTTTAGCAGATTTTTGGAAAATTATTTTTAATCTGTTTTCAATTTGTTTAAAATTAAACTTAAAATGTATTTCTTTGGAAGAGTTGATGAAAATATTGATTTAATGCTTGGTTTTTGAATAAAAGAATTTTTTTTTCACATTTTTTTTTCCTATAGTAAGTTGAAGTTACTTATTATTCAATCTAAGATATTTGGTAACTGTTGATAATTTAATTGAAAACAACTTTTTCAGTTTATCAACATTACGTCCTATGAATTTACTTAAGATATGATGAAAAAAGATGATTCTTTTAACCAGAAAACATTAAACATATCTCAAAATTCATGCTATGCAATAATTTGAATAGCATTAATTAAATGAAAATCGATCTATAAAACAATAATGGGTATAACTTGTTTTTCTCAAGGACCACAACACAACTTTGAATCGCTGTAATATCTAAACCAGGGGTGGCCAATCCAAATAATCTTGCTGGCCACTTTTGAAATGCACCATAACTCCGTGGGCAGCACATAAAATTATATATCCCCACATTAGATTTAGACCCATTGTAGACATTTTTTTTGGAATGAAAAATATAAACATAAGGATTTATTATTTTTGTGCTTACTATATTCTTACATGTAAACATAAATAATATAATAATAATGATACTAAACGCACATTGCAAAGAAATATACAACACTAAAAATGAAATATAAATATATATAAGTAAAAAAAAGAATTTAAAAAAAAGGAAATCATTAAAAAATATTTATTTTACTAGTGTAATATTTGTTTCTCCACTCTTTCACTCAGCTTTTGCTAATCGATCTCAATTTGGGTATTTGCACATCGTAATGGGTGTTGCAGGTTAGTGTGCGCTATGTTTGAGCGTGTTTTGTGTTTAGTCAATTCCATTTGATTAGTCAATTCAAGTTAAACCAAAAGCTCTAACAACTTGAATTAAGAGTCTGGTTTGTCCTGCTACCAACAATCAATTGTGCGTATTTAAGAATGGTCAATGCGTCGTTGAAGTCATTTAATGTGAAACATAGAATCTGTTATATTAGATGTTCCAAGATGCGCGCCCGTCATGATTTCGCAGAATATAATTTAATCATTCTACGAACTCATAACTGTAAACTCATAAATAAAACAAGCAAAAATCTATTATATATTCGCAAGAATATTATTTTCAAATCAAAGTTCATTTTTCTCATAATTTTGGTAGTTAATTTTTGATGATGTGGATGCACATATAATGTATTTTTAATATATTGGTTTTCACTACTTTGGTCATCGTAAAATAAATATATTTTGTAAAAGTGGGATAAATTTCATGGTCCGGAAAAATATTTATGGAGGGCCACGGGTTGGCTACACCTGATCTAAGCCGTGAATGAATAAAATTGAATAAAATAACACATTCGAAAGAGGTCTGAAGTTATCAAGTGAGATTCTTACCAAGTTTCAATATCAAAGACTTTCGTGTATATTTTGGAGAAGGGTGTGATAAATCTGTAGGCTGGAATGCCCTTTCATTAAAATAAAGGATTAAAGAATGTTTTTAATCCTTACATGTCACTCTTAGGATGTTTTTTCAAAGTTACAATGGCCTAATGACAATGCAAATGTTACAACAAACCTTCTCATGGTATGTTCTGTATAATGTTGAATCTGTTGCCTCTAATGGCATTAAAATACCTGCTATTTGTAAACAACAATCAACTTCAAAATAAAGATTTAAAGCTATTCATAAATAAATCATGAACGTAGAATATGGTATTAAAATCCAAAATCCAAAAGTTTGTATTGATTCATATCTTCAAGATGGAAATTAATGGCAATTAATATTGAAAAATAATACACGGAATAAAATAATAATGAAGAAAAATAATGACATGGAATGAAATAATAATGAGGCAAAATAATGACATGAAATAAAAAAAATTATATTGAAAAATTGTGACATTGGATTAAATAATAATAATGAAAAATAATCACATGGAATAAAATAATAATAATGACATGGAATGAAATAATGATGCAAAACAATGACGAATAAAATAATAATTATGAGAAATAATGACAATAAAATAATAATAATGAAATATAATGGCATGGAATAAAATAATAATGTTTAAAAATAATGACAATAATAATAATAAAGAAAAATAATGACATGGAGTAAAATAATAATAATGAAAAATAATGACATGGAAAAAAATAATAATAATGAAAAATAAGGACATGGAATAAATCCTTATGCAAATTGTAATGCAAAATGCAGAAAATCAAATTTATATTTCATAAAATCATAATAAATTCATAAAATCAAATATTCACTCTTTAGAATAGAGACTATGAAGAAATTTATGAGAAGTGTTATGAGTAATAAACCACAAGAGCTCTGTGCACTCAAGAAAGTTACAAATGATAAAGTATTCCTGTAAAAGTGTAATAAGGACAGCTAGATATTGTTAAATAAATTATGGGAGATTTATAATAGTGTAGTGCAGTCCTGTGTTTTATTTCAGAAGCTGTTTCTATGTGGCACCAAATTCTAACCAAGTTTCAAAATCAGGAACTTTTGTGTATATGTCTGTAATGGGTGTGATAAATCTGTAGGGTGGAATGCATTTCAGTTGAAATCAAGGAAGATGTTATGAACCCTTATAAGTTATTCTTTAGGTATTTTTTCAAATTTGCAATGGCATAAGTTGAATGCAAGGGTTAACCACAGACCATTCATTATATATCTTGTATAACGCTGAATGTGTTAAGTGACATCAAAATGCCTGGCATTTGAAAAAAACAACAAACTTCAAAATAAAAATTTAAAGCAATTCTTAAATAAATCATTAACTTAGAGTGTGGTATTAAAATCCAAAATTCAAAAGTTTGTATTGATTCATATCTTCAAAATTGAAATTATGGGCAATTGATATTGAAAAATGATGACATTGAATAAAATAATAATAATGAAAAATAATGACATGGAATAATATAATAATGATGAAAAGTAAGGACAATAAGATAATTATAATGAAAAATAATGATGACAAAATAATAATAGTGAAAAATAATGATGATAAAATAATAATAATGAAAAACATGGAATACAATAATGATTGAAACTAATAACAATAAAATAATAATAATGAAAAATAAGGACATGAAATAAAATAATAATGATACATAAATAATGACATGCAATAAAATAATAATGATGAAAAATGACACGACATAAAACAATAATAATGAAAAACATGGAATCCAATAATGATGAAAACTAATGACAATAAAATAATAATAATGAAAAATAATTACAATTAAGTGATAACTAATAACAATGAAATAAAAATAATGAAAAATAATGACATTGAATAAAATAATAAACAACGAAAAATAATTACATGGCATAAACTAATAATAATGAATAAAACAGACATGGAATAAATTTTTATGCAAATTGTAATGCAAAATGCAGAAAATCAAATTTCCAATCTCGAGAAATATTCACTCTTTAGAATAGAGACTATGGAGAAATTTACGAGAAGTGTTATGAGTAATAAACCGTAAGAGAGGCACTAAGAGAGTTACAAGTAATAAACTATTCTTGTAAAACTGTAATAAGGACAGCTAGATATTGTTAAATAAATTATGAGTGGCTTATAATAGTGTAGTGCTATCTTGTGCTTTATTACAGAAGCTGTTCCTCTTTATATGCTCTATTACCTCCTTTTTAAATGTGATACTATTATTACCCACTATTACCTACTTTGTAAATGTAATACTATTATTACCCACTGTGTAACTCTTGGGGTGTTTTTTCAAAGTTGCAATGACATAATGGGAATTCAGTGTAACAATAAGCCTTCTCATGGTATGTCCTATACTACGCTGAATCTGTTATGGGGGCATCACAATCCCTGGCATTTGAAAACAACAACCAACTTCAAAATAAAAATTTAAAGCAATTCATAAATAAATCATTAACATAGAATGTGGTATTAAAATCCAACAATCCCAAAGTTTGTATTGATTCATATCTTCAAGACAGAAATTAATGGCAACTAATATTGAAAAATAATGACATGGAATAAAATATTAATGATGAAAAATAATGAAGATAAAATAATAATAATGAAAAATAATAACGTGGAATTAAATAATAATGAAAAATAATGACGTGGAGTAAAATAGCAATGAAGAAAAATAATGACATGGTATAAAATAATAATGATGAAAAATATTGACAAGGAATAAAATAGTAATAATTAAAAATAATGGCATGGAATAAAATAATAATAATGAAAAATAACGATAAAGAAATAATGAAAAATAATGACAATAAAATAATAGCAATAAAATAATAATATGAAAAATAATGACAAAATAATAATAAAGAAAAATAAGGACAATAATATAATAATAATGAAAAATAGACAATAAAATAATAACAAATTAAAATAATGTCATGGAATAAAATAATAATGATGAAAAATAATGACAATAAAATATCAATAATGAAATTAAAAACATAAAATAAATCTTTACGCTAATTGTAATTCAAAATGCTGAAAATCAAATGTCCAATCTCGAGAAATATTCACTATTTAGAATAGAGACTATGCAGAAATTTATGAGAAGTGTTATGAGTAATAAAGAGAGTTGCAAGCAATAAACTATTCCTGTAAAAGAGTAATAAGGACAGCTAGATAGTGTTAAATAAATTATGGAAGGCTTTTAATAGTGTAGTGCTGTCCGTTGTTTTATTATAGAAACTGTTCCTCTTTATGTACATTATCTCCTTTTTAAATGTATCACCAAATTGGGGAAATGTGAAAAGATTTACTGCACAAAAGTATTTTTTTAAATACGTTGATTGAGAATTACGAATTATAGGAATTAGTTTCTATTTTCGCTTCTTTTGATTGCCAAACATTTGATTTTGTTAAATTTTTATTTTAAATGATTAATTTAGATTGGTTTGGCTTGTCGGTCTATGGTCATTTTGCGCACACTTTGGGCTAATTAGACCGGGACCTACAATTTAAAGAGAGTTCCGAACCACTCACAAACATCCATGTCACCTGCAGGATCCGAACCTGAAGTACCGAAGGCCATCAGGCCGCTTATTAAGTTAGAGGAAATAACGTTTAGATCGTTTAATTAAATATCGATGTTTTTTGTTTTCAAAAATTTATTGTCCTTTGTTTGTTTGTTTTAATTATCTGATAAATATTATTTAAAAATTATATCTTTCATTTTTTTTATTTTTTTCTTACTATATCCCAGCAACATCTAGACCAAGTCCAAGAACCTGTGTGGTCTCATGGAAGGAGGAAAAGATGGGGCAGCTTCTGTTGGGATGGAAGTAGATAGTAGAATAAGTCCGTAGGTAGAAGTCTGGATTCTTCTCCGTGACAGTGAAGAAGGAGGCAGTGACTTCTGGGAGGACTTTTTAGGGGAAACTATCCCGCATTTACGAATCGTATCGAAGAAATCTGGAAAACTCCCATCAAGTAATCCGACTAAGGAGGCAAGATACTGACGCCCTCGTCATCACAAACGCCCTCGATTTTTGTCGTGTTTTTTGAAACAGTGTCTACAGCGAATTGAACCACAACCCTAATGCTCACCCACGGATAGCGTTGCCAGTGAGCATTTATTTGTATTTTTTTAAATTCCTACTATTAGTTCACGCTCTCCCTATATATATATATATATATATCTTGTTCAATTTTTCAATCGTTCATAAAATACTTTTTATTCATCCACTCAAGTTCAAATACATTTGTTTTGAATTTGTAGTGAATGACACTTGGTGTTAATACAGTTTTTTCAAATATTAATTCATTCGTTAAATTTAATTAACTAATTTTAGTTGCTTTTTATTTAAGTTGCATGTATCTACCAATAGATGGCGCCAGATGTAAGAGGAAAATTTCAACTTTATTTATAAAGGACTTTCTGCAATATAGTGAAAAAAAAGTAGGAATTGACTTTAAAATTTTTTTTATATTACTTTAATAAATATTACTTACCAAGATGCATTCTTTAAAAAGTATGCATCCTGGTAAGGTATGGTTTAGGTCTTGGTATATACAGAATGTATCTTACAGGTGGATAAAGCACAGGTTAAAAAAGTAAAGCTCAAACTCCTCTTCTTGCCATGTTGCAAAAAGGCAAGCAGTATCTGATCATAATTTAAAAGCCATTACATTGCCAGAATCCATTGTTGTTGTTTTTTTATCTGGCACGCACCCAAAATCCACGAAGTTAATTTATTTAAGTCATTTTATAATTAAATCAAAACTTTATTTTTATAATCGACTTCAGTTTCTCTTGCATTTGTCATAATTTGGAGACGAAGTTCAGTTACTAAAATCCAATTTTAAATATTACTTCCATTTCAAATTTATCAAGTTTTTTTTTTGGTCCTTTTCATTTTAAGAAAAACCTCACTTAAAAACAAGTTTTTGTTCAGTCGTTTTCATTTAAAAAACCTCACTTAAAAACAGGTTTTTGTTTGGTCATTTTCATTTAAAATGCCTTACTTAAAAACAAGTTTTTGTTTAGTCGTTTTCATTTAAAAACAGGTTTTTGTTTGGTCCTTTTCATATAAAAATCCACACTTAAAAACTGGTTTTTGTTTGGTCATTTTCATTTAAAAAGCCTCATTTAAAAACAGACTTTTGTTTAGTCGTTTTTATTTAAAACGCCTCACTTAAAAAAAAGTTTTTGTTTAGTCGTTTTTATTTAAAAAGCCTCACTTAAAAACAGGCTTTTGTTTGGTCGTTTTCATTTAAAAAGCCGCACTTAAAAACAGGCTTTTGTTTGGTCGTTGTCATTTAAAAATTCACACTTAAAAACATCTCTACGTTGTTTAATAACTCCAGACATTTTAACCAAAGATTTATAAGTAGCAGATTCAACGTTATCCACAGTTACACTGGGAATCAGCTGCATTGCACTCACATTTCTCTATTGAACAAATTCTCCTA
Source organism: Caerostris darwini (assembly GCA_021605075.1). Taxonomy (NCBI): domain Eukaryota; kingdom Metazoa; phylum Arthropoda; class Arachnida; order Araneae; family Araneidae; genus Caerostris; species Caerostris darwini. Next base: position 609,494 of record BPLQ01006946.1, read on the forward strand.
GAAAGAGCATAGAGAATCAGCACCCACATCCCGCAGCAAAAAGGAAGGATTTTTCGGCCTACAGATTTTTAGCTCACACATTAAAACTTATAACTCCGTATATGAATTTAACTTTCGGACCCAGCTGCCTATAACCCAGCCCCTACAACCCCTAAAACCCAGCTGCCTATTCATTAGAAAACTTAAAGATCCAACACAAAATGAAAAATATATATTTATATATAAAATATGAAATATTTTATTAAAATTACTTATATATTATAAATCATATTATATATATTATAAATATGGGGCCTAATGGCCGAGTGACTAGCTCTCTGGCACTCAGTGCCACAGGTTTCGGGCTCGAGTCCCAGCGGTGCCAGGAATATTTGTTAGTGGTTGGAAATCCACTTTAAACCACAGGTCCCGGCCAAATATGGCTGTAGCGCATTGGGCCTAGGGCTGACAACCCTACCCCGTAAAATGAAGAACATTATCATGTTTTGAAATCTGCCAATAGACAGACGGACTTGGCCCACAATAGGGCTGTTGCGGCAATGATGATTTTATTTAAAACATAAAATATCTCATGCATAAAATGCATAACTAAATTAGTTTTCGTGAAACAAAATTTAAATGTATTTTATTCAAAAGGAATGTTGATTATACATGCAATGTATTTTATAAACTATTTAATTACTTTCATCACCATTATCATAGAAGCAACAGCCCTATGGTGGGCCAAAGCCGTCTGCCTACTGGCAAATTTTGAGACAGGAGATGTTTTTTTTTTTTCTTATAGGATAGGGTTTGAAGCCCAACGAAATGAAGCCCAATGAAAAATAATGACAATGAATAAAATCATGATGAAAAATAATGACAATAAAAAATAATAATAAAAAATAATGACGTGGAATAAAATAATAATGACGAAAAATAATGACAATAAAATAATAGTAATTAAAATTAATGACAAAATAATAATAATTAAAAATAATGACAAGGAAAAAATAATAATGATAAAAAATAATGTTTAATAAATAATTAAATTGTAAACAAAACTAAAATTTATTTTATTTGAAAAAAACATTTAACAAACATCCAATGTATTTTATAAACATCAAAAAAATATTTAATTACTTTATCTTAAAATAATTTGATATTACTTTTATTTTACTATAAAATTCCGTAGCGAAATAATTATTGATATAATCTAACGAACACATCTCACTGTTGAAAGGATTTAAAATAAAATATTTCAATAAATTAACATTTTCAAGTATCTCTTTCATTTAAACAAGTAATATAAAAAAAAAATTTTAAGTCAATTCTCCCTTTTTTTCCACTCTATTGCATGAAGTCCTTTATAAATAATTTTCATTAATTTTTTAAGTTTATCTGACGCCCTCTATTGGTAGATACATGCAACTTAAATCTAAAAAAAAACTAAAATTAATTAATTAAATTTAATGAAGGAATTAATATTTGAAAAAACTGTATTAACATCCAGTGTCATCCACTACAAGTTCAAAAAAAATTTATTGGAACTTGAGTGGATGAATAAAAAGTATTTTAGGAACAATTGAAAATTTGAACAAGATATATATAGGGAGAATGTGAAGAATAGAAGGAATTGAAAAAATATCTCTTTCTTAAAAAAATTTTTTATTTACCTTCAACAAACAATCTTTTTTTTTAAGTTGACGTCTACAACAGAACCATTAACAAAGTCACCGCTTAAGTAAATGTCAAAAGTTCCATTTATTGAAAGAATAAAAGGTCTTTCCTTTCTATAGGTCAAAACGTGTGCTAAATAAATTCCACCACCAACTTGTCACGTGATCTCATAGTTCATTTAATATTTGGACCGTGTCCAGTACGGTCGAATTATTCCTGGTCTCCACTGACTATCGTAATCGTTTTTTATTCTACAAATCAACGCCATTTCTAAATTTAGATTTATGGTTGACCACAACTGCATACGAAGCAATTCGAATTACGTTTACCGTGCTTTGCAAAAGATTTGCATATTTCGTTCGAATAATAATTCTTTTCTTTCCGCATGTTCATTAAGTTTCTCGAAAATGGCAACAAGTGAGATGGCACGCGATTTCATTGTCAGCCATTTGTCTAAGTCGACTGCAAAGCAGCATTCGTTCCAAGTATTTAGAATGCATAATTCTTTGTCAAGAACTATTTGTAAAAATAAATGGCACGCTATTAGTGAATAAATTAGCTTTCAAATCCTCGTAAAAGTTCCTGAATGAATGAAATACACAATTTTTTTGCTGTTTTTTTGAAATGCAGAATAAATATTTGGTACCTAAACTTTTTTCAGTACTTAGAAAACTTTTAATAATATTAACAGTGCTATTTCTATTATTTATCATTTTAAATGCATTTCCTTTTAATATTGGATATAATATATAAATTTTCTTATAATTGACATTGATATCTATTAATAATACCATTTTTTATCCTTCGATAGAAGTTTTATATACACATTAATTGTTTTAAAAATTCGCATCGTTATTAATAGGAACAATAATTATACAATTATGTACATCGATTATGCATATTAATATTCTTAAAAAATGCACATCGTTAGTAATGTGAACAATAGGTTTGGTTTTGTCGCTCTACGGTCATCTTGCGCACACGAAGGCTACCGGGACCAGTCCTGCAGTTTAAAGTGGATAGTCCGAACCACTACAACTATCCATGGTACCGCCGGGACTCGAACCCGAAACCGGTGGTACCGAGCGCCAGAACACTAGCCATTCAGGCCCCAGTAAAATTAATAATTAATTTAATTATTTATATTGTACCTGTACAGTCTGGATAGGGAGGAAGCAATGAACTAATATAATTGGTAGCCGTAAGTCAGGGATTTTTTATTCACAATTTCTTTAGCTACCTCATTATATAAACAAATGTTAATAAAAATTAGAGATTGTGGGTATCATGGTATGATAAATTTGATAAATTGGTAATTTTTTGTTATTTTTTGCCAGGAAAAATGTTACAGATTGTTAAAAATAAATACTCTAATTAATAAATTGTGAACAATTACCACACATTTAAGTACGTCGATTATGCGCATTATTATTAACAAATGCTCATCGTTATTAACAGGAACTATAATTACACAATTATGTAACTCAAATATGCAGATTAATATTATGAAAAAATGCATACCATTATTAACATGAACAATAATTACACAATTATGTGTAATTATTGCACATTAATATTATTAACAAATGCGCATCTTTATTAACATGAACAACAGTTACAAAATTATGTACATCAATTATGCACATTAATATATTAAAAAATGCGCATCTTTATTAACATGAACAATAGGTACAAAATTATGTACACCAATTGTGCACATTAATATTATTAAAAAATGCGCATCGTTATTAACGTGAGCAATAATTACACAATTATGTACATGGAATACACAGATTAATAATATTAAATAATGCACATCGTTATCAACATGAACGCTAATTACACAATTATGTATCATCATTATGCACATTAATATAATGAAAATACACATTGTTATTAGCATGAAAAATAATTAAACAATTATGTACATCGATTATGTACATTAACATTATTAAAGAAAGCACATCTTTATTAATATGAACAATAATTGCACAATTATGTACATCTATTATGCACATTAATATTATTAAAAAATTCATATCATTATTATCAAATTCATATCAAATGCACATTAATATAATTAAAAATACACATCGTTATTAACATGAACAATAATTAAACCATAATGTACATCGATTATACACATTAATATTATTAAAAAATGCACATCGTTATTAACATGAACAATTACGCAATTATGCACATCAATTTTTTAATAAATTAAATATTTAAATCAAAAAGCATTAGGTTCATCAACATTTTATCCTATATTAAATCTAATAAAAATAAAATTACATTTTTAAATATAATTGAATGTGTTTAAAATATTTAATCCAAATTAAAAGATTTTTTTAATAAAAAATATTGCTCATTAAGTAATAATGAGTTAAATTAGCTATATTTAAAAGGATCAATAATTGTGTAATAAGTGCATTTTTCTTAATTCAACTCCTTATCTTAAAATATGCATAGATACAATGTGGCACATGGCAATTAAAAATGAGTTAAAAGTTAAAAAAGAATTAAAATTCAATTTTAAAGAGATTGTTTCACTAAAGCTAATATTCGTTAAACATTCATGCATGAAAGTACACAGAAGATTAATGATGAGAATGTTTTATTAAAGTTAATATTCGGTAAACATTCGTACATAAAACTATTTAGAACATTAATGACTCTATAATAAAAAGCTCCTAAAATTGACTAAAAATGTGTTCAGATACAATAGCGGCATATTTTCCCATTTTGAAATCAATTTATTCAATACTTCTAAAGTAATTAGTTTATCTTGAATTGTATGAATAAGACAGACAGTTTTTCAAATATAAGTCAGTTTCATATTTAATGTATTTGTTCGTATTCAGCAGTTCCATATCCCACCTAATATAGCTAAATGAGATTATTCTTTCAAATACTTTACTTTTTCAAAGTACTTTAAAGCAGTATACATTTGCAAAAGCTTTCAAATACTATGCTTCTGAAAAATACTTTCTGGTACTAAGCTTTTTTAGAGTACTATCGAATATTCTACTTTTGAAAAGTACTATCATAGGTTGTTGCCTACAGTTTTATTGGAACTCAGTCCATACAAATTAGGCCACTTACCGTTGAAACAACAAGTATATATAAACAAATCAATACAACAAAGGGAAAAGTCCAGACATTCTTAACAGAAGCGACAAAAAAGCCTTAAAAACAGTTTAAAACAAGTTAAATGTTCTAAGGATAAAAATTTAAAAAGTTTAGAAGCCCCGAAATGAAAGTCCGTGTGACCAGGATATGTTTTCTCTGGCCCTCCAGTAAAGAGTACATAAATCACCATTCAGTTGTAAGTTAGAATCCAGTCTTGAGCAAGCAAGTAGATGGGCCTTATTCATTTCATTTCATTATTCATTTTCTCTGTCTTACATAAAACACTTATATCAGAGTTTTAATTTGACCACTTACCACAGAAACAAGAAGAACCTATAAATAAATCAAAATTACAAAAGGAAAAGATCAGACATTCTTAAGAAAAACGACCCAAAGGCCTTAAAAACAAGTTAAATATTCTAAGGACAAACATTTAAAAAGATAGAATCACCATAGTAAAAGTGCGTTTGGTTAGGACATGCTTTCTCTGGCCCTCCAGTAAAAAGTACACACATCACCATTCTGTTGTAAATGAGAGTCCAGTCCCGAGCAAACAAATGGATGGGTGTTCTATCAGTGGTAATTGCACTGAATTTGAGTGTCGTATGACAGAAAATCCAAAATTTTCCACCAGACAATCTTAGAACCCACAATCTACATTCGCATGTTTTTCAAAACAGTAAATGTAATGCATGCCACCAGTAAAAATCAAACTCTGATAAAAAAAACACTTAGCTTAAAGCTCGTGCCTGCGCTTAACTTAGCGCGTGCCTGCTTAGTTAAATATGCTATTATTAAGCAGGTAAAACTTGGCATTGAATTCTTGTGAATATTGATTTAAAAAATGAGTAAATAAAAGCGTTCCTTAAACTTTAAAATACCTTTTGGTAAGCTAATATTCTATTATTTTTGTTTTTCATTTTCTTTAATATATATTTATTCCTATTATTTTTACTATTTTATTGTATATTTATATGACAATCAATCTTATCAAAATAGCGTCATCTTTCCATTCTTTATCCTTTGTTAAAATTTCAAATTCATTTTTTTATTTTCTGTAAATTGATTTTTTTTTTTATAATCATCAAATGGCAATGTGAAGAAGCAATTGAAATTTTGATTCATTGCAAAAAGCTCCTGGTTTTATATAACTGAATCTTTGTTTAAATATTAAAATTCATAGATATACTACCTCGCAATTTTTTTAAGTTCTTTAATGTTGATATTTTGTTTATTATTATTTTCCGTCCATGTATTCCAAAGTAATATATATAATATGTAACGTAATTATTTTATGACGAAAGAAAAACGAAGAATTATTCAGAAGCTTCTTGACATATTCTTTACATTGAATGTTTGCATATTGGTATTTCATAATTATCCATTTCTGTCTTTATTCTTTTTTCTTCTACATTGGCGCAACAGCCCCATGGTGGACCAAAGCCGTTCGCCTACTGGTAGATTTCGAGACACGAAATGTTTTCTTTTTACGGGTTAGAGTTGTCAGCCCAACGCCCTACAATCATATAATACCAGGATCTATGGTTTATAGTGAATTCCGAACCACTACGAATATACATGGCACCACCGGAACTCGAAGCAAAAACCTGTGGCACCGAACGTCAGACAGATGCCACCAGGCCCATTTTAGGCTTTATAGCATGTAAAAATACATAATAGTTAAAATATAGTACTTACTAATTAACATGCATAAGAATTATAACTGATTTATGTTAAAAGGTTATTAATGTTAATTAATTTAGGTAATATTTCACTACAAATATCCATGGCACCTCCAGGATTCGAACCTGAAACATGTGCCACCGAACGCCAAAGCCCTAGACAGTCGTCCATCAGATACACTTTAGGCTTTATGTCATGTTAAAGTGCATACTAGATTAAAATACATATAAATTAACATTAATAACATTTAACATCCATAAGAATTATAACTGATTTATGTTAAATGTTATTAATGTTAATTAGTTCAGGTAATATTTTTTCTACTTAACAGTATATTTTCTTTAGAATAATTTTCATTATTTTTTAAAACAATTTTTTGTTAACCTCTTAAAGCTTCATTTTACTATAGTATAGTAAAATATAGAAGTTTATAGTACTAATTACTGGTTTATAATATACTATAGTTTATAATGTTTCCACTGTTTATTTAAAAAATAAGTTTTTTATGTAACGTTATTAAAGAAATGCCTTAATGCATCTTAATTAACATTAGTGTAAAGTGCAATTGGTTTTAAAATATAATATAAACCGGAATTAATAATCAATAAATGTTAAAATAAGTGTATTAATCAAAAATATAACTTTATTAATTAATAATTAATCTTATATATAGTAATACATAATATACATATACAATAATACATTAATATACATATTAATTAAACTTAATAACATTTAACAGTCATAAAAATTATAACTGATTTATGTTAAAGATTATTAATGCTAATTAGTTAAAAAAAATAATATATATCAAAATTAAAAATCATAAATGTAAAAATAAGCGTATTAATCAAAAATAAAACTTTATTATTTAAAAATTAATTTTATAGATATAGAACAATAGAAAGAGGAAAATTTATTTTATTAGTTGAATAAAAATATAATACATTATAAAATAAATATATCAAAAATAACAATATAATTTTTCATTATTTAAATAATAAAAATAAAAATATTTATACATTGTTTTCAATATCATATTACCTAATTTAATTCATATTTTGTAACATACATATTATCATTGTAAAAACTTGAATGCAAATATAAATAAATATAAATAGATCATATAAAATTATATAAATAAATTTTTTGTTATTTCTCAGTGAAACAAATTATGGTATTTTATTTTATTATAAACAAATACTTATCACTATTGTGTAAACTTTAATAATTTCCAAAAATATTAATATATTTCTAAATCATCTTGCTTATTTATTTAAATTTTAATTTTTTAAAGAGAAACACGTTTTACATAAGTAAATTTATATTTTAAGTACATGAAAGTGCAATTATTTAGAACTTTTTGACATTAATGTGCATCATTTTTCTCTGAGCTAATAGAGCTAATAAGAACGACTAAGTCTAATATGACTTATTATATATATAGCTAATTAGTTAGTAGCACTATACTCAGATTCACTGAAATACAATACATTATGCAATGTGATCATTATATATACTGCCCAACTTGGCAACTCACCTAATTCTATACAAATTAACCATAATGATCATCATAATAGAATACAATGCCTATAAGCAATATTTCCAAATTATAATAGCATCTAGTTACGAATAAATTTGATGTATTTTTTAGAAATACAAATCAAATTGAACTAAACACAGTTTTATCATTTGATATCATTTTTATTATAATTATAATAACGTATTAATGTAAATAATTATTCTCACTATTTGTCAATAATAAGTGATGCTTATTGATTATTTTAACGTTGGACAGATAATTCTATAAATTTTCAGATTAACTTAATGCCATAAGCTAAAGATAGTCATTAGAACTCCTCATTTACTAAAAGTAGTGCAATATTGTCTTATATCAAAATCTTAAATATGTTTTAAATAAATGTAAATAATTGTTCTCCCTTTTTATCAGTAATAAGTGACGCGTTGATTATTCTAAGGTTCATACAGACAATTCTGCAGATCTTCAGATTAGTTTATGACATCATTACCTCATTAACATGGACTTCATGTAACAGTGCTCTGTTTCAAAATCTTACTTTTTAAATAGTTGTAAATAATTATTCTCACTATTTGTGAATAATAAGTGACGCATTGATTATTCTAACATCCATACAGATAATTTTTTAAATCTTTAGATTAGTTTATGTCATCATTTGACTCCTCATTAACTTAGGTGGCAGGGATGTTTGTCAGTGGTTCTGAATTCCCGTTAAGCTGTAGATCCCGGTCTAATTAACATAAAGTGTGCACAAAATAACCGTGCGGCAACAAACCAAATCAAACCTCAATAACTTAGACTTAATGTAATATTGTTCTATTTCAAAATCTTAAATATTTTTTAAGTAATTGTTCTAATTATTTGTCAATAATAAGTGACGCATTGATTGTTTTAATGTTCATACAGATAATTCTATAATTCTTAAGATTGGTTTATGACATCATTAGACTTGCTATTAATTTAGATTTAATGTAATATTGTTCTATTTCAAAATCTTAAATATTTTTTAAGTAATTGTTCTAATTATTTGTCAATAATAAGTGACGCATTGATTGTTTTAATGTTCATACAGATAATTCTATAATTCTTGGTTTATGACATCATTAGACTTGCTATTAATTTAGATTTAATGTAATATTGTTCTATTTCAAAATCTTAAATATTTTTTAAGTAATTGTTCTAATTATTTGTCAATAATAAGTGACGCATTGATTGTTTTAATGTTCATACAGATAATTCTATAATTCTTAAGATTGGTTTATGACATCATTAGACTTGCTATTAATTTAGAAAATGTAATATTGTTCTATTTCAAAATCTTAAATATTTTTTAAAGTAATTGTTCTAATTATTTGTCAATAATAAGTGACGCATTGATTGTTTTAATGTTCATACAGATAATTCTATAATTCTTAAGATTGGTTTATGACATCATTAGACCTGCTATTAATTTAGATTTAATGTAATATTGTTCTATTTCAAAATCTTAAATATTTTTAATAATTGTTCTAATTATTTGTCAATAATAAGTGACGCATTGATTGTTTTAATGTTCATACAGATCATTCTATAATTCTTCAGATTAACTTACTTATGACATCATTAATGCCTATTAATTTAGATTTAAGTAATATTGTTCTATTTCAAAATCTTAAATATTTTTAAGTAATTGTCATTATTTGTCAATAAACTCCATTGATTGTTTTAATGTTCATCATTAGTGCAATATTGCTATTAATTTAGATTTAATGTAATATTGTTCTATTTCAAAATCTTAAATATTTTTAAATAATTGTTCTAATTATTTGTCAATAATAAGTGACGCATTGATTTTTAATGTTCATACAGATAATTCTATAATTCTTAAGATTGGTTTATGACATCATTAGACTTGCTATTAATTTAGATTTAATGTAATATTGTTCTATTTCAAAATCTTAAATATTTTTTAAGTAATTGTTCTAATTATTTGTCAATAATAAGTGACGCATTGATTATTTTAATGTTCATACAGATAATTCTATAATTCTTAAGATTGGTTTATGACATCATTAGACTTGCTATTAATTTAGATTTAATGTAATATTGTTCTATTTCAAAATCTTAAATATTTTTTTTAAGTAATTGTTCTAATTATTTGTCAATAATAAGTGACGCATTGATTGTTTTAATGTTCATACAGATAATTCTATAGGTCTTTCTTAAGATTCCTTTTATGACATCATTAGACTTGCTATTAATTTAGATTTAATGTAATATTGTTCTATTTCAAAATCTTAAATTTTTTTAAGTAATTGTTCTAATTATTTGTCAATAATAAGTGACGCATTGATTGTTTTAATGTTCATACAGATAATTCTATAATTCTTAAGATTGGTTTATGACATCATTAGACTTGCTATTAATTTAGATTTAATGTAATATTGTTCTATTTCAAAAATCTTAAATATTTTTAAATAATTGTTCTAATTATTTGTGAATAATAAGTGACGCATTGATTGTTTTAATGTTCATACAGATAATTCTATAATTCTTAAGATTGGTTTATGACATTAGACTTGCTATTAATTTAGATTTAATGTAATATTGTTCTATTTCAAAATCTTAAATATTTTTTAAGTAATTGTTCTAATTATTTGTCAATAATAAGTGACGCATTGATTGTTTTAATGTTCATACAGATAATTCTATAATTCTTAAGATTGGTTTATGACATCATTAGACTTGCTATTAATTTAGATTTAATGTAATATTGTTCTATTTCAAAATCTTAAATATTTTTTAAATAATTGTTCTAATTATTTGTCAATAATAAGTGACGCATTGATTGTTTATAATGTTCATACAGATAATTCTATAATTCTTCAGATGGCATTATTATGACATCATTCCTTATTAATTTAGATTTAATGTAATATTGTTCTATTTCAAAATCTTAAATATTTTTTAAGTAATTGTTCTAATTATTTGTCAATAATAAGTGACGCATTGATTGTTTTAATGTTCATACAGATAATTCTATAATTCTTAAGATTGGTTTATGACATCATTAGACTTGCTATTAATTTAGATTTAATGTAATATTGTTCTATTTTAAAATCTTAAATGTGTTTTAAATAGTTGTACTCACTATTTCTCAATGATAAGTGACGCATTGATTATGCTAACGTTTATACAGATCATTCTATAAGTCTTCTTGTATCATTAGATTTCTTATTAATTTAGATTTAATATAATATTGTTCTATTTCCAAAATCTTAAATACGTTTTAAATCGTTGTTTTCAATATTTGTCAGTGACACATTGAATTGTTCTAACGTTCATACCGATAATTCTGTAAATCCTCAGATTTGTTTATTACATCATTAGACTCCTTAGACATAAAGTAATATTAATCTATTTCAAAATCTTAAACACGTTTTATATAATTATTTCACTATTTGTGAATAATAAGTGACGCATTGATTATTATAATGTTCATACAGATAATTCTATAGGTCTTCAGATGGCATTATTAGATTCCTTATTAATTTAGACAATGTAATATTGTTCTACAAAATCTTAAATGTGTTTTAAATAACTGTTCTCACTATTTGTGAATAATAAGTGACGCATTGATTATTATAATGCTCATACAGATAATTCTATAGGTCTTCAGATGGCATTATTAGATTCCTTATTAATTTAGACAATGTAATATTGTTCTACAAAATCTTAAATGTGTTTTAAATAACTGTTCTCACTATTTGTGAATAATAAGTGACGCATTGATTATTATAATGCTCATACAGATAATTCTATAGATCTTCAGATGGCATTATTAGATTCCTTATTAATTTAGACAATGTAATATTGTTCTACAAAATCTTAAATGTGTTTTAAATAACTGTTCTCACTATTTGTGAATAATAAGTGACGCATTGATTATTATAATGTTCATACAGATAATTCTATAGATCTTCAGATGGCATTATTAGATTCCTTATTAATTTAGACAATGTAATATTGTTCTACAAAATCTTAAATGTGTTTTAAATAACTGTTCTCACTATTTGTGAATAATAAGTGACGCATTGATTATTATAATGCTCATACAGATAATTCTATAGATCTTCAGATGGCATTATTAGATTCCTTATTAATTTAGACAATGTAATATTGTTCTACAAAATCTTAAATGTGTTTTAAATAACTGTTCTCACTATTTGTGAATAATAAGTGACGCATTGATTATTATAATGCTCATACAGATAATTCTATAGATCTTCAGATGGCATTATTAGATTCCTTATTAATTTAGACAATGTAATATTGTTCTACAAAATCTTAAATGTGTTTTAAATAACTGTTCTCACTATTTGTGAATAATAAGTGACGCATTGATTATTCTAACGTTCATTCAGGTAATTCTATAAATCTTCAGATTAATTTATTAGACTACTTCTTAACTTAGACTTAATGTAGCATTGTTCTATTTCAAAATCTTAATTACTTTTTGAAAGTTATGAATTAAAAAAATACAAAAGAAATTGTATTTTTTAATTTTTTTATTACTCTCCCATTATCTGCAGGGTGTTTTTTTTTTTAAAACTTTTTGAAGATTATTCATACAAAAATCAACAACATTAAGGTTCAATACTTGTATAATTTACCGGATAGTTATATTGACTACACATGGTGAAACCCAAACTATTAAGAATAAAAATATTTAAATATAATTGTTAGAGTTAAATCCAGTTTAAAAAAATTGCACTTGAGTTAAAAAAGAATAATAAACATAATTTATAGATTAAAGTGTAAAAGAATTTTCACCAAAAAAAGGAAAAGAAAAAAGTAATAGAGTAATGATGTTGTTATAATGGTCAAATGAAGTTGTCAGATTTAACTCCATTCTCTATTGAATTACAAATAATTTTTCATGTTAGAACTTTCAGAAATGCTTAAAAAAACAAATGTAACGATTCAATGATCCGAAAAAATCAAAACCATTGCTTTGAAAGGTGTATGGTATAAAATATCTATCCCAAATGGTTTCTATAGTTTGTTTTATAGTTATATCAGTAAATAAATAAACTCAGAAAATAAGTAAGTATATCAGTTCCTACGTCATACAATATTTTATTGAAAGAATTTTTCAATATGAAATACTACTTGATAATTTACTAATTATGATTAGAATTCATTCTTGATAATTGAATAATTATAATTATAATTCCTTCTAGATAATCCAATAATCATAATTAAAATTCCTTCTAGATAATCCATAATCATAATTAGGATTCCTTCTAGATAATCCAATAATCATTATTAGATTTGGTTCTTGATTTACAAACCATATTTAAAAATTCTTGATAATTGACTAATCATGATTAGAATTCATTCTTGATAATTGACTAATAATTAGAATTCATTCTTGATAGCTGACTAATCATAATTAAAATTCCTTCTACATAATCCAATAATCATAATTAGGATTCCTTCTAGATAATCCAATAATCATAATTAGGATTTCTTCTAGCTAATCCAATAACCATAATTAGAATTCGTTCTTGATTGACAAATCATAATTAAAAATTCTTGATAATTGACTAATCGTGATTACAATTCATTCTTGATAATTGACTAATAATTAGAATTCATTCTTGATAACTGACTAATCATAATTAAAATTCATTCTTGATAACTGACTAATCATAATTAGAAATTTTTGATAATTGACTGATCAAAATTGGAATTCATTCTTGATAATTGACTAATCATGATTAGAATCTATTCTTGATAATTGACTTATAATGACAATTAATTCTTGATAATTGACCAATCATAATTACAATTCATTCTTGATAATTGACCAATCATAACTATAATTCATTCTTGATAGCTGACTATTCATAATTAGAATTCAATCTTGATAATTGACTAATCATAATTAGAATCTATACTTGATAATTGGTAACTGAATAACATAATGATGAAAATAAAGTAGTATCTTGCCCTGAAGAATTTCTGAAGCAGTGTAGTAAATTTATTAAATCCAAAGAATTATAAAACAATGTAATAATAAAAGTTATTATTAAGATGTATAAAATATAAAGTATATAAGCATAAAATCTTAATCAATAATATAAATCAAGAGATTTTATTTGTGTGTCTTAATTCCTTATAATTTTTTACATCATTTATTTATTTATTAACTTCGTGAATAGCCAAAAATCATTATTGGTTATTATTTATTTAATTGGTTATTATTATTGGTTATTATTTATTTAATTGGTTATTATTATGGGTTATTATTTATTTAATTGGTTATTATTATTCATTATTATTTATTTAAATATAACTTTGTACAGTACAATTTCAATTTCATACTTTATGTATAATAATCTTTTGTTTTCATTAAGTTTATGCTCAATATTCACAAGAAATCAATACAAATAGTTAAAAGTAAAATAACTATTTGTAGTTCATAACTATTTAACTATTTATATTTTTAAATCCATTCCTGATACTAATCTAATTACAATCCCTTCTTGATAATTGATAATTGAATAACTTAATGAAGAAAGTAAAGTCAATTTCCCTGAAGAATTTCTGAAGCAGTGTAGTAAATTTATTAAATCCAAAAATTTGTATATCAATGTAATAATAATAGTTATTATTAACGTGCATAAAATATAAAGTATATAAGCATAAAACATTTCTTGTACATAAATCAAAAGATTTTTTGTGTGTTTTGTGTGTAAAGTTATAAGCAATAATGCTTATAACTTTAAAATAATAACACATAAAAATCCAATTATTTATATCATTTATTTATTTACCTGATGAATAGCCAATAATCACGAACAAATTATTATTGATTATTATTCATTTAAATATAACTTTTTGCAGCACAATTTCAATTTCATACTGTATGCCTAATAATCTTCTGCTTTCATTAAGTATAAACTCAATATTAACAAAAAAAATTTATAAATATAATTAGTTAAAAGTGAAATAAATTACTTTTATAAAGTTATAACTTGAATTATTATTTTGTTAACTTGTATTATTAACTTGTTAAGTTTATTTTTTTTTTTTTTTTTTGCGATAAATATAGCAGAGCAAAAAAAATATAAAATATAGCATAGCAAAAAAATAGAGAATAGAAATCACCAAAGAGGCATAATTATTGAAGTTAACAAAGTAAAATTAAAACTTCTGATGCTTCAAAAATCGTTTGCTTTCATGTATTTAATTAAAATGCATAGTTTGCAAACGATCGAGTGAACGAGATTAAGAATTTTTAAGTATTCTTAAAAATAAAGTAATAAAAATCTGAAATTAATAAATTAATTAAATTACATTAATTTCTAACATTAATCTTTATTTAAATAAAATGAATAATTTGCACATGTTTAAATTGAAAATCTGAAATATTAAAAATCTGAAATTAATCTGTATTTAAATAAAATATGTAACTTGCAACTGTTTGGGTGGACGAGATTAAGAGTTTATAAGCATTTTTAGAAATATTCTAGAAGGAAAAGTAATAAAAATCTGAAATTAAATAATTTCATTCCTTTCATTAATTTCTGAAATAAATCAGTATTAAAAAAATATGTTTATAATTTGCAAATGTTTGAATTGAAAATATAAAATCTGAAATTAATCTGCATTTAACTAAAATATAAAATTTGCAACTGTTTGAGTGAACGAGATTAGGAGTTTTTTAAGCATCTTTAAGAATATTCTAGAAGGTAAAGTAATAAAAATTTGAAATTTTAGTTTTTTTTTAACAACTTTTTAATAAGTTTAAAATGTTTCGTTATTATATAGGTTTAATGTATATTCATGCATTTTAAATAAATGTCTTTTATATTCTTATTTTAATATAATAGAATAAATTAAATATTTGTCGATCGTCTTGTAAATACTTTTATATTGTTGAAAACAGCTGGAAAGGCTTAAAAGAAAAAATAATTATTTATTTAAAATAATTCAGATTTCTTTTGTGATGTAATTTTAAACGCTTATTTTATTTTCGACTAAAATTTATTTAATTGCTTAATTATTAAGGCTTAATTAATAAGGATTTTTCTTATTAATAATTAATATAAGCATTATTTACATGGAATGCCAACTACACGTTTCCATTCTAGATTTTGAAAGATTTCTACTTTAATATTTGCACCTAAACCGCTTTTATTACAAAACTATGATAAGGAAACTAATTTAAATTTGTTAGGATTATAAAATTTTTAATTACATTACGTGGACACAAACATATAAGGAATTTTAGTAATTTAAAAATCATGTTCATTTTTGTGGGTTGCTAAGAATTGTATAAATATTATGTTATTCAATATGCTACAATACATTACAGACATAATCTTATGTTTACGTAAAACAGATATAATGCTAGACCAAGTACATATAGTACTATTGTCATATAAATGCTTTAATTGGTTAATTGATAAAAAATTAATTTGTTATGCTTTTTTCAAATTTAATTATTATTTCTGAATGTGTAATAGGTATTTCTAAATGTGTTCTAATTATAAATGTGTTAAGTGTTAACTATTCAAATAAAAATTGCTAAGATTTACCTCCTTGTATGTAGTCAGTTATGTAATTCGCAGAATTCTCAATAAATAAAATTCAAAAGAATTTTCTAAGTTAATTCAAGAAATAAAATTCAAAATCCAAACAGCTGTTTCATAAAAGTGAATAAAAAACACTTAACAAAATTATTTTTGAGTTCCAATCCGTTCTAAAAAAATTGCATAAGAGATTTAGGTGCGTTTATGTTATAACACATTTTAAATATTTTTGTTTAAAAATGTTGAGAGAATTTACAAATAATAAAGAAATAGACCGAGTAACCTTGGTATATTTTTATTTTTGATACACCGTATTTTATAAGAACAAACAAAGCAAATACAAATCATTTTTCATTCTAGTCAGAATTTTGCAAAATGTTTAATATGGAATTTTTTTTTTTAAATGGAAGATATTTTAAATTTAAATAAACGAGCCTCATTGATCTAAATGCTTGTAATCACTGGATCTATAAACTTTTTTGATTATAATTAATGAAATAAATTTCAACTGATGCGCTATCTCTGCATAATTACATGCAATTGTTTCGGAAAATATATTCTATTTTAAAAAAGAATATATTTTTGCGCTATATATCAAATTGTGCAAGGGGGTAATCTTCTTGATATTACGTTCCTAAGCCTCTAGAGTTTTATTGCACTTCTTAGCTATTGTATAACTATGTATAAAATAAATATCAAAAGTCAGTAATTTTATCATATTTATTTAAAAGTAATAATACCTAATAATGCAAAAAGTAATAATAATAATAATTAATTCGAGGAATCAAATTCAAATTGCAAATAGCTATTGTTTAAAAGTGATAAAAAAACACGTAAAAAAATTATTTTTGAATTCCAATTCGCATTAAAAACAATTGCTTAAATAGAGATTTAGGTGCATTTATGTATAATATCCCATATTAAATAATTTTGTTAAAAAATATAGCGGAATTTGCAAATAATACAGAAAGTCCTAGCATATTTTTATTTTTAATACACTGTATTTTATAAAAGCAAACAAAATAAATACAAATAAATTTTCATTCTAGTCAGAATTTTGCAGAATGTTTAACACTAAAATTTTTTAAAAGAAGATATGTTAATTTTTAAATGAAATACTATCCAAATTTTTTTTTCGTGTACATATCGAGTAGACTCGTGTCTAATTTATGCATACACGGAAGAGGTATGGATGATAGGAGGACATTGTTTTCCCAGAAGGATTTTAAGGGTAACTGGCCCGAATTTGAATACTACATAATTAGGAACTCCATAAAGCTCCCCATAAGCAACCTACCTGTCGATGTGTCCAGACTTTAAATGGGGGGGGTAACGGACGCCACCAGTGAGATCAAACCTGAACAATCCCTGAAACTAACATTTGCCTTGGCCTCTAGGATATAATGTTACCACAGACTTTAAGTTAGAATCCTGACGGTGGCATGGATGTTTTTTAGGGGTTCGGAATCCACGTTAAACTTTAGGTCCCAGTCTAATTAGCCTAAAAGCGTGCACAAAATGATCGCACAGCTACAAACTAAACCAAATCTAGGACCAGAATGCTGGATCTAATAACGTGATCTAGAAATTGTTTGATTATAATTAATAAAATAATTTTGAACTTATATGCTATCTCTACTTAAACACATGCAGTTCTTTTGGAAAATATATTCTTTTATAAAGAAAAAATGTGAAAATGAATAATAATTCTTAACATTAAATTGTGCAAGGGATCTCCTTGATTTTACATTCCTAATCCTCTAGAATTTTATTATTCCTCTTAACTGTTGCATAAATTTGTATAAAATAAATATCAAAGGTAATTAATTAATCAGTAATTTTATCCTATTTATTTAAAAGTAATAATGATAATGCATTCGGAAACGTGATCATGAATAGGAATTACTCCCCCCACTCTGCATAAAATTAAAACTTTACAATGTTATACTTCCCATTCGCCAATCTCAAACATCGATATGGAATTCTAGGGGACTCTAATCGTGACGACGGGCCCCCCTATTCGACCAGTTCCAGGAGCATGACGTCACAGCCTTGCGGTCTGCACCGCCATCTTTTCCCGTGACGTCACCGCTTACCCCCTCCCACCTTTATAAAGGATTCGAGAGCAGCAAGAGGCGCGTCAGAATCCAGATTTCCGTTCTCGTAAAATGGCGACCACCGACCATAAGGAACAAGATCAGGTATGGGGAACGTTCTTATTTCCTTTTTTCTTCTTTCTTCCCTTCTCACCCCTTTTGCATCTCTAGCTTTGTTTTTTAAAGTCACGCATTGGTCTTGCAAAACAAAGCTTGTAGGCTTTATTTGTGTAATTATTAGCATTACTAAACCTGTAGGTTTCGCTTACCGGCAAAGACTCGACTTATTGATTTGTTCGATCTCGGCAGTTAGAAACGGTTGAGCCGTAACGCTTTTGCCTGTTCTTCTCCGTTCTGATTAAATAACTTCATGTTTCTTCTTCTTCTTTCCTCTTTCCTGTGTTAGTTGTGTAATTAATTGTATTCTGCATGCGGTAGCGAATTAGGAAAAGTTCCGTGGCAACACACAGTTGTAAGTATGAACTGTTCTGCCGGGAGATCCATCCCGTGTTTCATTTGACCTTTCAGAGCTGTTTCTTTCGCACAAGGTTATTGCTATGGCTACCGTCCTTTTAGAAAGTATTAATGAATCTTTTAAAGAATTTTTTTTTTACCGCTTTTTTTTTAATTTCGTAGACTATATATATTTTTTATTCTGTTAAGTTTGGTTACTTAAATTACTATCGAATTTTTGGAAGAAAGATCCGGTTTATGTAATTATTAACTTTTCTAAAAGGAAAAATTATATAGTTTTTTTTACTAAAAATAATGCCATTGAAGTTTTTTGCTTAAAAGCTTTCATTTATTTTGTAGATTTTAAGAGTTTTCAAATTTCTCTTTAAACTTAATTCATTTATAGAATTATAATTACATTATGCAGCCTGTTTTATGCTTTCTGTTTAAATTAGAGCCATGTTTAAAGTCTTATGTGATTTTTTTTTCTTGTTTTATGCTTTCTATTTAAAATTAGCGTCATGTTTAAAGTCTTATTTTGTGAATTTTTCATATTTTACTTAATTTTCAATAATAATAATTTAGCTGCAGATAATTAAATTTTCTTATAAGCTTTTTTTGTTTATGTTAAAAATATAAAGAAATGCATTTTTCAGGATTTTTTTTTTTATTTATTTAGAATGCTATATTTTTTATTATTTATTATTATTATTTTTTTTTCATTTAAATTTTTGTAGAATTTTGTAAAGATTACCTCATTTACTTTTTGGTTTTTTTTTTAAAATAGAATATGGGGGGAGAGGAGTAAAATAATGCTTTTATATTGTAATTCTTTACAATAAAAAAATTTATAATAACTACACATACCAATTTTCTTTATATTATCTTTTTTTAATTTAAATTGCGTACTATAAAAAATTGTGAAGAATTTTACTGAAATAAATAAATTTATTTAAAACTTTATATGGATTTTAACATCTTTTCAAACTTTTTAAAAATAATAATTTATTGTTCTCGAGCTAAATTAATTAATTACTATTATAAGTTTCAAAAAGAATGTTTAAAATGCATTTTAAGAACATTTGCTTCGCACGTGATATATCTAGAAATTCTTTAATTATTCTTATTAATTAGAAGAAGAAATTTAATAAATCAAGTATAATTTGTTATTTTTTTTTTTAATATTTAAAGCACATTTTTTAGTAAATTTATTTCTTAATAATAGATTTTAGCAATTTTAATTCTTTAATATGAATTACATTTGTTACTGATTTATATTTTTTTAATTTTCGTTAAATAAATAATTTTCAAAACTAAAACGTTTGAATGATAATGTGAAAGAAAAGATTTTCCATTAAATATAAGATATCTACAAGATATTTAGAGACAATATTTAAGATTGAAATAAAAGTAATTATAATAAAAAGCAAAAGTAATGCATAATAGTAATTTTATAATAAACCTGTATTAATCCTTTCCTTGTAACGTTTTGTTTTATTATAATAAAAATAAATTTAATATTAATTGATATTGTAAACCAGAAAATTGTTTAAGAATGAAATTATCAGAAGGAACAATCAATTTTCTAATTTTTTTAATATATAGCTTGCTATTTTACCCATAATGTATGATTTTTATATTTTAATCAATACAAATATTAAATACTGTTAATAATATAAATTGCATATACAACAATTATGATATGTATTATTAACAAATATTTCCAGAAAAAAATTTATATTTAAATTCTCTTAAAAATATTTAAAATATACAAAATTTATAAACTTTTGATTTTTATAACTTTTTAATTAAAATATTTCATTAAAAATATATTACACGCAATTAAAAATTAATTTAAAAACATCTCTACTAACTATAATGAGAAATAATAACAAAATATGAAAAGAATAGAATAACTAAATATGAAACAATTATTATAATTTTAATGAAAAATCAGTTATTTGAATTATTTTTGTTCAAAATTACAAATTAGTATAGACTTTCTTTTTATAAACATCCATTTCTTTTATTTTGTTGAAGAATATTATACTTTTATTGCAACAAAACATTAAATAAAGTAAAGTAGCAAATACAGTTATTGAAATAATTATAAATTTATAATTAAACCTATTTTTATATTTCTGTAAATTTAAATGAGAAAATATTATTTTACTACATAATTAGATTGTAATTGTTGCTTTGAATGCTCAGATATTAAATAACAAAAAATTACTCAATTCATAAAATGTTAATACTTTTATAAAAAAAATCTAAGAAATATGTAATTTTAGTATAATTAGTCATACCAACTATTTATTAAAATATTATTTAAATATTGAGCTTTTTTTCCCTTTTAGAATATGAAAAATCAAAAGCTTTTCAAGTAAAGTTTCCCAAAAATTCTTACATTAGCATTATTTTCAGATATATTAATAATTAGCTTTGCATTTTAATTTTAAAATCTTTTTTATACACAAATGAAACATTTTAATTTTGAACATAATTTTAATTCCAATGTTCTTACTATTTCTTTTTATAAAATTTAAATGTTAATTATTATTCTATGACATTGATTGAAATTTCTTTTTTAACAATTTTTAATTCAAAAGGCAAAAGTACCTATTCTGTTATGAGTCTATGTTCTTTTGTTTTAACATCTTATTAAAACTGATTTTCTGTCACTTATGGTACATATTAAATCAGCACTGAATTTAATTTGTTATAGAAACAACAAAATATTACGTAATTTATAAAATGCTAATACTTTTATAAAAATCTAACAAACATCTAACCTTTATTATAATTAGCCTTATCAATTATTTATCAAAATATTATTTACTTCTTACTAAAAGTTTTAAATTAAGCTAATTTTAGCCAATTTGGTGTAAATGCAAATATAGGATATAATTTAGATTAAAACCTCCTTTTAGGAATCAAAAATTCAGAAAAAAAATTAAATTAATTAAATTTCAGAAAAACGAAAATGACGAATATTAAAATATTCTCAAAAATTGCATTGTTCCAATAGAGTTAAATGGAAAAATTAGAAGTTTTCTCAGTTAAAAATAAAGCTTTTTTAGTTAAAAAATGTGTTTTTAAATATTTTAAGTATTAAGAAGACTACGATGTACAAAAAATTATAGTTTGTATTCAATTTACTTCTTATTTAATAATTGATACCTAGGTGAGAAAATAAAATAGAAAGGAGTCACACACATTACAAGGTTTACTGATAATAGCGGTTGTAATTCAGTTCCATGAATGCCAAGTACTTACTATCCATATCATTTTTCATACTAAGTGGATAGTTGCCAGATCTAACCAATTCATTGTGCCGAGAAATCAGTGGTCATACTTTAGATAAAAGAGATTAGGAATGTAGCCTGGTTCTTTACAACTAAAATGAAGACAATGCGATTAAATAAACGGTGATATTTTTTTTTGGTTAAACGATCTATATAAAAAATGATTTAATAAAGTTTTTACTGTTCTAATTTTTATTAAGTTAATGTGAAAAATAAAATAGAATACAAAAAAAAATATTCTAGTGTTCGAAGAAAGATAAAATTAGATAAAATAAATTAACATATATACAGAATTCTAAAATTAAATTTACGTGAATAAATATTTTGAAAAAATGTAACTATGTGATTTTGAATAATATAACTTTAAAATTTTATTAATTTATTATATTTTATTATTTTATTTAACTGTGATGTTACTTATTTATAATTTATTTCCAATCAAATATTTGTGATAATTCTAATCATTTGATTTTCAATAAAAATAATTGTCAAATAATTATTATCAATTAAAATATTATTAATTATAAAAATATTATTAATTAATTACATTTTTTATATTTATATATCATTAACATACAGAACACAGAAATTAATCTTATTTGTGTTTTTGTGAGTGGCAACAGACATGTCGACGAATGAAATCCAAACAAATGAGACTTTTTTTCAGTTGAAATTAGATTATTCTTAATTAAATGAGCAAAAAAGATAAATTATATATCTTAAAATAATGTATTTGAAATGATGTTCATTAATATTTCATTAATATTTCATATCATGTTCATTAATATTTTTTTAAGAAACTTCTAAAAATTTATTAGTTAAACTAACAAAAATTAAATTTCGTACAAAAGTTCTGTGAAATTAGATTGATATTAATTAAGTGAGCAACAAGTTAAGTTATATATCTGTTCTATCATATTTTTTTCTACGAATATTTTACAGAATGATTAGTTAAACTAACAGAAATTAAATTTTCTGTTGATTTTTTTTCCAGATAAATTTTTTTCTGGATTTTAAGTACGAGAAGAAATGTTTTTTTACTGAAAATAAGTTTTTAAATTTCTTTTAGGGCATCATAAAAAATTATCAGTGCAGCGAAAAGAGTTACATAAAAATTTTCGAAAAAAAATTTCTTCAGATCAATTCCAATCCAATTTCTCCAGATCTCCCTTCTCACAAATTTGTAGTGAATAAATTTATCTTAAAGAGATAAATTAAAGAAATTATCTTAATTGAATCCTATAAATTGAAGAATTCGTCTTAATTAGATACTTAAGGTAGAATCTTGTTGCTATGGTAACAAGGTTGAATTCTTTTCAAGAGGCTAAAGATCATAATGGAACACTATGCAATCTTGAATAATTGAACTCATTTGTTTTTAACAGGGAAAACGAATCATTATTAGGTGAATTCGTATCTTAGTTAACAAAATTGATGAACAATCTATTGGTAATTAAAATTTAACCTTGAAGACATAATGGTTTAAAATACTACAGAAATACTTTTAATAGAATTCAATTAAATTAGTTTTTCATTGTCATCGGCTTATTTTATTAAAACAATAATTTCTGTATTTTATAACTTAATATATATCTTTCATATTTAATTTAATATAATTAAATAAAAATAATTTTATTATTTTTCATTCAATAATAGATATATTTCTATAAATTTAATTTAAAAAATGAATATTTATTTCGAAAACACATACTTGAAAGATTTTAATTTTTTTAAATAATATGATAATTTTAAATGTAACCAAACCTGTGTCTAACAAATGCTATATTTTAGCGCTATCTTTAAGTTATTATTTTTATTTTTCTGCTGAAAATCTTATTATCTATCTAATTTTATTTCATAATTGCATAGTTAAAGTTATTAAGTGATTTTATTATTTATTTAATATATTTCTTAAAACAATTTGGTTCTTCAAAATGCTTATTTTTTATAATTATTTTTAAAAAATTTATAAATAATATTTTTTTACTTTTTAATAAAGTTCTGTAATAATCGGTATTTAATTCAAATTACCTTAAAAAAATTGTTTTATCCTTCAAATTTAAAAAATTATTATTACAGAGACGTTTGCCAAGTAAATAACATATATCTTTATATGCTTCTCCAAAAATAAAAATAATTAATTTACTAAATGTATATTTAAATTGTCTATAACCTTTTTTTTATTTCTTTAAATCTTCAAAAATATTCTTAACAAAAATATAATTAGCAGAATCATAATTTTTTTAAAAATTAAAATTCCTATAGATACCATACAATATACATAACTTTTTTTTCATTTTTTTAAATCTTCAAAAATTATTAGTTTCAAAGTATAATTAGCAGAATCCTATTTTTTTTAAAAAATTCAAAATATAATTAGCAGAATCATAATTTTTTTTTAAATTTAAAATACCTATAAATACCATATAATATACTTAACTTTTTTTTTATATTTCCTTAAATCTTCAAAATCGCTCTTAACAAAAATATAATTAGCAGAATCATAATTTTTTTTTTAAATTCAAAATGCCTATAAAAAATTTTTAATTTTCTTTATGTACTAAAAAAAATTTTGTTAATGATCTTTTATTTTCCTTTAAATAAACGAAATTTTTCTCTTAACTGTTAAAAAAATCAATTGAATATTAAAATAAAAGGTAAAAAAATTCTTATTACTAACAGACTATCAAATTAATTGTAACAGTTAAGTTTCGTAAGAACGAAGAGCAAAGAATAATTGATATAAAGCTTAAAACTTATTTCTAAATCTCAATTGTTAAACAGAACTTTATGTAAAAGCCATTAAATTCTTGGAAAATTTCTAAAGAAGTCAATTAATAATGATTGCTTAACAATATTTACATAAAAGGGAAAATATTTGCTCCCAAAGAAGTTTTGAGTTTTAAATCTTTTTTGCTTAAAAGTATAGAACATTTCTATGAGTAAAAATACAAGTATAAATATCGCGTGGGTAGATGAAGTGAAAAAACTACCGGTAAACTCATTGTGGTATGAAAAACATCTATTCTTCTTAGAATTGCCTTCAGGCAAAATTTCATCAAAGTGAGATTGCTAATTAAAATATCAAAAGTCATTCCAAGAAAATTATTCACGCAAAATCGAAGTTTTACAATGGCACTTCTTACATTGATGTACAAAAAACAGCATAAAAACTAGAAAAATATTTGTTCTGAATTCCTTTAACTCGAAGCAATTATAATTGATCCTTGAAAAATATTTGCGCAGATTGCAATATGTGAAAGTTTATTCTTTTACTAAAGAACAGTTTTGTCGAAAACAATATATTTCAGAATTCATAATGTAATTCTCAATTTTTGAAAATGATTATTTTATCAAAAAACGAAAAATATTTTTTTGCAAATTAAAGATTATTCAATTTTTTGTAATATAAATCTAAACATTATATGTGTTTTATAATTTTTATTGTAAAGAAAATTTCATGAAGCATTATATTACGGGGCAAACTTTTATAGTTTATTTCAAAAAGCATAAATCGTAACATTTATTTATTTAAAATGAATGAAAAATTATCATAGTTATTTTTCTATTTGGGGCAATAAACAATTAATAACTTTAATTCTAGTTAATAAGTCTTAAGATGTAAACCTATTTTCAAATCTGGTCATCATTAAGACTTATTATTTATTAGATTAAATGTAAACCTATATATACCTTAAATGTAAACCTATTTTCATAAATAAGCTAATAAATAATTCTGAAGAAAATTATTAATGAAAAGTCTTAATTTATACGTTATAAATAAATTACAATAAATTTAAATTTAGAAAGGGCTAAAAATATTGTTTTAGATTTAAAATTAGTAAAGAAAATTGTTTAAAAGCTATATTTTTGTAAGGTGGTTTATTTCCAAAAATTATATAATAATATTAATTGTAATTGCGAAAAAAAGTGAAAAAATTGAAGGTTACTTTATAAATTAAAAAATTAAATTCTTAATTGTTACATCTATTTTTCGTTTTTAATTTCATCTTTAATGACATAAAAAATAAAGATCATGAATTTCTAAAAGCATTTAACTTAGAATTAAAAATCATAAATAGTAAGCAATGAAAAATATTTAAATTATTATTATTATTATTATTTTTTTTATTTTTTTTTTTTTTTTTTTTTTTTTTTTTTTTTTAACTTTTATTTAAAAAAATCCCAAAAAGTTTAAAGAATGATTTTTTGATAAATAAATATTAAAAAATTACGAAATATTTTTATAATTTTTTAGAAAATTAATGTCATGCATAAAATCATGAGTGGAAGTAATTGTCCTTTTCTATTTTATCAATATTTTTTTCAGCCATTGTTAAATAAGTTTAGATTTTAAACATTTTTATATATTTACTAAAAATTTCTTATACATATATACCATAATTTAAAATTGAATTAAATATAGAAGATAGTTTAAGCAACTTATGTATAAAAATTTGTGGTATATTTTTGTATAGTTTTATAATTCAATGAAATTCTTATTTTTTTATTATCTTAAATACGAAATCATATTTCAAATTAAAATTTATAAGCATATTTTTCAATGTAAAGTTTATACTGATAACCAGAAAAAGCATTACATATCTGCATTAATAATTGTAAAACAGCATTTTTAGAGGAGATTATTTCTTGCACATAAATTAAGTCAATTGAATCAAATTAAAATGAAATATATTAAAATAAATTATATTCAATCAAGAATACATCTTTGCAATCTCTGTTAAAATATTAGAAACTTTAAACTTTGACTGGTTTTTTCATAAGATAAGAAAAATTGATGAAAAAAGGACGATAGCATTAAAAAGTACTTAGTCTCTATCGGTTGCAAAATTCAGTAAATTAGATATTGATTTTTTCATCAATCTCTTTCTTACATGACATAAAGTAGAAGTAAATTTTTTTTAAGTTTGCCTTTTATTGAGAATACCTCCTAGGTAACTAGCATTCATAACTAGAAAGTTAACATAAAGGAAAGTTAATCAAGAAGACATTTACGTTTGGAGAAAAAACTCACGACTCAATTGTTATTTTAAAACTTACGAAATATAATTCCAACATTATTACTTTCATGACAAAATATAATTTTTACCTCTATGCTTCGATACAGAATTTTCTTTTAAAATTAAACTTAATAAAAATAGTAATAACAATAAGCTGTAAAGAAGATTACGAAGTACAATAGATATAAATCATTTATTGAAGATTTAAATTAACTAAGCTTTCATGTTGAACTTGTTAACATTGTCCAATATTTAGTTAACGTTGTCCTAAAATAGTTAACTGTTAACTATGTTATTATTATTATTATTATATATTACATTATAAAATATATAATATACTTTTATTATGCATTTTATAATGTCCATATTATAGTTAACATTGTCCAATAATAGTCCGATAGTTTAATGAGATGTTGCTTAAAACAGAATTTCATTTATTTTAAAATTATTAATGCTTAGAATTTTAACATTGTCCAAAGTTTAACAAGATGTTGCGAAAAACAGAAGTTCATTTATTTTAAAACACATACATCTTGCAGGAATATTTTTAACATTATTACTTTCATAGCAAAATATAATTTTTACCCCTATGCTTAGATACAGAATTTTCTTTTAAAATTACACCTAATAAAAATATTAATAACAATAAGCTGTAAAGAAAATTAAGAAGTAAAGAAGATAAAAATCATATAATTAAGATTAGATTTAACTAAGCTTTCATGTTTAACATGTTAAAATTGTCCATGAATGTATGGACCATTGTAATAATATGTTGCAAACAATAAGTTTATTTATTTAAAAAATATTACGTTTTGCTGAAATATTTCATGTTCCAAACCAAAGTTGAATTTTATTCTAACATTCGGTACATGCGATACGTTAAAAATTATTTTCACTTGCTATTTTTATCTTATTATTTACACTCCACGTTTTATAGCTTAGAGTTTTTTTATAAGTTTTTCCAAGTTTCAATGAAAGAATATTTGGTAAAATCTCTGAAAACTCTTTAATGTAAACCATAAAAACTGGAAAATAAATATAAAACTATCAGTGGGAGAAGCTGAAAAAAAAAGTATAGAAAATTCCTGGCTGTAAAAGAGTTTTTCCTAAATCTCTTGAGACTCGTAAAGATCTGGGTGAAAAAAACAGGGATGATATGTTTTGGAATTTCTGTTTTGTACGTTGGCATTGCTTGAAGATGAGCCAAATTTAAAATGTTAAGAAAAATTTTGGAGAAGAATCTTGCTGATCTTTTTTTACACGTGCAGTTATTTTCTCTTTTCATTAGCCAGCTAAAAGTTTAAGATTTTTTAATGTTTTAAAAATATATAAAAAAAAGTTTCCAACAGATTTATCTGCTTCTAACATTTTGGGGCCAGAATGGCCGAGTGACTATGCCTCTGGCGCTCGGTGCCACAGGTTTAGGGTTCGAGTCCCAGAGGTGCCATGGATGTTTGTAGTTATTCGGAATCCACTTTAAGCCGTAGGTCCCGGTCTCATTTGACTGTAAAAAGCATCACGGAGCCAAGTCAGACTTCTACCTACTGGTGCTCCATCACAACAGAAGCTCCCCCCTTTCCCTCCATCCATGAGTAGATTACTCATGGGTTGTCCGTCCCGCACTGCAGGACATTGAAGATTAGTCACAACAACAACAACTTCTAAGATTTTAAAATTCTGATAATTAATATGTTCCGTAAGACGTTTATCAAAAAATTATTGTTATGGGATAGGGAATAAAATTCAAAAGGGTGGAACTTATCTAATTTCTACCAATGTGTTGTTTCCTTAATTAATTAAAAAGAAAAATCCTTTCTTAAAGCATTTTTCTTCTTTTGTATAATTTAAATTTATAACTATGAGAAATGTAATTGAAAGTCACGATAAATTTTGAATAAATTATTCTCTAAATTAAAGAACTGTTTGTATAATACAAAAACATACTTTACGTCAAAATCTATTTTTTATAACTATACCAATATGTATCAGTTTGGAGATATGAAGATTGTTTTGAAGGCATATTTTTATTTGTTATTTAAGTTTCCGCTCATTTTTAAGCTCAACTCAAGTTTAAGCTCATTTCAAAATTTTTTAAATAAGTTTTCAGCTGTCTCATCTATAAATTACTTTCAATGTTTCATCTATAATTAGTTGAGTAATAAAAAAAAACAAGAAAAAATTATTTACATCAAAGTAAACAAGTTTTTAAATGCAATGATTTCAAATTTAATTCATTTAGTTAAAATTAACATCAATATTATATGATAACTAGCCAATTTATGAATAGAAGAACATAATTTTTAGTTGATAAAATTTCAAAACTTTTAATCTTTTTTTATCTTTAATTCGCTATCATAAATTTACTCTTAAAAATTTTGGAATTTTATGTGAAATTCTGGAATTTTTAAATTAAATATCTTCACTGAAAATTGCGTGGAGATAATAAAAAATTACAGTTACTGTATCTTTTAACATGCCTCTTAATTTTAATAAATTTACAAAAAATTTTAAGATTTTGAATTTAAACTGCTGCAAAAAGAAATAACGTCAAATTTCATGAGAAATTTGAGTGCCTTTTTAACCATTTAATTTATCTATAATATACGTTAATAAATAATTAAGAACTCAAAAAATATTTATTTAATCTAAACAAATAAATTTGTGAATGCAATGACTTTAAATTTAATTTCTTTATTTTGATTTAAAATTTGCAATATTTAAACTATAAACTGATTACTGAACAATTTATGAATAAAAGCAAACTGTCATCGTTTTTTCAATTATATTAGAGTATTTTGGCCCACAAGGGCCTTAAAATATAGAACTACTATCATATTTTTTACCTTACGCCATGTTCTATCAATTAATTGTATCAACTATAGTTGATTGATAGAACATGACGGAAGGTAAAAAGTAAAAAAGTATGAAAAATTAAAAGTTAAAATAATAGGTAAGTACATGACATTTGAGAGAACCAAGCAGGTGAAATGTGCAGGCAGGTGAATAATATATATATATATATATATATAAAAAATCAAAATAGAAGAAAATGCAGGTGGGGCGAATAGGGGATGGAATGCCTGCTGGAAAAAAAAAACGACAGAAAATTAGTGCAAAGTCAGAATGATTCGAATCGTCAAATTGGGAGGACGGAATTCTGACCAATGCACTAATTTATCAAGAGAGGATTGTTTGGATTTGTCGCTTTATGGTCATTTTATGTACACCTCAGGCTAATTAGACCGGGACCTACATTATCAAGAGAGAGTGCAGATTATGAAGCACATCCTACATTCGCTTAGAATTTAAATTAAGCATTTAATCAGAGCTAGGCAAAATTGGAATATCAGGTTTATTAATGTTAGAAGATTAATGTTATCAAGATTATTATTATTTTAAATTTTATCTTGAAAATTTTAATAATAGAAACCTTGATTCTATGGAAATCAAGAAAATGCCCAATATCGAACTTTTCTGAAATACCAGCGGGGATCTGTAATCATTCTTAACATTTTATTCTCTACAATTTTGATAGTACTGATATGATGTTTATCAGTAGAACCCCAAACAGAACTTTCATAGGTTATAATGAGAAGCGTATAGCAATGTAAATAATTAGTTATTTTTTCTACTAGGGAATTTCGTTTAATAAATGGATGTATGTCATGCTAAAGCCAATATCATATTTTCTTTTAATACTATTAACATAAAATATATATAAACGTACATAAAATAGCTTCCATAAAATAGTTTACATAAAATAGCTCCAAGATATTTTGCTTCATTATAGATCATATGTTTATTAAAAATAGTTATGTTAGGGGATTGAGCACATTTTCTTGTGAACAGAACTTCTGTTTTATATACTTTGATTTTATTTTTCCAATCTGGTAAGCCAAGCTTCAAGAATGTAAATATAATAATAATATATACATATATAATATATAATATATATAATTATATTTACACTCTTGAAGCTCGGCTTACCAGATGGAAAAGTATTTTGAAGAGTATCTAATAAAGAGAGAATGAACTACAATAACAGTGTCATAAACATGCAAGTTAAGAATAACAGGAATAAAAATTGGAATGTCATTAATAAAATATTTAATATAATTGAATCAACTAAACTGACTTAGGTACTTATGCATTAGTGTCTAATAGTGAAGAAGTGGTTATTTACATGGATCACAAAAGTTATTTTAATTATAGATGAATGAATTAGATAAATTGAAAAATTTGTAAACATCAAATTTTTGAATAAGTCCATCATTCCAGATGCTATCAAAAGTTTTATCCTTATCAAGAAAGATGACTCTAGTAATGGATTTTTTTTATTAAACCTTCAGATATCAGTCTTATGAGTTAATGAATGGGGAAGAGGTTAGACAAATTTTTATAAAGTTAGAGAAATTAATTAAGTATTAGATAAATGAATAGACTCAAGATCTGCCTTGCAGGTTGTTATTAAAGGTTTTTCAAGAATGAACTTGAACAGTATTACACCTTTTAGAACAAATCCACTTTCTTGCTCAGAATGTGTATCCTGCAATGGATCCCTGCTCATGTGGATTTGGAATTTAAGAAATTGCAGATTCTTTGGCGAAGAATGCCAGAGGTCTGGATCAAACTCTCATTCCTACTTCCCTTGTAGATGCAAATGCCTTGGCAAAAGCTTATATTCTTACTTAAATCTTACTTAAGGCTTAATCTAAAAACACTTATAATTCCTTCTAAGATTAAAACTAAATATCAAATTACAGAACTAAATGCCGACAGAAAAACAGCTGCTACTCTCACAAGATGAAGGAGGAAGCACTCCAAAAATATAAAAATTTCTGCTGATGGCGTTTAAAAATAACAAAAATGTGGTAACTGCCCTGCTGTCGAGTTTACTCTTCAGCATGTGTTTGATTGCCCAGCTGTTGCAGCCAACAAAAATTGTCTGGACCATCCCTCGGAAGAGGATGTATACTCAGAGCTGGCAATCAACATAGTCAATATTAATCGGGACAGCACAATATATTTCAATTTTATTTGCAAACTGCCCAAATGCAACAACATCACGTGCCTAATATCAAGAGAACATTATGTTTATTAATGATATTAAATATTGCAAAAAATATTTTTATGATATTTAAATTTTTGCAAAATACTTCATGTTTTATCATTCCATCGAAGTCTGAAACGTTTGGTATTTATTTTATAATTTGTATCCCAAAATTGGATATACTTTTACCAATATTCCCTGTCATTTTTTTTTCAAAATTAGTTTCATTATTTTTTCATTTTTATCTCTAAAACTGAAATGTGTATACTTATTTAGACCAGAGACACTATGATTTATGAAGAATCAACAAAAAAAGTTGATTTAGTTGTTGTAGTAATGAAGATGTTCTTATTTTTCAATTTATTAATATTTATTCTGAAGATGAAAACTAAAAGAATTTAATCAATGACTGAAAGTATGATTACATTTTTTCAATCATAGATGACTAAAGTAGAACTGAAAGTATGATGACAGTATTTAATTATAGATGACAAAATTAGGATTGCAATTACGATTAAATATATTGGTACAGATTTCTGTGCCTTTTACTACAATTATTTGCAATTGTTTCTATTGGCACACTGATAAACGTTTTAATAAACTATTTTCATCGCAAATTTTTATCCTTTTGCATAAGTATGAAGTTAAGCTGAACCCATATAGATCCATCAAAATGTCTCAACTACCTTACGTCCATCAAAATATTTACCAAATAGCAATTTAGAAAGCAGAAAATTATATTTAAAAACTCACATCATTTTATAATATTTTCAACTTATTTAGTAAAAATCCCACTTGAATTAGCATGGTACTTTTGAGAAGTTATAATTGCACATAACTTCCATACTGTGAAAAGGTTCTACGTGTATTTAACTTGCCTTGAAAAGGAAGAATGTTGAACTAGAGTATGGTATGGTAAAGTAAGTTCCTCTTACATTTATTTAACTCTGAGAACATGAAATTCATACATAAAATTCAGACACTTTATGAGTAAAGTTAGGTAGTACTTAAGTAAAGTAATATCCTCTTACATTTAATTTAACTCTCAGAACATAAGTTCATACATAAAATTTAGACACATTATGAGTAAAGTAATGTAGTATTTAAGTAAAGTAAGTCCCTCTTCCATTTATTTAACTATCAGAGCATGAATTCATACATAAAATTTAGACAATTTATGAATAGAGTAAGGTAGTATTTAAGTAAAGTAAGGTCTTCTTTCATTTATTTAACTCTCGGAACATGAGTTCATACATAAAATTTAGACCATTTATGAGTAAAGTAAGGTAGTATTTAGGTAGTATTTAAGTAAAGTTAGGTCCTCTTGCATTTATTAAACTCTCAGAGCATGAGTTCATAATAAAATTTAGACAATTTATGAGTAAAATAAGGTAGTATTTAAGTACAGTAAGATCCTCTTTCATTTACTTAACTCTCGGAACATGAATTTATACATAAAATTTAGACAATTTATAAGTAAACTAAGGTAGTGTTTATGTAGCATTTATGTAACGTAAGGTACTCTCTCATTTATTTAACTCTCAAAACATGAATTCATACATAAAATTTAGACAATTTATGAGTAGAGTAAGGTAGTATTTAAGTAAAGTAAGGTCTTCTTTCATTTATTTAACTCTCGGAACATGAGTTCATACATAAAATTTAGACCATTTATGAGTAAAGTAAGGTAGTATTTAGGTAGTATTTAAGTAAAGTTAGGTCCTCTTGCATTTATTAAACTCTCAGAGCATGAGTTCATAATAAAATTTAGACAATTTATGAGTAAAATAAGGTAGTATTTAAGTACAGTAAGATCCTCTTTCATTTACTTAACTCTCGGAACATGAATTTATACATAAAATTTAGACAATTTATAAGTAAACTAAGGTAGTGTTTATGTAGCATTTATGTAACGTAAGGTACTCTCTCATTTATTTAACTCTCAAAACATGAATTCATACATAAAATTTAGACAATTTATGAGTAGAGTAAGGTAGTATTTAAGTAAAGTAAGTTCCCCTTTCATTTATTTAACTCTCGGAACAAGAATTTATACATGATATTTAGAACAATTTATGAGTAAAGTAAGTTAGTATTTAGGCAGTATTTAAGTAAAGTAAGGCCCTCTTTCATTTATTTAACTATCAGAGCATGAATTCATACATAAAATTTAGACAATTTATGAGTAGAGTAAGGTAGTATTTAAGTAAAGTAAGGTTTTCTTCCATTTATTTAACTCTCAGAACATTAACTCAAACATAAAATTTAGACAATTTATGAATCCATGAGCATTAGGTGCCACACTTCCAGCAATATTGCTTTCTATACCAGCATAATTCTGTGAGATGAAAGAGAAGTTACAATTCAATTTATCTTTGCTTGCAGATAGCTATTGAAAAGTTAACCAAAAATTAACAAGTAATTTTTAATTTGTAACTTGTTTGATTTAAATAACACATGTTCAAGGCAATTTGCCAAAAATTAACAATGGCTGCAATTTGAATATTCCTTCAAACAGCTAATTGAAATGCGACCAAAAAGTCATTGATAAGATCAAATACTCCCCATCTGGGGGAAGCAACTTTCTCAAATGAATCGTACTTCCTGGAAATAGCAAAGCCAGTATTTCTGTATCCGACACTGAAGGGGAGGAGGTCTAAGGGTAATGAATGAGGGGTGGGAGGTACCGGCTGCAGGGTATCGATCGAGCTGCAGTACGCCAGTCTCGTTTTCAAACACCCCCGTTGCACCTCGCCTGCTTTCTTTTCTCTATAAATATCCCAAAGATGCATAACATGGGATGCTCTCTGAAGTGGGGAGGGTAATCCAATGATGATGATTGATGGTGGGTTCCGTTCAGTTGTTTGTTGTTTCAAATCTAGATGAGTTTGGGTTAAAAACTGTTGGACCTCTATCGTTTCTTTTTTTAAAAAATGTTAAATAAAGACTTAAAGAGAATGGGAAATAACGAGGTTTTTTTTTCGTTCTGGTAATTTGTATATTTATAGATAAAAGAAATATAAATTAAGTTCCAGCAATTGTAACTCAAGTACATTTTCTAGATAGAATATTATTTTATAAATTCTTTATATAAAAATGCAGTTTATAAATTCTTCTTATAAAAATACATTTTATAAATCATTTTTATAAAAATACATTTTATAAATCATTCTTATAAAAAACATTTTATAAATAATTTTTATAAAAATACATTTTATAAATCATTTTTATAAAAAAACATTTTATAAATAATTTTTATAAAAATACATTTTATAAATCATTTTTATAAAAATACATTTTTTTCCGTATGAATATTTTGTACATTTGTAAGGCAAAAAAAAAATATGGATTAGATCAATAATAACTGGTGCGTTTACTAAATTCGAAAACATTTATTGAATTTTTTTATGTCTTCCTGTATTTTTGTATTATTTTAATTTCATGTCAATTCACGAATTTTTTTTTATTTCTTATTACAAATGCCTTCCTTCATATTTCCTAAATTTATCAATAAAAATGTGTGCATTTTATCTTTAACTGATTTTAATTAATATTACAAAAATAAATTTAACAGTCATATTCTGTATAATATAATAAATTTTTTATTATAAAAAAATATATTATAAATATTTACTTTATATAATTTTTTTAAATTTATAAAAAATTTTAATAATATAAAATAATTATTTTATAATACAAAAGTAATTTATTATGAATATGAACAGAATTATCAAAGGCCTTTTCATCATATTCCCTTTATTCCTTATCAAATAAATATTTACATTACATCTTTAATTGATTCGAAATAATATTACAAAAATAATTTTAAAATGTCATATTCTGTATTTTATAATAGATATTTATAAATTATATAAAATACATATTGCAAATATTAATTTTATATAAATTTTTTTATTTATAAAATTTTTAATAGTATAAAATAATTATTACATATGTCAAAAATAATTTATTAGAAATATGATCAGAATTATCTTAGAATTATTAATATTATATACAGTTAGGTAAACTATAAATACTGATAAAAACTTTAATACTATTTCTAATACATATTAAGGTCTTCTTACTATTTTTTCATTTCTTACTAGCATTCCTTTCCTTCCTCTTTACTATACTTTCTTTTCTATTAAGTCACCAAAACTAACGATAAACTATTTCCGATGCCGTAGTAAACTTTCTCCTCTAAGACATAAAAACGGCGCCAAAGATCTTCTACCACGGCAAGCTAAATAATCTTTCTTTTTTTAACAGTAAGCATAGGGAAACCATATAAAAACGAGAGCAGGCCACATTTTCTCATTTCTGGATGCTTAAATAGAAGTAATACGGATCTATTCCAAATGTCTTTCTTCTCAATTAGGTTTGGATTAAAAACTTAGATAAAGTATCTCTCCCTCTCATATATATAGAGAGAGAGAGAAATATATATAGAGATACATATATATATATATCTATCTATATATATATATTATCAGCAAAACTTAAGAGTTTCAACACATAGATATTTTATTGCTCAAGGGTTTCTAAAATACTTAAATATTTATAAATTTAAATTTAATAATATTCAATAAATAATAATCTAATAATATTCAATATTAAATCAATAATTTTCAATTAGGTTTGGGTTAAACTAAAATAACCTCTCTCTCTCTCTCTCATATATATATAGAGAGACATATATATATAAATATTACCAGCAAAACTTAAGAATTTCAACACATAAATATTTTATTGCTTAAGATTTGTTAAATAATTATAAATATTTTTATTATGTCGATCTTCATTTAAAATTAATATATTTTTATATAAGTAATGTATTCGTGTAATATATTTTTTAATCTATTAATGTAACTTATGAATTCATGATTTTTTAATGTTTGGGAATTTTATTATCATTATAACTCTAAAATTAACTTCGACAAAATGGTTAGATTTCAATCTTTAATCTTATCACCAAACAATAAGTACTTTAGCAAAGATATTACTTATACAGCATCTTATCTTTGTAGGTTTTTTTTTATCCCTGTGTATAAGTACGAAGTCATTTAGTGCTTTAAATGAAATATAGAAATTCCTAAGCACAAACTTTTAGATTTATCATTTTGAATGAAGAATATTTTTGCACTATATATTTAAGTTAATACTAATAATAATTTAATAAATTAAATTACTGATTCATAAATAATTATAATTTAATAATACTAATAATTTATTTATTAAGTTATGTAAAAGCATCATACTTCTTTTTTATTTGTTCTAAATAGTTACGTTAAATTTTTAGGTAAACTAATTATTATATACTGGTATCCATTGCTTAATAATAAGTACTTCTCAGTTTAGCTTTTAAATAAAGGATTTTTTTATATCTTTCGGTATTTATATCAACATAACATTAATGATTAATACAAATAGCTAAAAACATTAAATTCTTCAACATTTTGCAAAATAAATAAAAATATTCATTTTACTAAATGAATATAATTGTAAACTTAATTTATAAAGTGATGAAACTAATTCAAATTGATCTAATTAAAGAATTTTGTTGTATAATATTATTAAGGTGAAATCTTTTTTTTTTTTTTTTATTTATTTAATGTGGTGGCTGCTGAAATCAGATTGCATATAACATTTCTTCAGTCAGGTTTAATATATTTTCCAATAAATTCAGCTTTAGCAATGGCGCTAGTATAACAGAACAGCAATTCACTTCAGTTTGTAAATAGTTTCCACAGCGCTGATAAGATTTTAATCCAGGCATGTTTATCTTCATTCCAGTAAGATGGCGAAGTCTGGTGGAAGTTTTAATGACTTCACATTAATTTCATAGATCTGCTGATTCTTCATATTTGACTTTTCCTTAAGTTTATCTCTTGCCATGGTATTTGAAAAGTATAAGATGTATATGTATATGTATAGATGTATGTATATTTATAGATGATTCGAAATGTTTTGATCAAAGAGAACTTCAGAAAATAAAAAGGAAAACAAAATTATATTTGTTTCCTTTTTTTTCAAAAATTTTTATGGATGTAATTATTATTATTATTTAATAATCAATGGTAATTACTAGCATCGTATTATCTTATTTTAATAGTTGAAATATCAACAATAAATTAATGTTCACAATTTATTTATTTCTATTTTATATAATCTTTCGGCATTTTCTAATACCAACCTTTTTTTAAACTGGAGCTCATCTTAGTAAATTGTTTCTACATTCCTCTTTTTTTATTCACATTTTATAATTTAATTTACTGTGTATATATATATATATATATATATATATATATAAGCTTAATTAGTATGCAATGTATCCTTCCAAATATATTTTACGATTCATATTTATTCTAATGATAAGACTGTTTAATACCAATATAACATATGTACCTTTATTAAATCTATTATAAAGAATAAAGAAAACTTACTTTTATAAATAGCTCTGAAAAGCGAAAACCACTCTAAAACATTTTTCTTGATATTTTAGAAAATTCATGTAGTCGTATCAAATAATAATTTTCATATTACTAGTACCATATTTAATTATTACTAAAATAATAACACTCATAATCGCAGCATTCATAACATAATAGAATCTTTGCATTTCTATTATTTCCATAAATAAAATTTAAAAGTTAAATAAGCAAATTTATCAAGATTATATTATTATTTGTTTTAAAACACAGCATTTCAATTTCTATTTACCTTTTTACAGTACTATTTCAAAAGATTTCAGATTAAAAACACAATTTAAAAAAAAACTATTATTTAACAAATATAACATTTAATAATATATAACATTTCATAACATTTAATAATTAGAATAGTATTAAAATTGTATGATGAAATATTTTTGATATTATAAATTTCCCTTAAATATCAGCTTCCTTTAATGTTTTTAAATAAATAAAAAACATCTTCCATTCAATCAAATAATATATATAGTAATATCAAAAAATAATAAATAATAAATAGTAATATCAAAAATAGTAATATCAAATAATAATTTTCATATTACTAGTACCATATTTAATTATTACTAAAATAATAACACTCATAATCGCAGCATTCATAACATAATAGAATCTTTGCATTTCTATTATTTCCATAAATAAAATTTAAAAGTTAAATAATAAATAAAAAAATTTATCAAGATTATATTATTATTTGTTTTAAAACACAGCATTTCAATTTCTATTTACCTTTTTACAGTACTATTTCAAAAGATTTCAGATTAAAAACACAATTTTAAAAAAAACTATTATTTAACAAATATAACATTTAATAATATATAACATTTCATAACATTTAATAATTAGAATAATATTAAAATTGTATGATGAAATATTTTTGATATTATTATTTTTGATTCGCTTAAATATCAGCTTCCTTTAATGTTTTTAAATAAATAAAAAACATCTTCCATTCACTACTGTTTTTAAAAACTGAAAATCTTTCTCTAAATTGATGAAAATTTATGTTTATCGAAAAAGTTACTTATTTTAAGTGAAAGAAAAGTATGAATTCATGATAAAATGAAATCGTAAAAAAGACATTTGGACGTCATCCACTTACAGTAATTGGATTATCGGCTTAAATTCGCTATTTAGGGAAGTTTATTATTCCATTGGGGAAAAATATTCATTGAGTTAAAATTGCAAATAAAAGGATGGTGGTCATAAAAGTTGCATAATTTCAAAGAAACTGACCATTACTTCTAAAATGTCTGTCTCAATCAGTTACACCGCAACTTTTACTCATAAATCCTGAAATTAAGGATCCCGCCATTTTTATTCTGTGTTTCAAGAGGGAATTTTAATAAGGTTAGGGAAAAATTGTACTTATTGTTTCTGTAATTATTTCCCTTTTTCCCTTTTGTTTGGGTCAGTTTTATTACAAAAGTCGTTGTGTTTCGTAAAACATGAAAGAATGCTTTGATGTAATCCAATCTTTTCAGCAAAGTTTTAATTAAATTTTATAAAGTAAAATTTAATTTTTTTTAGGTAAACGATAAAGTTTAAAAATTGTAACTTTAAATTTAAAACAAAATAGGTGTGTTGAAAACAGAAAATTATTTTTTTTTTCAGATTATTGATTCCAATAATCTCTTAAAGATGTTAATACTAGTTTAAAGCTTTGCTGTTCTTATTTAAGCTTAAAGCTAAATTATTTTTGCTGTTATTTACTAGTGATAACAAATTAAAACACTTCATTTTAAAGCTTTATTTAATAAATTTAAAAACGTTATAGACAAAATAGTGTAAGAGAATTTCACTTTGATAAAATGTAAAAAGTATAAGTCAAACATTATATTAAAGAAACTAAAATTTCAAAATTATTTAATGATTAAATGAGGTCTTCATGTCAAATTTAGAATAAAGTCGAATTACATTATTGCTCATTTTTTCCAAAAAAAAAAGTAAATTGGAGATATATATTGAAATAAATAATATTTAAAAAATTAATTTATATATAAAGTTATAAATTTGTAACATTTTTATAAAGAAAACGTAGATATTTGGTTTTAATATAAATTTTTACACGAATTATATGATAAGAAACATATTGGACAATACAAAATACTATAAACTATACAATAAACTATACAATACAATAAACTATATTTTTTTTATTTATTTACACTTAAATTCATAAAAATATTGAAAACTTTATGTTTGATTTTGTTTTCGAACTGCTTTATTGAAAATTACGAAAAAAAATTGCATCATTTCATTTTTTCAATTAAATATTTTATTTCCTTTAATTTTTACTGTTCAGC
Source organism: Caerostris darwini (assembly GCA_021605075.1). Classification (NCBI taxonomy): domain Eukaryota; kingdom Metazoa; phylum Arthropoda; class Arachnida; order Araneae; family Araneidae; genus Caerostris; species Caerostris darwini. Next base: position 650,809 of record BPLQ01006946.1, read on the forward strand.
ATTTACGAATGAAAATAATTAAACATGTGCATAAAACATTCAACTTCTCTTTAGCACTAGTATTGTATCCACCATCAAGTGCTTATCACCGTAGATGCAAATTCCAGTCAAATAAATTGTGACGTTGCCCAAATAGCTTAAATTGTTTACAAAGATAACCTATTAAACGTACATCACAAACACATAATTACCACAATTAAATTTTAATTATTTTAATATTCTACATCTATTGCAACATTTTTTTTTTAAATTGAAGCAGATTACACATGGTTATATTTTAAAAATTAATATACATAGTAATCTCTATCTCTATATAAAAAGCAAATTATTTGTGTGTTGTCTACCTATATTTCTTATAATATTAAAACTATAGCAATTAGAAGTCAAAAACGTTTTATCCATGTTCAGTATTATTTTATGTAGTGAGTAACCTAAATTCAGGAAATAATTCTAAGTGTTTTTTTATTAAATAATAGCTAATTTTTAATATAATAGATAAATAATAGCTAATTTTTAGTATATTAGCTAAATAATAACTAATTTTAAAGACATTATAATACATTAATAAAGCAATATTACAAATCTTTTGCAACAATTTATTGTTATAACAATATCAATGTTTAACTGTTCGATAAGTAAAAAAAAATCAATGCACATTTTTTCTGCTCATATTTTTAAATTCAAATCTTCTGAAATAAAATATATGTTGTAAAAAATTATTTAAGTCTTACTAATGAAATAATACTATAATAAACAGGATTTAAATTTTAATGTGTTATATTGAAGCATTCGATAAGAAAAAAAAATTTCTGTTCATGTTTTTAAATTCAAATCTTATGAAATAAAATGTATGTTGTAAAAAAAAAATTATTTTAGTCTTACTAATAATGAATTAATATTATAACAAACAAATAGGATTTAAATTTTTTAATTCCATTTTTTCGCGACAAATATTAAAATCTTAAAATAAATTTGTACGTCTTATTTTGCTTTTATAATAATTTTTTAATCCAAAGTTTTCGAATAATGCATTGTCCCATTACTCAACCCCAGCCTGGTTTGCTATTTATCTATATAAAATACAGATTCCATGAATAAAAACTGACAGAAGTTAAAAAAAATATGTTTTTATTATGCACTTTCTTAAAAGATACTTTAAATTATTCTCTTTAACTGCAATGGAAATTTTTTTTAAAAAGAACTCGGTTTCTTCGATGTATGCTTAATTTGCATGACACTACCCCCCCCCGCCCCTACCCCAACAAAAGTCTGAAGCAATAATCAATAATGTTAAAGACACGCCTTGTCTTTCCATGAATAAAATATGCGACTACGCCTTTAACAAGTCCTTCATACATCCTATTACATTCCTCGTATCGACTAAGCAGGATAAATACAAAATTCCTCGATCAATATCCTTCACTAAACATACATCCTTTTCGAATTGCCGTGATAAACTTTAATTCTTCTACAGTGGCGTTAAGAAACGCAAAAAGAGAAAAAAACAAATTCCAAATAAATGTTCATCAGAAAGCAAGCGAACTATGCTGAATAAGACCCAGAAAGAATAAAGAAAGACAAAAGTAGGGAACGTAGAGAAGGACAAAGTGTTTCACCGGCAAGGTCTCTTGAAGGACTTTCAGGACGATGTCGGAGGAGAGTTGTTTGACGCCGGCTGCTCGGGAGAATGGATTTTCTTTCGGGATAGTTATAAAGTAAACCTAAGCTCTTTAAATCGTCTGCATTCCTTCAGTAAAGAACTTAGTTTCTAAAGAACTGTTTCAGTGTGTTTGATGTTTCATTCAAGAATATAAAATGATACATAAACTTTAATCAATAATTTTAGATAATTCTAAGTTCGAATAAAATAATTTAAAATTTTCCCTTATAATTATTTAATATATTTTTTTACTTTTATGATAGCCATAAACACAAATTAGTTTCTTAATTTATCATTTTAAATATTTTAAAAGGTTTTTTTATTATTTTTTTACTTTTTACTATTTTATTCATTTAAAAAATTTTTGGATTCTTTCCTTTTCTTGATATATAATTATGTTGGGTTAACTTTTATCTTCCAAATTTACATTGATTTATTTTTATTAACAAATATAACATTGATAAAATATTTTAAAGGATTATTAATTAAATTTCAATCTTTTAATATTTTATTTATTGAAACAAATTAAGCTCCTCTATTCTTTATATATATTATCTATATTGTATTCCTTTAAAATTTATATTAAAAAATCTTAATTTAATGTATTAAATTTCCTAAAAATTTAAGTCATTTAATAACTTACCAAAAAGACTCTTGGAAAGCAACATGATTTCTTTTCATAATTTGAAGATTCATAAATATTTTAAATATAATGATTAGAATATTTAATTAGAATTAGGATCAGAGTTAAAAATTTAGAAAAAAAAATTATTTTTCCTAATTGTCCTTTAATTATCCTTTGCCCTTTTTAGAAACCGATTATCATAGAACTAAGTTTGTCTGTAAATGTGTTTTCATTGCTTGTACACCATTATTACAGAAAAAGCTTTAACGCAACTTAAAATCAAGTTCATGTTTCATTAACATTATCATTTATATATTAATAAATAAATCTAAGATAGAATACTTAAAGTAAAAATAGATTAATTATTATAACAAAAATTATATATTTGAATTAATTTATTTTTTGTTTTTCAAGCTAAAACATTATTAAAACTAGATGAATAATCAAATAATTTATTATATAAGTAATTTTCCATTTTGATATAGTATTTCCGTAAAATGTTTAAGTTAAAAAGCCCTTTTTTTGTGATAATGGTGTGCAAGCAATGAAAACACTTTTACAGATGAACAAGATAATTGGATGTTAGATAATTATTTTCCAACAAACAAGGAAAATCGATTTTTTTTTTTTTTTTTTTTTTTCATTTTTTTTTTTTTTTTTTCCCCACAACATTTTATTCAAAGTATTTTTAATGCCCTGCATTATGTTATAATCTGTAATTCTTTCACAAAAATGAATCCTTTTTTAAAAAATTATAGTGAAGGGAAATTATAGTGAATTTTTAATTAAAATAAAGTCATTGCTCTAATAAAACAATGATTATATTTCAAAATACGCTCGTTAACATGCACTTAATTATCAGAAAAATAATAACAGAAATTATTTAATATTTTTTTTAATATTAATATTTTAAATAATAGCAGAAAAAGTTTTGAAAAATTTATAAGACTGATATATTTTATAAACAAAAGGTATCTAAAAAAAGTTTACGACCAAAAGTTCTGTTGAAAAATCCAGTTCCTTTTATATTTAAGCAAGACTTAAATTATTAAAATCAGTGGTAAATTAAATGTAGCATTCATTTATTAATACTAAATTAAATTTACTAAGTTTTCAATATATAATTAGAAAAATATATTTAACTTAATTTAGATGCTCTAACTAAACTTAATTGTATAAAAAAAATACCAACGCAATTTTTTAAAAGTAATTTCATATTTTATATTTTGTATTGTACAAATGTTTCAATACAAAATTTAATATGAATTCTAGTTTTGTAAATATTAAGAATAATTAGGATCGCAAAATTAATGAGAACCATTTTAGTAGTTTATGATAAATTTCTTTTTATATAACAGTTGTAGAAAATAATTTTTTCAGAAAATAATATTAAAAAAAATAATTTCCGTCAGATAATTATTAAAATAATCTATCTGAAAAACATAAGCCCTCTTATAATTATTAAATTAAGCTAATTATATGATATGGTTATTATAAGTTTCGATAACAAAATGATTTTAAAAAATTATAAAAAGTCCTTTATATTAATCTAATTACATATCAGTGATTATATGGAAGTATTACTCACTTAATAATAATGAAATGAGCTCTTTATACAAAAAAAATTTCCTCTTAACGCATTTTAATAATAATACGAAAAAATATAAGTATTAATTTAGTAAATAATATAGTATTAAATATAGTCTATATAATATATAGTATATATATAGTATTATATATAGTGTATATAATATAGTATTTTTAAATTTAAGTACCAATTAGTAAATGGAACTACGATTTTTTTAAATCAAATCATGGCAAATCTTCTGTCAAAGCATAAATATTAGAGCAAGTAATACAAGAAAAGAATTTTTTAAAGCAATTCCTACTTTTTTTTCACTATATTGCTATATTTCGGCTCTCTCTATATGTTGATTTTATTCACCTTATTTCATTTTTCTTTCACTTCATTTACTTCATTTCTTTCACTTCCATTTCTCTTATCATTTACCTCCAAAAGAACCATCAAGATAGAGGTATATGGAGGCTAACGCTGCCAAAATGTCTCAATAATGTCAAACTGTCTGTATTCTAATATATATATATATATATATATATATATATACTGATGCTTAAACAAACAAGTAATATAAAAAAAAAAATTTAAAGTCAATTCCTACTTTTTTTTCACTCTATTGCAGAAAATTGTTTATAAATAATTTTCATTCATTTTTTTAAGTTTATCTGGCGTCATCTATTGGAAGATATATGCAACTTAAATCTAAAAAAAACTATAATTAATTAATTAAATTTAATGAATAAAATAATATTTGAAAAAACTGTATTAACATCCAGTGTCCTCCACTACAAGTTAAAAAAAATGTAATTGAACTTGATAAAAAGTATTTTATTAACGATAGAAAATTTGAACAAGATATATATAGGGAGAGTGTGAGCTAATAGAAGGAATTGAAAAAATAAAATAAAGTGTCATTTAAAATTTCCTAATAAATTATAATTTAGTTTTAGAGCAATTACTTGAAGTATGTATGAAGTTTGCATTGTTATCCTAAGTTTTAGTCGATTTGAGAAATATTCTGTTATATATTATCCTTCACTTAACACTCTCCTTAACTTGCCCTTCGGTGGACATAAACCCCAAGCACCTCCTCCTCCACCGCCAGAACTATTCCAGTCCCGAATTCGTCCTAGACTGTTATAGATCCATATTGATCAATATGAAATGTCCGAAATAAGCCGCCTGCACGTCTCCAGACCTTTTACGGAAGAATCATTAGTCGAAAAGCACCTCTAAGTAATGGGGGACTCGGACACGTAGAGCATTAAACCGGGGACTTTGATGAAAGAGGTAGATATTTCGCCGAGGCGAAATGCATTTTAATTTTCCTTTTTCAGTATAAAAGTATCATCTATCCCATAAAGTACTTTATAGATAATACAATAGTTATCGTTTATTGCTTGCAGTGTTAACCTATCAATGCTTTACTTAATTAATAAGTGGAAGAAATTAAAAAATCGTTGATATGAGATAATAATTCTGTAGGTAATTATCAAAAATAAGCTGTTTGTTAACTAATCATCTTAATTTGCCTTTAATAATCATCTTAATTTTTCTCATCTCAATTTTACTTTAATTTATTTTATTCAATTCCTTCTATTAGTTCACACTCTCCCTATATATATCTTGTTCAAATTTTCAATCGTTCATGAAATACATTTTATTCATCCACTCAAGTTCAAATACATTTTTTAACTTATAGTGGAGGGCACTGGATGTTAATACAGTTTTTTCAAATATTAATTCAGTAATTAAATTTAATTAATTCATTTAAATTTTTTTTACATTTAAGTTGTATGTGTCTACCAATAGATAGCGCCAGATAAACTTTAAAAAATGAATGAAAATTATTTATAAAGGACTTTTTGCAATAGAATGAAAAAAAAAAGAAGGAATTGACTTAAAAATTTTTTTTTAATATTACTTGTAGATAGTAATCTTTTACTGCTCGTGGTGTTAATCTAACAATCCTTTACTTAGTTAATAAAAAAACTAATGATTAAAAATAATCATTCTGTAGATAATTATCAAAATAAGCATCTTAATTTTCCTCTTGAATATAAAAGTATCCGTCTCATAAAGTACTTTATAGATAATAGTAATCATTTATTGCTTGTAATGTTAATCTATCAATTATTAAGTTGAAGAAATTAGAAAAAAATATCATTGATATAAGGTAATAATTCTGTAGATAATTATCAAAATAAGCATTTTAATTTTACTTTTCAATATAAGATCATCCATCCCATAAAGTACTCTGCAGATAGTAGTAATATTTTATTGCTTGTAGAGTTAATCTATCAATTCTTTACTTAATTAATAAAAAGTCATTGATATAAGATAACAATTCAATAGATTTTTAAAATAACCTCTTTCATAAATAAGCATTTTAATTTTTCTTTTCAATATAAAATCCATCCCAAAAAAATTACTAATTTAAAATGTAATAATTTATTGCTTGTAGTGATAATCTATCAATGCTTTATTTTATTAAAAAATTGAAGAAATTAGAAAAAATATCATTGATGTAAGGTAATAATTCTGTAGATAATTATCGAAATAAGCAATTTGATGAATAAGCATTTTCATTTTCCTCTTCAAAATAAAAGTATCCGTTTCAAAAAGTACTTTATAGATTAATATAGAAAAAAGAAATAGATAGAAATTAGATAATAGTAATCTTTTATTTCTTGTAGTGTTAATCTATCAATGCTTTACTTAATTAATAAAGTAACGAAATTAGAAATAATCATTGATATAAGATAATAATTCTGGAGATAATTAAAAAATAAGCAATTTGATAATAATAGAATTTCTCAAAAACGTCTCTTATAATAATATAATAATCCATTTGATTAATGAATATGATAATTGTTAAAGGGAATAGTTATATATTACTCTTAATTTATCTTTAAATTGTGTAGTTTAATGAAATCGCTATCTATATCGCTGGTGGAAATAAATTATAATTTTCCTTTCAATAGAAAATACCCATTTTGTATTCTATTTCATGAATAATAATAACAATTATTCATTTTGCATGTCTTAATCGTTTCATATTATGTATAATTGCTTAAGGGATAAGTTGCAGAAAAGTTGGAAAAAACTTATTTGGTGAAAGACAATTACCAAACAGATCATTTTTAAAATGTCTACAATACTGTCTAGACTATTCATTAAATAATTACAATAGCAATCTAGATTTTTCTTTAAGTGTGTAATACAGATGGCACAATAGTGTTGAAAACAAGCTGCAGAAAGTTAGAAGAAAAACTCATTTGATATAAGTTAATTACTCAGCCAGATAAATGGTAATCTAAATTATCCACTTAGTTGTTGTCTAAGCAATTTATATGTCATCACTAAATACTAATCAAATATATAGATATCTATACATAATGCAACTATTTTATGTTTATTTATTGTAATTTAAAAATCATAGCACAGAAAGCTGGATATCTTTCTTTGAATTTATGACACTTTGATATATGCATTACTTAAAATCGTGAAAAGTTTTTTATTATAATAAAAAAGCATAGCTAAATACTAAAGATATGAAGATTGAGATTGCATAATAGATTAAATATCTTTCTTTTCGAATAGCATTTTTCTCAATTTTAATTTTCATTAGTATTTTTATCTACAACAAAGCATACCAAGTAAGATAAGTTATAGAAATCAGGGAATGTTAGTTCGTATGTGCTTTCATAAATTTGAAACTAAAGGTGTCTGGGAAATTACTGAAAGTCGATTTTGGTATTTAATGAATGTCGATTTGATCAATTTTTGTATTTAGTAGAGATAGGCTTAATTAAGTGTTTTTGGTTTCGTAGTAGTGTGGAAGTTGATCTGATTAGCTGTATTTAACTGTAATAAATATCTTTATTATCCATAAAATTATGGATCTTGTTTTGGAGAGTGCAATTTTTCGTATCCCCTATTTTTCTTTAACAGCCTTTTTTTACATATATATTTAAATTTCTTTTACGAGCTAATAATTATTTAATTAAATAATGTAAAATTGTTTTAAAATCTCGTCTGGTGAAAGCAACAATAATTTTATTTCAAAGTGAAAATGAGATATTTTCAAGAAAAGAAAATCGTTTGGAATTTAATTTTTTAATTAATATAATATTAATTCTTAATTTAATTTTTTTTATTATCTTAAAGATTGCTGTTATGCGTTTTGTTCTTACATTAAATTCTAAATTTTATGGGTAATCTATTTATCGGCCCAAGAAAATTATATTTTCTTTTGTATCTATATTTTTATTAATTTATATTTTATTGTATTTATATTTTTATTAATTTTAATTAATTTTTTTAAAGGGGCAATCAAACGTTCATTATAAAAATGTAAATTTGTAACTCGCAAATAACTGATTTAGTTAAAAAATATTTTATCAAAAGAATTTTAATATATATATTTATATGAATCTGGAAATTTGTCAGTTATTTATTTATTATAAATAACAGACAAATTCCCAGATTCATTGAAATAAGGCATTGAAAATTTCAGTACTATTTTAGAAATTTAATTTAGATTAAGAGCAAAGGAGACGTAAAAAGAATAAAAAAAGGAAGAGAAGTAAATGGAGAATTAGAGAAGTAAAAAAAAATGTAAAGAAATGCATTTATATTTTACAAAATATAATTAATACTTATAAAAATAACTCGTAACAACTGTTAAAAACAGGCGAAGGAAATTAATTAACTATTTCTCGATTATTTCCTCTTACAATTAATGCCTTAAATACATTCTCTGAGTAACTTTTGCTACGACCAATAAAAGTTCTCCAATTACTTAGCAATTAGTTTCAGTAAATGAGCTGACAACATTCATGTTGCTAAGCAAAACGAAATCCAGGAATCCTGCTATCTTACAGTGCCCAGAAATTGGGAAATACCTGGGTTACTGAAAGGAAGATGTTACGAGAATTCTGGTATTAACTCTCTTCAGAGATACTGTCACATATGTCCATTTTTTTACCTAAAATTATTCTAACTGAAAAAGAAATTAATTTATTGGTGTATTTAACTGTATATTTATAAAGGACAAAATTTGTGTGTGTAGTTCTCGTAACTTTAAAACTATTTCATTTAAAGGATTTTACTAATTCGATTATTAATCACATATATACTTATTGGCATATTTTTGCATTTTTAATCGTTTTTATGTGTAGATATGGCATCGTCCTACAGTGAAAGCCGTTAAAATGAGAAAAGATAACAAAAGAATTGAGATTTGTAAATTATGGATCCAGTATTTCAAAATTTAAAAATAATGAAATGATGGAAAAATTGTATGAATCTTTGAGGGAATTTTGGGATAGCCATGATTATCTTCCTATTTAATGGAAATTTTGAAAGTGGCATCATCAAAAACCACACAAAATAATATTTGCAGCTGAACCTATAAATGGAATAAAATATCGAGGAAAATGCTGTAAATGAGAGTTTAGTTAATAGAAAATTGTGACTACATTCCAATTTGTGTTGGTGCAAAAATTATCCTTGGCTATTGAACATGTTCTTGCAATATCGTAACTAACTTCTGTTTCATGTATTGGTTGAACTTGTTGATGCCCTTGTAATATAGTAACTAGAGATTAAAATATCGGACCAAAAGTTCAATACCGGTATTCGGTATTTTTTAAATTTTAATACCGGTAGTAGAAATTTTAGAAAAAGAAAGAAAATACAGGTGGTGTTTTTTTTTGCTTTATTTACCAGTTTTATTAAAGAATGTAAGTATCACAAAAAAACACTCGAAATGGCAAACCATCCAATGCTATAATTTTACTTATAATTTCATCCAAATTATCTTTTATTTTTCAAAATAATCTAAAATCCCTGATGGCTTGGTCTTAGAAACTGTGCTTAAGTTTGCATCACAATAAGATTATTTCCTCTTTAACAAACTTGTATCATGTTTAGTTTTTAAACGTGTATGGAGTCAGCTTGTACTTCTTCCATTCACTTTAATAACTCTTGAACATTTTTTTACATTGTGCCTCCATATTTTTTTCATCACATAAATAATGAAACCAAACCGAAGTATTATCAACTGATTTTTTTATGTTCTTTAAAGTTATTCTTATTCATTATTAATGGGTATTATTTATGAGTATATATATATATATAATAAATCTGGAAAATATTTTGAACTCTAAAGTATGATATACAAAGACAATGTGAATAATAAATTCATCAATTTAAAAAATATCGAAATATTACACACTTTCTTCACAACTACAACCTTGTTTTCAAGAATAAGAATTTCTGATTTTCAGATAAGAATTTTGAATAAGAATTCACAGATAAGAATAAGAATTTCACAGTTAAGAATTCTAAATTTCTAGCAAATACCGAAAAAACGGTATTTAAACTTGTGAATACCAGTATTACAAAATTGTACAAATGGCTCAAAATACCGGTATTCGGTATCCCGGTATACCGGTATTGCAATCCCTAATAGTAACTTACACTTATAATACTCCATGATTTAAGGAGCAAGATAACTAAATATTTTATTCTAAAATTATTTTCACTTTTTAAAAGTAATAAGATTGAAAATAGAAAATTGGATATGTTTTAATCCATTCTTCTATTAGTGTGAAAAAACTTTTTTCGTAGTCCATTTTTTTCTACATCTTCACAATATTCCTGAAAAATTCAATAAATTTATAAAAAGCGATTCAATGTTTCTATTTTTATTTAGCAATTATACATTTCTAAGAATTATTTTAAAATGAAACTATTTTTAGTTAAAGCAGAATTAGTAATCAATAAAATAAACTAACACCGGATAATTACTGCTAACTAAATTCATTATTTCCTTAACATTTAAATTATTAATAGGTATTACCAAAAATATTAATTTCATAAGTAATTTATTTCAGAAGTAATTTATTTTAGTCTTCAATAAAATTAAATCAACAAGAAACTAAACAATAAAAAAAATATTCTACGAATGATTTTTATACATTTTTGGAACCTTAAAAGATATTTTTTTAATTAAAGCAGAATTAGAAACCAATAAAATAAATTAACACCATATAATTATTGCTGCTATTGCTTGCCATCTGAACATTATTTCCTTATCATTTAAATTATTAATAGATAATAGTAAAAAAAATTAATCTATTGTAAAAAAGATTAATTTTATAAGTAATTTATTTCAGAAATATTTTGATTTTAGTGTTCATTAAAAATGAATCAATAAAAAACTAAACTAGCAAAAAAGTTCTACGAAATATTTGTACAAATTTTTTGAGCCCCAAAAGGTATTTTTTTGTTCTTTTGACGCCAATTATAGCGTTTTTTATTATTCATAAAGTGCAATTATTCTTTTTAGCTTCTTAATTAGAGTGGTTAATCATCATTAGCGGTTGTGGTTTGAACCGTCATACACAGGAAAAAACAGAGTAGCGAAAATAATTGAGGCAAACCAGTATCGAATTTTGTATGTAACTAATTAAATAAAAAAAATTCTACTGTTAATTCTTTTTAAAAATAAAGTTCGAGTTATTTGCATAATTTGATAAAAGCTTATTCTTTTACTGATTAAAAAATAGCAGAAAATTTCATAAAAGTCAAACGATTTTTTTTTTTTTACCTGATTTAAACAGTTAGTAAATATTCGGAGTTTTGGTAAAATCATTATGAATATAAAATTATTTTAAAATAATATATTTTGGAACAAATAATTTTTATTGATCTTTTTCATGAAAATTTATAAAAAGTATTAAAAACAGTTTCTTTTCAACAGCTGTTTTCTAAATCAATCATAGGTATATCAACTGCAAATTATTTTTTGTTATTAAATATGAAGATTTCTGATACAAAAAAAATATTAAATATTTAATGTTTTCGTAAAATCAATATTAATATAAAATTATTTTTAAAACTATATATTTTGTAACAAATATTTTTATTGATCATCTTAATAATGAAAATTTATAAAAAGTGTTGAAAATTGGTTTTTTTTTTCAACAGCTGTTTTCTAGACTTAAATCTTAGGTATAGAAACTGTAAATTATTTTTTTTTATTAAATATGAAGCTTTATTACACAAAAATATTCTTTTTTTTAATCATATAAGGACATAATATTGTTTTAAAATAAAGTATTTAAAGCTGTAAAACATTTTTTTTTTAAAGTTGTTTTTTTACAACTTCTTATATAGTATTATATATAGAGAGAGAGCTATATAACACTTATACCGTTTTGAATAGTACCTCACAAGCTCATAATCTAGATTTATATCACATATAAAAACTTCAGTTTATTATTTGTAATTATACATACAAATATGAAATTATTATATATTTCTTTAAATATATAATAATTTTTGTTTGTTTGATATTTTCTTTTATAATCTGTAATAAAAGCAATAATTTATATATGCAATGATTAACATTCAACCTTTTTTTATATATAATTTTGATTTTTTTATCTACTGTTTGACTAACTATTATTTTCAAAGCATACATACTTATTTCACAATTATTTTGTGCAAATTCAATAATAATTTTAGATGCATTTTAATGTCAACAACAACCTCATTTTAGTTCAAAATTTTCTAATAAAAGAAATATATCCTCCTATTGAATTTTATAACTGCTGTCTAACTACACACTAAAAAATGTTTAACCAATCGATTCCTACATCTTGAACTAAATTTGATATTATTCTTCCCCTTTTGAAATAACAATATGACTGTAACAAGCAGCAATTTTTTTTCCTTATCTTCCAATGACAGCACGCGCAATAAAGCCATAAAAGCAAGTTTAAACTGCCGTTTTAAAACCTAACTATAAAGCATATCATATTTTTATCACGTTCACGAATACACGAAGAGCGAAAGGAAGTTTCACTTTATGACACATTTCCTGAAAAAATAATAATTCTTTTATTTCGTGATTATGTCATAAAGTGTCCAATTCTTTTGTGATTCAATTTGCACTTAAAAAGAAAGGGCTTTTATTTTGATTCAAAAGGAATATTTTAAAGACGTGAAAATTTTTTTAAAGAAGTACTGTGAAAGATATATATTATCATTGGTAAAAATGGAGTTCCCTTTGTAAAATTCGTTGCGTCTTATGTTAGCAAAAAAGACTATTAGCCAAAAGACTTGGCCAAAACTTTAGCCAGATCAAACACAGCGAAATACCTGGTTTTTCAAAACTTGTGAAAGATATATATTATCATTGGTAAAAATGTCGTTTCCATTGTAAGATTTGTGACGTCTTATGTTAGCAAATTAGACTATAGGCCAAAAGACTTGAACAAAATTTTAGCTAGACCAAACATGGCCAAACATACATTTTAAAAAATTCATGAAGAATTAATGATTTTGGCATTTGGATGAAATTCGTGAAAGTGAATCCATCGAAAGAAGGTTTTCAAAACTTGTAACTTCTATGGAGGAAAATGAATTTCAAAAAATTCATGAATTTTGAGCATTGGGAGGAAATTTGTGAAAGTGAATTCCTAAGAAAAACACCTGAAGAACTATTTGCAATTCAATCCAAGTAGTAGTATTTGTACAATCTGCAATATCAAATGAACACAGTAAAATTAAATTTTAATTAATAGAAAGTGTTTTTATATACTTCAATTTTTTTGATGATACCATTATTTATGTTCTGTTAAACTTATTTTATGTTTCATAATATCAGGACTCACTTCATCATCATTAAATAGCTTCGGTTATGTGTACATGTGTGGCTTATGCAAGTGCATATATCTACGATCTTTTATTATTTTTGTCAGTCTAGTAAGAAAAAAAACATATATATTCAAGATAAATTAAAATTCGTAAATGGGTTTCCTTTTTTATATTTATAAATTCCTAGAAGCAAACAAATGAAATGGTAAACTAGTTTCAATATATTTTTTTATTTATTTAAAGCAGTTTTAATGGCTAATTACTTTTGCAGATATAAATATATTTTTGAAGACACATTCAGTAATAAATTGCAATAAATATTGCAGTTCTGATTAATAACAAATACTCGTTGTATAAGTGAATGTTTTAAGTTTGCAATGACAAATAAATAGTAAGTTGTAAAATAAATAAATAATTTTTGTAAATGAACATTGTAGTTCTGATAAACTTAATTCTGATAAATTGAATGTTGCAATTCTGCTTAATAACAAATATTGATTAATGTGTATAATTTAATGTATTAATTGTACAATTGCAAATAAGTATTAAATTGTAAAATAATTAATTAATCTTGTAAATAAGCTTTGCAGTTCTGATAAACTAATAAGGATTGAAATTCTGGTTAATAACGAATACTCGGCGTATAATTGAATGTATTAAGTGTACAATAACAAATAAATTGTAAGTTGTTAAATAAATAAATAATCGTTGTAAATAAACATTGTACTTCTGATAAATTGCAATAAAGATATAGTAGCATTTCATTAGAAATTTTGTGATAGCTCTGCAATAAATATCCTTTACTTTCGTTTAGAAATATACATTATGCATGAATTTCTATGTTTTATTTAACTAATTTCAGGGACATAAATCCAAAAGAACCTTTGTATACGAAACTTACCTTTACCTTTTGTTAACTTATTATTTACCTTTATATAAGAATACCTGTATATATACATATATGAGTATATAAAATTATTAATGTAAAAGTAAGCATATTAATTAACTCAAACTAAACAGATTATTGTCAATCTAGATTGTCATATAAAAAAGATTTTTTACTGGAAAAAAAATTTATCAGATAGAATAAAATATGTACTGAACAATAAGATCAAAAATATATATTAGTTCTCTCAGAAAAAATATTTTTTTAGAAATACTTTCTTAAATTCATTTGAAAAGGATACATTTTCATTACGTTTCCAGTATATAATAACAAACTTTTCTCTCCCCAAAAAAAGCGAATTAAAAACACTAACTCGTAGCTTTAAGTTACATTATTTCGTAATTGGAAAACAGGAAAAGTATCTCTTCGTTTCGTTTTCTGTTGAACTCAAGATCAGATTGCAGAGAAAACGACAGTCGTTGCTACGACATCATTATTTATTTTTTCTCCTGTCATGATTACATTCGTTAGTTTATCATTGAGTCCCATAAAAAAAAATGTCTTCATTTCGACAAAATTTTGTTATCATTATAACTGTAAAAAGAGTTTCCAATTTCATCTTGTCCTAAGAAATTCGTGTTCTTAATGTATTCTTGCAAAAAGGCCTTCTAGCTTTTTTTTAATGTTCATTACAGGAACAAATAAGAAAGAAAACATCATTTTGTAGGTTACTCCATGAATAAAAATTGAAGTAAATTCATGAATTTATTAATGTTGCTTTTATGTTGGCCTTTTATTTACTGAGAAACATATTATGAAATAAAATCTAGTACTCAGCCTAAAATTAACTAGATTCCATCTTATTTTGAAATGAACATTTGTAATTTGTTTTTGGCAATTCAAATAACAACAATTTTTTTGGCTCAAAGAAATATATTTTTAGGAAGACCATTTAATTATAATGCAATTCTATTTCATCAGAGATTGAGATCTATTCCTATTAAAGGACTATTACCTATTATTTTTGTCTCAAAGCGATATATTTCAATAGGGCCATTTAATTACAATGAAATTCTATTCCATGAAAGATTGAGATCTATTCCTATTTCTATCTATTGATTTCTATTCCTATTAAAGGAGGTTTTATTAAAGTTTTACCTTAAGACGAATTAAAAATAATAGTTTAAAAATTATTTTCAACCATGCAACATATTTTATGACTTATTTAGTTTTCTTTACATGTAATTCAAACCTAAAACAGTAAAATATGTTTTTCTTACGATGTGTTCAACCGTTCTTCTGCCATACATACTGAATAATAGTGAATGTGTTACAAATGTGAGACACAGAAACGCCAGATTTGTACTAGATTAGACACCATAGCGTATTCAGTATTATTATTTCAAGATTAAGAAATAACTTTTAAGGCATTAAGAAAATAGAAAAATCAAAATACTTTTATCATGAAGAAATAATCCCAGAACCTCTTAAAAAAATCATAATTCTTGATCAAAATAACGATTTTCATACAAAGGAAAATAATGTAAACAAACGTATTTGGTAAATATTTACAATTTTCAGTTTTCCAAGCTTTTTTTAAAAAATAGTTCCCAAAATATATTCCTTAGTACATTATGTGCCTATCTTTGAAACCTTAAAATATTTAGTTGTAACTTCAAAACTCTTTAACCCTCTAATTTCCTACTTTAGCATGAAAAGTTAAATCGAAACTATTTATGAGGAAGCACAGCATTGGTGGTTTAACCATGTTTACCCACAAACTTTTAATGTAAAGCCTAAAAAGTTGCGGTTTATCCTCATTAAACCACAGCCTTTTACACTTTTGTTGAGATTGGTGGTATAAAGAGGATCAACTGTAATATTTTGAAATATAAACATATTTTGCAAGATACATTTATACTACATAAATATTTTACGTAATATTTATTTAAGATACACTATCTGGAAGAAAGTGACGGGACACCCCTCGAAAAGTAGAAAAGTCGACAATACAGCTGACACATGAGCAATAATAAGTATCACATGTCAGCCATATCTTATAAATACTCTGTGGAATCGACTAGAGTTGTTTTTTGTCAAGATGCCGCCACGGGAAGAGTTGTCTGAGTTCGAGAAAGGTGTGTTGGTTGGATTGCATCTTGCCAAGGTGTCAATTAGGGAGATATCCCGTCTCCGTAACTGCTCAAAATCAACTGTAGCACGTGTTGTGTGTCGCTGCAAGACTGAGGGACACTGTCAGAACAAACCCCGAAGTGGACGACCTACAGTTCTCACCAGCAGGGACCGGCGGGTGCTCGACAGGGAGATTCGAAGTAATCAAACATCCATGGATAACATCGCTAATGAGTTTAGACAAGCCACAGGTGTGGCTGTTTCGACCAAGACTCTTCGTATCGAGACCCATAAGTTAGGTTACACTGACGTTTGGCGGCCCAAAAGCCTTTGATTACGAAAACCAACAAAGCACGCCTTCGATGGGCCAAAGACCACCGTACTTGGACTCTTGACTGGAAACGCGTCCTTTGGAGTGACGAGTCACGATTTACCCTTTTCCGTTCCGATGGACGTGTTTGGGTATGGCGTTTACCAGGAGAACACCTTTTGCCCGAGTGTGTCGTCCCAACTGTAAAGTTTGGTGGAGGAGGATTGATGGTATGGACCTGTTTCTCCTGGTATGGGGATGGCCCACTGGTGAAGGTTGATGGTGCGATGAATGCCGATAAATACTGTGATATTCTCGACAATCATGTCCTTCCTACCTTGTGTGCAACGTACGGTATGATGATTGCTGGTATCAAGACGACAACGCAACATGCCATATTGCAAGGAGGACTCTTGACTGATATGTGAACAAGAACGTTAAACGCATGGAGTGGCCGGCGCAGAGCCCTGATCTTAACCCAATTGAACATCTCTGGGACGAATTGGACCGTCGGTTGAGGGCCTGCACCCCACTCCCCAAAAGCAAGCCTGAAGTATGGAACTTCCTGTTAAACATTTGGAAGGAAATTCCTCTTGCCACTATGGCTAATTTAGTGGAAAGCATGCCCAGAAGGGTTACAGCTGTGATCGCAGCCAAAGGAGGCCCTACCTCCTATTAATTTTAATAAATATGGGTTTATGTCGTTATAGTGTCGTGTCCCGTCACTTTCTTCCACATAGTGTACAAAGACAATTAATGTATTATATTAATAATATCTATATATTATTATTATAATATTATATAACAATATAAATATATATAATAATAATATTATATTATATAATAATATAAATATTTTATTTAACAATATTTTTTATAATTATTTATGTTTGTTATTATTACGTATTATATAATATTTATTATGTTATAAATATTTATATATTTATTTTTTTATATAAGTATTTTATTATATTTTTTTATATAAGTATTTTATTATTTTTTTTTATATGATATTAAGTATTTTTATAAATATTTTACCTAATATTTTACGTAATCTTTATGTACAAATATTGCATATTCCTATAACATTTACATTATATATAAGTTAAAACAGTTTAATATAAATTATTTACATTAATAATTTATATTAAGCTATTTTTCCCCCTGATTTATTATAAGCATCCACCGAAAAAAATAATATCGTCATAAATCAAAAATATGGACCAAAAAAAATTATTTTAAGGTTAATTATTTAAATGTTCCCTAATTAATCAACTCGCTGAAGTAAATCTCTAAAACTAATTTATCAAAGGTCTTATATTCTAAAATGTCTGACACGAAGAACCATAAAAATGGTATGCAGACGATTTTCTGTGGAGTCATTAATTAAATGAAATTCAGAAAGTAAATTTTGGCAACTTAATCGAAGATAACGATTTTATAATTCTATCAAATAACAAGTGCTAGTTTAAACTCGGATTTATTTAAATTTCATGAAACAACACTTATATTTTTTTAATTAAAAAGTTTATTTAAATTGTTTAACAAATATTCTTTATATTCTATAGTCTAAACTTTCTAACTTATAGTTTTTCCAGACGTTTTATCTAATAAATTATTATTCAAAAGTCTAAAAAATAATTGGTCAAACAATTAAATTTCTTTTTTTTAAAGTTTTGTATATTAATTTGATTTTTCTGAACAAAATATGTTCAGTAATATATTTAAAATATACGTATATTTTACGAAAATATTAATTATTCAGTAATAAAAGCAATGATTTTATTATATTAAACTGAAAAAGATTGTACGAATGTAAGCATAAATATAATTTATATAAGATTCTAAAAAATAAACAGCTGTTTTTTTTAAATTTTATTTAACTTTATTATTAATTTAACTTTAAATCTACAACATATTCAGTTTAAAGAATTCATAACAAGTTAATAATAAATAAAATTAAAAAATATATTCATAAGATCTTTACTAAATTTTAATTTATAACACTATTTAATTTGAATGCATCCACAATTCTGATAAATAACACGTGCGATTATTGTATAAATGTTAATCATAGAATGCCTTTAAAGAACTTAAACAACGTTAAAAAATTTTAACGTTTTTCATAATGCTTCAGTAAATTTATAAGAAAATATAAATTTTTACTATAGAATTAAGTTTCATTTTTAACATTAATTTAATTGAAATCAACATATAATAGGAAAATAAAATTATTAAAATTAATAAAATTAAAATAATTAAAAAATGAACTAAATTAAATATAATAAAATTATTAAAAATAAATAAAATATTAAAAATATTTTAATATTAAATTATTAGATTATTAAATTATTTAAATATTAAGTATTAAAATCATAAAATTATTTAAAATATTCATTTTATTTATTTAATCATCATTTCTATAAATTTTAAATTCATTTTTGAGAAATATTTTAAAATCCATATTCTAAAATAATTGCAAAAAACAATAAGTAATAAATTATAAATTTGATTACCTGTTCAATTATTTTTTTGTATTTTAAATTGTGTTAAATAAATAAACAAAAAAATAATATATTAAATTTGAAATACCAATTCGTAAATAATATTTTGAAAATCAAGTATTAATTTCGAAAGTTTTATACAAAATTTATTATTCAAATATTAATTCATTTATTTTCAAACATTTTTTTCTTACTTTTTATTTTATTTTTAGATTATCATGACACCTGAAATAAATAAGTGTTCATAAATAAGCTGAATTTTTTAATTAATTATTTAAATAAAAAAAATATTTTGTAAAACAGATCTTTAAGTATCAATCTCCTTGCAGTAAACTGTTATATAAAACTCCACTTTCAAATATTTCAAATTTTTTAGAAATATTTTAAAATCCATTCTCTTAAAATAATTGCAAAAACAATCTATAAACTGCAAATTTGAAACCATGTTCAATTATTTTCTGTGTTGTAAACTGTGTCAAATAAAAAAATAAAAAATAATATATTAGATTTGAAATACCAATTTGTAATTAATATTGTAAAAATCAAGTATTAATTTCGAAATTTTTATGCAAAATTTGGTTTCATTTTCCAACATTTTTATTTTATTTTTAGAATTAATTTACATCTGAAATAAATCATTTTTTATGAATAGGCTTTTTAGAATTTAACAAATAAAATAAAAAGAAACATTTTGTAAGACATGTCTTTAAATATAAAACTCCATGCAGTAATCTGCTATATAAAACTCCACTTTCATATATTTATTAAATACATTCTAGCTAAAGCAACTATTTCTCTTCTAGGTTTAAACTAAATTTTATTTATTTATTTTTCTTAGTGCAAATATTTCTTTTGAGTTTCACAAACTTTTCCCCAAGTAAATTTGAAAAGAATCCAAAATTAGAGCAGCATCCCATAAAATTGAATTTGTCTCGATGCTGATTAAATGAAAAGACCTGGGTTTGGGTGATTTATTTCCTAAATGGGTCAAAGCATTCCTGGCTCGATAGTAGTGATTCGATTTGGTACTCACAATCTTTAACGTTTTTTCCAGAGGAAGAATTTGGTACTACTAGATACAATCAAATAAAAAAGTGAAATAATATCTATGTTATGTAATATCTTAAGAACATAGTATAAGTCTTCAGATATAATTGATTAAAAAGTATTAAAAATCAATGAATTTTAGCTACATTAAAACTATTTAGTAAATTCGTAATTTTAAGTTTAATGCTACAGGAATTACAATATTATAATTCAAATGTACAATTTCCCCATTTTAATAAAACCATTCTAAATTTAATGAACCTTGATTTAAAGAATCAATTTATAATAGCAAATTTAAAAAGGAATTTTTTTAAAAAAAATTTCATTTAGAAAGAAGCTACCTGTGTCTTATAAAATATTTAATGAATGCATTGTTTTTAAAAACATTTCTTTCATTTTTTCAATAAATTGAAAGGACTTTTTCAAATCATTACTATTTTTAACCCATGAATTATTTAAAAACCCCATACACTTTAAATAATGATTGTATCGACTAATTGATAATAGTTGCTTATCGATAATAATTTTGATATTAAATATTTTCTTACATTTATTCTTTACTCACAATCTTTAAAGGTTTTTTCAAAGCAAAAATTAAGTACTACTAGATACAATCAAATAAAAAAGTGAAATAATATTTATGTAATCTTTTAAGAGCTAATAATATTGATTGTTTTAATGTTTCAATTTATCAATGCAAATTTAATGGATTTATTTTTAAAAATTTTATTTAATAAGAAACAACTTTCGTCTTATGAAATAATTAATTAATGCATTATAATTAAATTTTTTCTTTCATTTTTTTAATAAATTGAAAGAACTTGTTCAAATATCCCTTTATTTTTAACCTACGAATTATTTAAAAACCTACACTTTAATTAATGATTGTATTAACTAATGGATAATAATTATTTATTGAAAATAATTTTGGAATGATTAAAACCCGCCGTGACTTCAAATTTAAAATTTTAAATGTAATGAACAAAATTAATTAATTTATCTTCAGATGGTTAATTTAAACCAACAAAAGATAAATTTAATGTACTTTTTTTAAAAAAATAAATTACTTCATTTCCTTGAATTACTCACATTAATTTTAATATTTTAAGAATTTTCAAGGAATTTTAAATTATTTTTAAAATTCCAAATATTATAATTTAAAATTTTAGTGAGTAATTCTTAAAATATAAATTTTTAACAATCAATATTATTTTTTCAATTTTTTATATAATATGACGAATTTTAACTATGACCCATTTTAACCTACGAATTATTTAAAAACGCCATACACTTCAAATAATGTTTGTATCAACCAATTGATAATAATTTGGAAATATAATAATAATTTTAAATGAAAAACCATCTTTTAGATTTTATATACTTAATTTAACGTCACTCATTAATACAACTAACATCAGAATCAAACACAGATATTTTAGAAAAGAGATTTCAAAAAAGTGTAATTATGAATTATGAATTATATATGGCATTAAAATTTGAAGATGATATTTGATGACTTATATATATATATATATAATTGTGAGGTTTGCTATTTAAATATTGAGGTAAGTAAAAATAAGTATTATTTAATATAAAGTGATATTCAAAAGTCAAAACTTAAACCATCTAAAATGCTGTGTTTTAATAAATGTAAAGCTTAAATAAACAGAATACGCTTTAATATCTATAAAGTTTTTTCCTTTGTTTACTCAATTGTTGAAGCTTTACAACTATTTATACGTACTTGTTGCTTTGTTGAATTCAATTTATATGGAGTTTTTTTTTTCTTTTTATGCCTTATAAAAAAATGTCCCAGGCATTTTGCCAAGCCATGCAGCCAAGTTGTTCTATTTTTGTGTTCTTCAGTCAATAATATTTCATTTCAGATGCATCATAACATTTCCTACTCCATTATTAATCTTAAGAAAAAAATCTAAGGATAAAAAAATGATTATGTATCTTGATCAAATATTTTTACTTATTTGATTTGTTAAATGACACAAACTTTTTTGAGTCAATAAGGGTTAAATAAATGAATAAGGATTTATAAATTAATTATCTTTTAGATTGATTAATTTATTAAATAATTTACAAATTAATTAATTAATTTAATAATTATTTTTTTATAATTTAAAAACATGCAATTATAAGTTAATTATATTTACTATGTTTATAAAAATGTTAGTATTTAATAATAAAAATTTAATTAATCTTTTATTTTTCTTGTAATAGAATATAAAATTCACGGTAGGCATTTTATTAAAATAAAAGACATTACAGGTAGTATCAATTTTAAAAAATACAGTTTTTTTTTAAAGGCATTCTCTCACATATCATATAAAAAAAGATAACTACTTTACAACTTCAAGGTTATTTTATATCTGTTGAGATTTTAATAGAAATGTTTTAGCAAAATTATTGAAGAAAACAGTTTTTAAATACACAAGTGTTAGTTTCAGTTTTACATAAATTCTCATGAACAAAAAAAATAAGCAAGTGTTTCATGTATCCTCGAATTAAGCCCACATGCAATATTCATTAAAAGAATTTATTCAGTAAAAATACTTAATAAAAGTTATCGTCTTTTTTTTTCAGAATTAAAAAAAATGGGAAAAAATAAATTTATTTTATGTAGTATAGTGAAAAACATACTATTAAAGAAAAAGAGGAGTTAGTTCGTATTTGCTGGGTTAATAGTGTTTCATTGACTTTTCTTAGTTATATTACCAGTAAGAAAGGTTTTTTTTTAACCATGTTATATAAAAGTTATTCTGCATTTGTGTTCTAAGCCATACAATGGCTTATAACTATAAAGATAAAGAAGGATGAAATATTATAATGAAATTGTATTTGTCTCAAATTCAAGTAATTCATTAATTTTACTGTCTGTTGAATATAAGAATCCTTAACTAATTGTTCAGAAAATAAAAACCTTAATGGGTGTTTTTCTAAAAAACATTTTATTACTCCCCTATTAATTATTTATTAAGTTTTAAATACAAACATCCTAACTTTCACGTGCAAACAAAACAAAATCTTTTAAACTGAAAATGCTTAACAAAATGTTTGAATAAAAACATAGTAAATTTAATTAATTTCTTTCTTGGAATTCATACATATTTAACTGCATGAATTATGTTAACTCATTTAAAAAAACTTTAATATTGGGTAGCATAAAAATTTAGCTTATTTTAGGGACACAAATATTTTGGGACTAATATTTTATTTATCAAAATATTTACAGCACTTTCAGTTAGTTAATATGTCAAAATAAAATATAAATTTAAAACAATGCCATTTTTTTCTCGGTTTAATTTATTTTTATTTAAAGAAAATATGTTTTCATTTACAAATAAAATATCTTGCATATATATTTTATTTGTTAATGGTTTCACCATGTGTAATCACATAGAAAAAAGTAATAATTCTCTGATTGTGAGTGAAGGCAGATAAGCACAATGAACTAGATATTCCAATCCTAATTGCATTATTTTGTCTTTCTGTTGCATTATCTGTTTTTTAGCATTATCTATTTTTTATCCCTATGAATTATTCAGCAATTCATTAAGAGAGATAATTTGTTTTCGATGTCATATATCATGTATATGATGACATGTATATAAAAGCCATTTATAAATTTTGGTGACAAACTCATCATAAATTTTATTTTATTTCAGTTTAGTATGGAGTGCATTTTTATTGGAGTAAATTACTAATGCTAATAGTCAAAACAAAAAATTTTTTATAAATTTAATTTTTATAATTATTAATAATAACAAAAATTACTATATTACTTTTCTTGAAAAGAATTTTTAATTTAAGGTTTTTAATTGTAATTAAAAATGTTTATTACTTAAAATAACTATTTTCATTATTTTAAATAAAGTAAGTCGAAATAAACTAATTAGCTGATAAAAAATTTGTAATAGTAAAGTTAATAATATTTATCTATAAAAAAGTTAATAATATTTATCTTTTAATAATTAAAATTAAATAAATCTTTTATTTTTTAATTGATTCATTTAATTCAACGTGTTTTATTTAAAATACTTTTATTGTAAATAAATATTTATATCTCTTTTTAAATCTTTATATTTCTTTTTAAAATAAGTATGAATTATAATTAGACTTATCACTGAAAATATTTTTTTAAATTATCATTTTCACTTTTTGTAAAAAAATGAGGGATGTAACGATGATTTCGTAGTAAATTTAACTGAAATTCAAAGCGATTTATTATTCATAAGAGATAAAAAAATTGCTTTGCCTCAAAATTGATATCATCTCCAAAGTTTTTTTATTGCTAATTGAAATAGAAATTTATAAATTTTAGTTATTCTTAAACATCATCTTATTTTTTAAGATTTAAATCTAGTTAACATACTACATAGATTTCATGTTTTTAACGACTCATTTTTACCTTAAAAAAATTTAACCACAGTTCAGAAGTTGACCTTTTTGGCCTTGAAATCTTTCTCTAAACAATAGCATAAATTAAAAATTTTAAAACAAACAGTTGTTGTTTTAGGTTATAATTTTTAATATTTAAAGCACCAAAAATTTTAATATTTCAACAACAATAATTTTTCAACGCTGAATATATGAGAGAGCAAAACTATTTTTGAACATTATGCAGAACTGACCCACATGGTTATTTGACTAATTCACTTAAACCCACATTATATATATATACATAATATAAAATAATTTTTAATATTTTATTTTAATTATTAGCGTTAATATTGTCCAAACTAATTATCAGTACAAGTGGGAAACATTAAAAATTTAGTTAAATGAAGCATTAAAATTCTTCTAACTTCACTGTCATTTCAATTTATACTATCATATAAAAACAAGTCGTAAAAAGAAAAAGAAAAATAATCAAAAATTATTCTATTATCCAATGCATAAAACCTTCGAATACATTATGCATGAAAACATCTGGTTAAAACATTTTCAATACATCTTTCAATTACGTGCCATAATGCCATAACTATTTTTATTCCAAAAGAATTGACAACCATATTGTTTTTTAGAATTCTTATTTGTGTTTTTGAACCATATGACAAAAAAAAATCTAGAAAACAAAATTCTACATTGTTCTAACATGATAAACCGTGTTCGATTTCTTGACATAAAATTTGATTCGCTGCTATTGTCGTCTGGTCGAGCATATTATCCAATGTTCTTTGTCTTTTTTTATCTGTATTAAGTCGTCCCGTTTTGTGATTGGTTGACACATTTTCACCAGTACTCATTATTCTTTTCACTTTACTTCACTCGATGAAGTTCCAAACCACCATCTTGGTTTTTTTTTTTTTTTTTCCTTTCAAGATGGGTTCTTTTGATTCTGTCACGTTCGCATCCGATCGCTTAGAAGTTGAAATAGACGACTAATATTTTTTTTTCCTTCGCTCTGTCTTTTTATGGTTTCTTAAGAAAACGGGTTTATCAGAAATCTTTTTTTAAGGTTTTATATTTTTTTAAATCGAAACTGTAAAGATTTGCTAGTAAAATCAGATTAACTTTCAAAATAAGATAATATTTTATTCGAAACTGTAAATTTTTTACTGAAAGTTTCATGATCGTATTAGTTTTTTAAATTTATTTGTGATAAATTATATGTGAATAAATTTATATGGGAATTTAAATTAATTGATTTATTTTCACTTTATCACAATAGGCAGTTGACTATTAATCTTACATATCTAATTGAATTCATTAATAAATCTTTGAGAATAATAACTTGATTTTGTTATATTAATATTTTAACTTTGTTTGTAATTCGTTACTTTTTTTTTTTTTCGAAATTATATCGTTATTCTTTCAATGCAAAAAACCAACTTAAGCTATGCATAAATTTTTATAGTATCATATATTCGAAGGAATAGATCATTTCTTAAATTACTCTGCAAATCATTACACTAGTTTAAGGTTTTACCAGCATATATTGAAATTAAAATCCCTAAATATTTCATAAAAATTATATATTTATTATTATAAATCTACAGCAATGTGACAAAAATTAATAATATATAGAAGGCATGAACAATAAGCTTTTTAATATTCAACAGATATTATCAATATCACAGATAATTTAACAGCCTTCAAATATGAAAATGTTAGCAGTAACAACGAAATTGTTATGGTAATTCAAAGAAATATGAGAAATATGGCAAATTCAATGTTTAGAAAAATTCTAACGAAGTTACTTAACTTTGCTGTGATTTTCTTTAATCACATTATTATTAATCAGAAAATTTTATTTCAGAACTCCAAATTCTTTAAGAATGATTTATTTGAGGATATTGTAACATTAATATATATATATATATATATATATATATATGTATATCAGTTATATATTAATAATAGCACTGTTCGTATGAAAGTTGATTACTTGCTTTTCTTGCTTGCTCTCAATTAAAGAATTTCATTTTCATCAGAAAAATTTATTATCTCACAACGTGTATTTTTGAATAACATGCCATGTTTCTTTAATTTACCATGTTTCCATTGGTCATATGACACATCAAAAATTCCGGAAGTTTATCTTATATGAACAAGACGCATAGTGTTTGACAGTCATTTTAATATTTTCTGAACATTGGTATATATATATATATATATATATATATCAGTTATATTTTAATAATAGCATTGTTCGTTTGAAAGTTGATTGCTTGTTTTTCCGGCTTGCTCCAAATTAAGAAATCCCATTTTCATCAGAAAAGTGTGTTATCTCACAACGTGTACTTTTGAATAACAATTTCAGACCACGCCATGTTTTCTTTATAATATTACACACCAAAAAGTCTCGACTTTTATCTCATGTTAACACGATACATAGCGTGATTCGTGGAAAAATGTCTTTTAACACCAAAGTACACGAAAGAAATGTCAATATGGTCACGCTCCGTTAGAAACAAATTATCTGGAAAATAAAATAAATAAAATATTAATTTTGCTGTTTTCAATACTTGCTTTTCCGCATTAATATTTATTCTAGTATATTTATAACAAGAAAATTACGAAATTTTAATTTATTTATTTTATCATAAAAAAATTCTGTAAAAGCAAAATCTGTTATGAATATTTATTGTAAAATAAGTGAAAACTTCGTTTCCTTTTTGAGATAAAAAAACAAGTAATATATAAAGAAAAAAATATTTTAAGTCAATTCCTACTTTTTTCTCTCTATATTGCAGAAAGTCCTTTATAAATAATTCTCAATCATTTTTGTAAGTTTATTTGGCGCCATCTATTGGTAGATATATGCAACTTAAATCTAAAAAAATATAATTAATTAATTAAATTTAATTAATTAATTAATATTTGAGAAAATTGTATTAACATCCAGTGTCATCCACTACAAGTTCAAAAAAATGTATTTGAACTTGAGTGGATGAATAAAAAATTACTTTATTAACGATTGAAAATTTGAACAAGATATATATAGGGAGAGTGTGAGCTAATAGAAGGAATTGAATAGCAGTGATTCAGTTTTTGTAATTCAGAAGTATTTTCATCATTAACCTATATAGCCATCATTAACCTCTCAGTCATTATAACGATCATCATCCTTAACCTCTTTCATCATTAACCTATGTTGATCTATGATGACGTTAGCTTGCGTCATAAATTAAGTTAATTTTTATTTAAAGGCTGCTATTGGAATAAATTATATATTTTATCCTTTTCTTAGTCTATTCAAAAACCTTTTTTGGCAAAATAATAAATATTCAATTTTTGACATTGAGATTCATAAATTAATTAATACTGGTAGTATGGAATAACTTTAAGATACTTCACAATAGTTTACATATAAAACTGAAAATTTCTAAAATATATATATATTATAAATATTGAAGTAAACAATTTTAAATATAAAAATTCAATTTGAAGTACACAAATAAACAAATCATTATCAATCCTAACTTCAAAAAAGAAATTTTTTTATTAACTATCTTGTTTATAGTCATAGTTGGAATGGAACCATTAAAAACAGGTAAGCTGGAAAATTAAATAATTATTTCTTTATTTTAATGTTTGAAAACAAGGGCTCAATAAAAAAACACTACTAGGATGCTTACAGGACCATTGAAATATGTCGTATTGGTTGAAAATTAACCAAAACTTTTCATAAAAAATAAAGACGAAATTTTAATAAATACCATTGTTGTTGTTGTTGTTGTTGTTGTTGTTTAAGTAAAAATTAGATATTTATGAAAGACGATAAAAAAAATTTAGAACTTTTATAGGGAAGGAAAATGGTTTAGCAATAAATCATTTTCACTGTGGCATTTATGGGTTTTAGATTGTTGTTTAGATAGTTAAATAGAGTGCAAAAGAAATTTATTGAACACATAGCTTTTTTATTAGTAAATATATTTGGTTTTGTATTCTTAATAGAAAAGTGTAATGAGCACCGAATGGAAAAGGTATTATACTGAATACATCGTACGAAACTTCACTAAGAAACTTGGCAATTTAAAGAATTAAAATTTGATGGGATTTTTCAGCAAACAATTCATGCTTATTTAGCAACTTTGATCCGAACTTTATCATTGGATATATTCATTCAATGTTCGATTCATAGTATGTTTCATTCAATGAATGACCTGAACCTCATTGTTTTGAATGATTTAAGATGGACATTCGTATACGTTCAATATTTGATGACCTATCATAGGAACTTGTGAATGGAAAGACTAAGACGGCAATTCAACTTTTAACTGTGAGCAATTTAGGCGATCTTATAAGGAGTTGTGATTTATTCAATTTTAAAATTCATATCGATGTTTAGTTTCCAGAATTTTAAATAATAAATAACAATTAGTATAAAAATGTGCTATTAATTATTTAGTAATTATACACATAATGATCATTCCATGAGTAGTATTCTAAAAGAATCATCCTGGTTTGATGGCATGAATTTAAAAATAGATTTGTTTAATATACTCATAGATGTATTTGGAAAAGTAAATGTAAATGATAGCATCTATATTTATAATGATAATGAAAATTACGTTGTAAATTGTTTTACTTTTTTTATAATGATCTACTAAAATATTTACTTCTATCCCTATTTAAATAAATAATTTCATAATTTGAGCTTTATCATTCGTTCAATGAATGATCGGAACAATGAATGGTGATTCATGTACTATATCGTTCACTGACTGACCGGAAAAATGAATGGTGATTCATGAACTATACCGTTCAATAAATGATCAGAACAATGAATGATTCATGAACTATATCGTTCAGTGAATGATAATTCATGATTCATATCGTTCAATGAATAATGGTTCAGGAACTATTTAATGAATGATAGAAACAATGAATAATGTTTTAAGAACTATATCATTCAATGAATGATTGGAACAATGAAGGATGAGTCCTGAACTATATCATTCAAAGAATGAACGGAGCCTCAATGTTTCGAATGATTTAAAAAAGACATTTTTATATGTTCAATATTGTTAAATCATTCTCAGTAGATGGTTTAACAAACGTTTCATTTTTGTTTCTTTCAATTCTGGTTTCTTTTAGATGCAAACTACTTCTTCAGTTGTTGTTTTAATAAATGTTTGGCAAAATTGTCTATATTTGCTGAATAGGTTTCACTTTTAAATTAGCAAGTAGATATTTTATTTAGCAATAATAAGAGCAATTAGAATTAAAAATCAAAATCTTAAATTCAGCAAATTTGATTTTGTGCCATGCACATAGAAAATCAAATTGAAAAGTGAATTCATTTGAGCTTATGGTGTTATTTATATTTTGAGTTGATTGGATTATTAATAAGATCACAAAAGCTATTCATCCACTAACTTTGTCATGAAAAATTTATATTAAACCTGTTATTGATAAGATTCACGAAAGCTGCTCATGCTAACTGTTTATCGTGTGTTGTGGAAGGGAAGGGAGATCGGATGATAAATAGTTGTACAGTTCTTCAGAATCCCTACTCTTCCTATTATCGGCGCCTAGTCTGAATCAGGTTCAGGATTTTTTATAGTACAAGTGAGATTCTATAAACTGAAAGGAGTGGTGGTTTTGATACCACAGAAGCAAATAATGACTCGTAACTCAATTTTTTAAAAAATGGACTAGTGATATCTCGTATCTCACGGAATTGCTGTCTGAGAAAAATACAAATAAAAGTACGCAAAACAATATGAATATTTTACAAAATTTAACCAAACAATTTCGTTACATTTCCCCAAAGAAGAAAGCTGTAAATAAAAAATGTTCCTCGCCTATTTCAGAACTTTTTTGTCATTTCCTTGTTTATTTATTTATTTTACAAATGCCGAACATTGGCGCCTAATCCACGGTCAAACCATGTTCATCACGGTTAAGCCATGTTCACGGGCTCTCCAGTACTTTTTGGCCATGTCCTCATACCGAGAAAGTTATTACTACATTACAATTATTTAAATGTTCAAAAGTCATATGCTGACTAGAGTCACAGTTTGAGGAATCCGCCACTCCAATTCTATAGAGTTGGTCACGTAAACAGTTATGATGACCAGTCAAATGTCATAATAGAGCCACCGCTGTTTTTCTTGGAAAATTGGGAATAAGTTCTCTCTTTCACTAAATTTCTCCGTCTCTTATCTATAGCACGTTGAATAAGCCATTTCGTTGTCTATGATATTTAAAAATAGCACTGAAAGTTTTTCAAAAGTATTTTGATTATATCTCGATGTATCGTGTACAGAGTCTAATTTTTATGCAAAAATTCGAATTTTAATAAGAAAAAAAAGCATTCAAATTTTTCTTATCTGTAAGAACGTCATTGATTTTGAATGAAAAAAGTAATCACATTAAATTTCGTTTAACTTTCACTTTAACTGATATACAATACTACTGTGCCCAAAAAGTTAAAACCAATTTTCAATTTTAATTTCCCGGGCATATGGAATTTCGATTTTTTTTTTTTCTTTTCTTTTTTAGGTTGCTGGCAGTGTCCTTGACGTCTGTGTGAAATTTCCCGTCAAAATATTCATTAATATTTTAGTTACACCTGACTTTGAGATGCTAAAACAGATTCCGTCGATTTTTGAAAATCTGAATTAATTGCTAAATTGGTCTTACTTTTTGGGCACAGTAGAAAAAAAAGGAAAAAATACATAAATAAGATTCACGAATTATAAAACAAAGCCCCAGTAGATAAATGAATATTAACACAATCAGACCACGTAAATCATAAAAATAAATATACCACTAGCAATATCTTTCATCTCGTGCGAAGAGTTCAATTGCTTTTTGGTCACTTGTAAAAGCAATAACAGTAAAACTGGACTAGACAGAATTTCCTTATTTTTACGTTTATTGTACCTTTTTCCAACCTACCTTATACATAAGGATATGGAAAATGTTTGGAATGGCTGAAAAGGTGACATAGCGCCAATTTCCTGTTTCACCGCTAGACAAGTCTAGTTTTGGACTGGAATTCCAGACAACTGTCTGCTTCGTATGCTTTTTTTCTCACATCATTTAGAATTCGAAAGTGTTTGAGTGCTTTCTTTTAGAGAAAATTTTTATCAAAACTTATATAATGGGCAAAAAAAAAGAACAGCGTTTATTTATAAGTTGCATCAAATCATCTTTTTTTTTTATATACAAAATCTTAAAATTTTCTGTATAGTTTGTTTAATATATTCATAATACTTTCTAAGAATAGAAACTTTTTAAACTAAAATATTCTATAAATGTTTTTCTTTCAATTCCTAAAGCTTTTTTACCTAAATTTTATTTTTTTATTCATTTTTTTTTTTTTTTCACTTAATCCAAATTTTTGACTTAAATTCAAATCTCTAGTATCAATAAAATTATAAATTTCTTGTATTTCTCTTAACTAAATATAAAAAATTATCATATACCAAAAAAAAAAAAAAAACTAATATTTTAAAATTCTTTTTATATCACTTAAAACTAAAGTAAAAAATAAATTATTAATAACTTCTTTTATAAATTAACTTCCATTATGATCAACAAATTTGTGTATGTTTATAGAAAAAGAAGTTACATTTTCTAATGGCGTAAATATATTGAATGGCAATTTCATTGCACAAAACTCTTTCTTTCCCTTATGTGTTGGAATTGTGTTGGAATTTCTTTCCCTTATAATTGAGAACTTAAGCAATATATATTTGAAAATTATAATAAAGGTAGACCTGATGGCCGAGTGACTAGCGCTCTGGCTTTCGGTACCACAAGTTTTGTATTTGATGCCATGGATATTTGTAGTAGTTCGGAATCCACTTTAAACCATATATGCCGTCCTAATATGACTTAAGAGCATTAGGCATAGAGTTGGCAACCCTACACCGTAATAAAGAAAACATTTCCTGTTTCGGAATCTGTCAGTAGGCAAACGGCCATGGTCCATCAAGGACTCTAGTGCCTGGGAATTATCTAGTTAATGAAGATAAATATTTTCTTGTAGTTTTAATTAGTCGAATTCTATTTACACTTAGAGTTTCTCACAATAGTAATGTATTAGTGGATATTATTTTCTCTTTCTGACTCCTATAGATAATAACATTGACAAACTAAAGGGGTATGCTAATACTAAAGAATCCATAAAGGCTCCAACTTGATAGGTCCATGTGCCAAATATCAAGTTTTCCCTTCCCTTTCATTCGAAATTTAAAAGAAGCATAATTTCTAGAGAAGTTTTTGTTGGATAGTAACAAGGCAAGAAAATGTGGTATTCTTTTTTACCTCTTTATGAGAATAAAACATTTCGTCAAATTCTTTCATCTTACCATTTCTTTTGAATTTGTTCCTGTCACGTACAGATACAGATGAAAGCGAGCTGCTTCAGTTGAGCAATATAACAAAGTAGGAATCAATAATTCTCGAATTATGCACTACATTTGCGTCTGACATCTGCATTGTGTACATAGTTCATTGAATTTGAGCACAATGCATTGAATGTGATTCAGTAGACGATTCACACAAGTATGGCTATTTCAGAACGAATCAGTGGACCATTATCCGTGGACACGCATTCTTTATTTGTAAAGTATTTTAACCAAATTGCTAAATCTATTCAGGGAATATTATTATATGATTTACTACTGACCCATTGAAATAAATAAAAGCTTTCAACTTTTTAACATGGATAAGCCAAATTGAAAATCAGTCAGAAAATATGTCAAAAAGCAGTTATAGTTTGCAACAAATTTGATTGGTCATGGTATCAAAGAATTTTATTTAATTTAATTAGAATAAAATCTAATTAAGGTATTCAAATTTTCCTCAATTTTTTTAAATATGTTGTTGTTGCTTCTTATCCCACTTGGTCGATAGCAACATCTAGACCAAATCCATGAACCAGTAAAAACGGCAAAATTGCTGATCATAGTGTTCGGGATTATTTAATTTTTTTATTTATTTATTTATTTTTAATTTTATTTAATTTCATTAGAATAAAATTTAATTTAGATATTGAAATTCTTTCGGGTTTTTATTTTTTAAATGTGTTGTCGTTTCTTATCCCACTTGATCGACAACAACATCTAGATCAAGTCCATGAACCAGTAAAAATGGCAGTATTTTCAAAATTCTTAAAGACGTACAGATAAAGGATAAAAAATGCATCTTCTTTTTACCCTTGACTTTGCGGCACAAAGACGTGGGGCACCCAAAGGGAGTAGTCTGACTTTACTCCACCCGATTATACCCTCGAGCACTGGGCACCCATTTTTGTCGCCTTTTACGACGTGCGTGGGCTACAGTGAGGCTATTCTAACCCGGACCCATTACTGGTATTTTTAAATATTAAATAACATGTGTTATGTTTGAGACATTTGTTGATTGTGCAAATTCATCTGTGAATTTCTCTTCATTTATGAGTTGAGTTACTAAGAATAAAAATATTTATTATTAGTAACTCAATCAAACACATTAGTAACAAGCCAAATGCCCATGCTTATTTATCATATTAAGACCTTCAATGAGTGGATTGGGATTCACCTCTTTCTTAGAAAAGTTATTCTTGTAGAAGCTGATTGAAGACAAATTCCCATGCTTATTTATCATATTAACATCTTCAATGAGTGGATGTTAATTGAATTCACAACATCTTCCTTAGAAAATTCATCACGTAATTTTTGTTGAAGCTGATTGAAACCAAATTCCCATGCTTATTTACCATATTAAGGCATTCAGTGAGTGGAGGGGGACTAAACTCTTCCTTAGATAAGTCATTCTTGTTGAAGCTGATTGAAACCACATGTCGATGCTTATTTATCCTATTATGAATGATGATGAGTGAGTGGATGGCTATTGAACTCATAACGTCATCCTTAAAAAGTCCTTCTTGTTGAAGATGATTGAAGCTAAATGCTCCTGCTTATTTATCATATAAGTCCTTCTGTGAGTATTTGGGATTCAACTCATAACCTCTTCATTAGAAAAGCCATTCTTGTTTAAGCTGATTGTAGAAAATTGGCCATATATAACCTGTTTATCATATTAAGACCTTCATTGAATAGTTGGAATTAAATCCATAACCTCTTCCTTAGAAAACTTATCACGCAATTCTTATTGTTCAATTGAATCATCATCATCAGATCATCTAATCTCCATGCTTATTTATCACATTAAGACCTACAGTGAGTATTTGGGATTGAATCCATAACCTCTTCTTTAAAAACTTATTAAGTAATTCTTGTTGAAGTTGGTTGAAGCCAAATGCCCATGCTTATTTCTCACAATAAGACCTTCAGTGAGTGGATAGCACTAAATTCATAAACTCTTTCTTAAAAAAGTCACTTTTGTTGAAGTTGATTGAAGCCAAATGTCCATTCATATTTAAAACCTTCAGTGAGTGAATGGGGATTGAACTTATAAACTCTTTCTTAGAAAAGTCACTCTTGTTGAAGCTGATTGATTTAATATACAAATACTTTAACAACAATTAGAGATATAATAGCTTTAATATTTTAAATTTTTCTATGTCTGCATAGTTTTCAGTAAATTTACATCATAAAAGAATATCATAACAAACTTTTTATTAATTTACCCATAATCAAGTGCTTTATTTTTATAATAAACTTTGATTCTTTATGGGATTCGTAACGTATTTTTTTTTAAAGAATTTTAAGTTCAAACCACAATAAATCCCTTTTATATGAAAGAAAATATTTTAAGACCGAGATAGTACAAAAGTAAAATATTTCAACGATCTTACCTTTCATTTTTCTTTAAAGAACTAACAGTATTTAAGATAAAAGACGTGGAAATCGAAGCCAGTAATCCCATAAATTCCTTTGAGCAGACATAGCAAAATTTTCATTCGCAGATAACTTCATTTCAGTTCATCTGTAGTATTACCGAATTTTCGAATATCTTTTGGCGCCTTCTTTTTCACACGTTATAGGCTTAGGGATTATAAATGGAATAGAATTTCGAGTGATTTAAACCAGTGAGATTTAAGAACACCAAAAGTTTCAAAAATAAAACGTTTATTTTTCTGAGAAAAGTGATACAATATCTTTTTTTAAATATTTTTTATTTCTTAATTCTGGCGATTATATAATCCATTTACTTAAAAGTTGAAATATG
Source organism: Caerostris darwini (assembly GCA_021605075.1). Taxonomy (NCBI): domain Eukaryota; kingdom Metazoa; phylum Arthropoda; class Arachnida; order Araneae; family Araneidae; genus Caerostris; species Caerostris darwini. The sequence continues at coordinate 686,813 of BPLQ01006946.1, forward strand.
GATTGATATGTTACATTTTATAAAATCATCTGCCATTTTTTTTCGAAATTTATGCATTCATATTCTATGATAGATTTATTTAATCTTAAAATTAATTTATTGATTAAGTTCGAACTGCTAATAAATATGTCTTTTTCAGAATTAAAAAATGTATATTTTTATTAATACTAATTACCAATCAAATTTTTTCCCTCTTAATTTTTCTTTTTTTCCCATTTTTCTTTTTAAATATGTCATATGATTTGTTTGGGTAATTCTATTTCGTTAAGATTTTGATGTTAATTGCAGTTTAAATTTTAATTTTACTTTTAAATTTTAATTTTAATTTAAATTTGGTAATTTAATTGCAGCGGCAATTTTTTTTCCCCTCTTATTTTTCCTTTTTGACAATGATGTTATATTATTTGCTTGTGGGACTCTATTTCATTGAGATTTGGAACGTTTGTTGAAGTTCTGATGATAACACTACATCTATCATCAGAATTTCAAATCAAATTTTTATCAACAGATGAAAATTTATATAGCAATAATATATTTTAGGTTAAATTGTTTAAAAAACTTCCACTCCAAATAAAAATTTATTCCTGTATGCAATTTTTGTGTGAATAAACAGAAAAAAAAAAAACTTCTTAAAATCGAAGATTAGGATTTTATTGAAGATTGAATGATTGTATGATCAGCTTAAATTTAATTTGAAATTTTTTAAATCACATTTGGTTTTGTCTACGGAAGATTCTTGGAAATCCTATGGATGGATTTCCAAGAAATGCAGATTCTATTGAAATGCAGATTTTCAATTCTTCGCCCAAAACAAATTTTTAAAAACTTTTGTGACTTAATAAGTTATTTTAATCATCTATATCCTATTTTCAAAGATTTATTCTCATTATTACAAATTATTATAGTTACATTTATGATAGTTTGCAATATTGAGGATAAAATCATTAAAACTTATTAAAAATAAATCGTAAATCATTAACATTTAGACAAAAATTAAAAAATCGACGTAATCATTAAAATTTATGATTACGTCGATGATGTCGATAATTTGAATCGTAAAATTAATTCAAAAAATCGACATAATCATAAAAATTTATTAATACTATTTTAAGAATATATACTATATTTGTAGTTTTGAACACTTTTTTTTACTTAGAGTTTAAATTTATACTATTCATGATGAATTAAATTTCATTAACATTTTATAATGATAAATTAAATTTCATTATAATTATATGGTGATGAATTAAATTTCATTAAAATTTTATGTTGATGAATTAAATTTCATTAAAATTTAATGACGATGAAATAAATTTCTATTAGAGTTCATTTTATATAACGATGAATTAAATTTCCAAAAAAAAAATTCTTTTTTTAAAGAATTTCTTAAGAGCGATTCAGAAATTTGTATTAGTATAGCATTAAAAAAAATCGAAATTATTAGTAATTTGTATAAAATATAATGATAGTTTTGTCTTATATGTATATGATGCTCTCGAGCTGAAACTTAGATGGGGTTTAAGAAAAAAAGGGACCGACCCCTATTTCGACCCTTCCATCCGGACTTGGAAAAGGGGTCACCTATTCTTAAGGTCAACAATCGGGACACTGCGTTACGTCACCCTGCGCGGGGCACGCCGGGAAAATTGGCAGAGGGCCAGCCCGAAAAAGGATCGATATCACAGGAACAAAATGTCAAGGGTAAAATCGTCTTCGCTTTTTAAAAGGAGAAGGACGCGAACCCGCATGAAATATGGGTTCTGATTTCTCAGATACAAGCTTTTTATTTATTATTTTTAATATTATTTTTTTAGTGGTTGACAGGAAGTTGGTTTTTATCGCGCAAACTGAAAGCTATAAACCTATCTGAGTAGCGCCGAGTGGCCAGTTTTTTTTTTACTTCTTTCACGTATGCTAGTAAAGTTTGAACTACTGCACGAGATTTAATCAAGAAAATGATAGTGGGAAAAAATATTTTATATTTATTTGGGGTTTTTTATTTATTTACATTGGTATGCAATTTGCGGAATAATTTTTTTTTTTTTTTTCGATAAGTAATAAGCATATAAATAATTATATCGTTTCTTAAAGCAATTTATCGGTTTTTTTTCTACATATGTTAGGGTTTTCCAACCTTTCAGCTCGGCACCTTTAAATGAGCTAATTTTTTTTTCTTTTATAAACATTAAATACTTAAAGGTTCTCCTTTATAAAATCCTTCGAGTCCTGTCTTTATTCAAACTTAAAATTTAACAATTTAGCAAAAATTATTCAATCAAAAAGGTATATAACCACTTCAACATCAGCATCAATATCAATATATCATCATCATTGGCGCAATAGCCCATTGTGGGCCAAGGCCCTCTACCTACTGGTAGATTTCGAGACGAGAGATGTTTTTCTTTTTACGGGATAGGGTTATCAGTTCTTTGCCCAACAGTCATATGATACCGGGATCTACGGCTTAAAGTGGATTCTGAACCACTACAATTATCCATGGCACCGCCGGAACTCGAACCGGAAACCTGTGGTACCGAGCGCCACAGCGCTAACCATGGGCCCCAGCGTCAATATATTCTTACCTCTAATATATTGATACATACATATTGATATATTGATACTTGCATCATTTACTGACTATATTATTATTGCTGAATCATTACATCATATTTATTACTGAACTTACTGGTACTTACATCAATATATACCACTTCTATTCTTCGGAATGTGCCACCTTAAATAAATAATAAACACCTTACATATCTCAGCGTCTACATAAAAACATAGATGTTGAGATATGTAAGGTGGCAAGTCAGCAAAAATGTCGTTGCATAGTGGTATTTGATATCTTATATTTGAACTTGCGAAAATTCTAGTTCAGATAGTATAAAGACAAAATGTACTATGAATATATTTCGAATATATTTATATAATGAAGTTTTAATGCGACATGAAGATTTATTCTTTTAAAGAACTGTCTAATTAGGTCCACTTAAAACGATAATCTTCTACAGCAACAGGTTTGGTATTCTTCAGGCTCTATAAGCGAATATATTTTTCATGGGTTTCCACAAATGGGACCCAGTTATCCTTAAGAAGATATTCTCCGTTTTTTTTCCCTTGTGAATGCAAAAAAAATTCCCTCTTAATGGTTCACTCTGATTGATAAATCATATATAAATTTATCATATCAATGACGAATGAAAGGGAAAAAAGGGTAAAAGTCAAGCACTAAGAAAAAATTTGGTGTAAACGAAAGTACACTTGGGGGGCTGATGTCCTAGTGAGTAGCGCTCGGTGACACAGGTCTCGGCTTCAAATCCCGGCGATACCATAGATGCTTGTAGAGGTTCGGAATCCACTTTAAACTGTAGAGCCTTATCTAATACTATTACTATACCACACAACATCACTGTGCTTAGAGCTTAGTTGGGAATGATGTGGGTGAGAAAAAGTCTGATTGGGCTCAGGTGTGTTTAACGATCGTATGAGACCGGAACCTACAGCTTAAAGTGGATTCCGAACCACTGCAAACATCCATGGCACCGCCAGGATTCGAACCCAAAATCTGTGGTACTGAGCGCCAGAGCGCTAGCTACTAGGCCATCAAGACAGGGACCTACAGTTTAACGTGGATTCCGAACCACTCACAAATATCCATGCCTCCAAAGTGCTAGCCAATTGACCATCAGGCCGTGCGCGAATGAAGAAGAAAGCGTATTTATTAAATCTTTGACATTAAATTTATTAAACCAAATAAATAACATTTATTAACTAATATTAATGTTGTAAGAGGAAAAGATAAAATTACAATTAAACATTTCAATTTACTGGAATTTTTATCTTGGAGAAATAATTTATCTTTTTTGCATAAAGTAGTATATATTTTTAACTATTCGTTTATTGTGAAGTACTAGGCAATCAACAACATTCGTCCTTATCAAATATTTAAATCAAATCTGCACAGATATACAAAAAAAGAATCTTTAACAACCAAAGAAAACTTCTTGCCTTTCAATTTTTCTCCCTTTTTCCGCTGGCTTTATGCGATAATTCCCCGAAGGTATACACACTTCTCTCTCCATTTTCTCTCTCTCAGAGAAACCGCCAAACCTCACAGTGCGCTCACAAAAAAGGAGCACGTACGAGCACAAAAAAATGGGAGGGGGGAGAGGGGGTGTTCCCTCACAGGCGTAACAGTTAGAAACTCATGCATCGCACGTTTTATTCCAAGTTCTAAATGCCAAGCGGTGCTTTTTCGGGGGACAGATAGAAAGGCAGGTATAATTTAAGGGTGATTTCACGTGGGGAATCTTTATGCTCCCTTCGTGATGATGGCTCTTTTTATGCCTCCTCTGCCAACCGAGAAAGGTTTTGCCTTTCTTCTTCTACTTTGTACTTTTTGTTACGCGAGAAGGGAAGAGCCCTTGGTGGTTTTAGTTTGATTTTCGAGTCAGGTGTACCGTTATTGTGTTGTAATGTGTGCCAGAGAGGAGTTTCTGACCTTCAGGCACAAATACTGGCTTTAGTGGTTTATGGTGTGCGAGAGATGGTTAGTGTGCTCCAGGGAGATGTGGCAAGGTGTTCAAAGATAGGGAATAGTGTCAAATTTAGAATATTTGCGGGTTGTTGTCAATTTGTTACTGTAATGTATTGTTATTGTGTTGTATTGTGTACTACAGTAGAGTTTCTGTCCTTCCGCTAAAAATAGTTGGTTTAATGTTTTATAGTTAGTGTGCTCCAAGAAGATGTGGCATGGTGTTCCACGATAAAGAACTGCGTTAAATTTAAAATCTTAGAGGGTTGTAGTCAATATATTAGTCAGAAGTACTATTATTATCTTGAAATGTGTACTACAGCAGATTTTCTGACCTTCCGGTATAAATACTTGGTTTATTGGTTTATGGTTAGTGAGCTCCAGGGAGATGTGGCATGGTGTTCAAAGCTAGGGAACAGAGTGAAATTTAAAATCTTTTTGAGGTTGTAGTCAATTTGTCAGATGTATACCATTATTTGTTGTAATGTGTACTTTAGCAGACTTTTTGACCTTCTGATACAAGTACTTGTTTCAGTGGTTTATGGTTTGCGAGAGATGGTTAGCTCCTGGGAAATGTGGCAATGTCCACAGATAGGGAACAGTGTCAAATTTAGAATATTTGGAGTTGTAGTAAATTTATTACTGTAATGTACCATTATTGTGTTACAATGTATACTACAGAGTTTCGGACCTTCCAGTACAAATACTTGGTTTAGTGGTTTATGGTTTGCAAAAGATGGTTAGTGTTCTCCAGGGAGATGTGCAAGGTGTTCCAAGAGAGAGAACAGTGTTAAATTTAATACCGTTATTGTGTTGTAATGTGTATTACAGCAAAGTTCCTGACCTTCAGGCACAAATACTTGGTTTAGGGGTTTATGGTTTGCGAGAGATGGTTAGTGTGCTCCAGGGAGATGTGACAAGGTGTTCAAAGATAGGGAGCAGTGTCAAATTTAAAACCTTTTGGCGGTTGCAGTCAATATATTAGTCAAATGTACTATTATTATCTTGAAATGTGTACTACAGCAGATTTTCTGATCTTCCAGTATAAATACTTGGTTTATTGGTTTATGGTTAGTGTGCTCCAGGGAGATGTGGTAAGGTGTTCAAAGATAGGAAATAGTGACAAATTTAAAATCTTTGGGGTTGTAGTTAATTTATTAATCAAATGTACCATTATTGTGTTACAATGTGTACTACAACAAAGTTTCTGGCCTTCGGGTACAAATGCTTGGTTTAGTGGTTTATGGTTAGTGTACTCCAGGGAGATGTGGTAAGGGGTCCAAAGATAGGGAGCAGTGCTAAATTCGAAATCTTTGGGTGTTGTGATCAATTTATTAGACAGGTGTACCGTTGCTGTGTTACAATGTGTACTAAGGCGTTTCTTACCTTCTTGTACAAATACTTGGCTCAGTGGTTTATGGTTTGCGAGAGACGGTTAGTGTGCTCCAGGGAGATGTGACAAGGTGTTAAAAGATAGGGAGCAGTGCTAAATTTAAAATCTTTGGGGTTGTAGTCAATTTGTTGCTCTGATGTACCGTTATTGTATTCTAATGTGTACTACAGTAGAGTTTCTGACATTCCGCTAAAAATATTGGTTTAATGGTTTATGGTTAGCATTGCTCCGTGGAGATGTGGAATGGTGTTCCAAGATAGAGAACTGCGTAAAATTTAAAATCTTTGGGGATTGTAGTCAATTTATTAGTCAGATGTACCTTTATTGTCTTTAAAGTGTACTACAGCAAAGTTTCCGACCTTCCGGTACAAATACTTGGTTTAGTGGTTTATGGTTAGTGTGTTCCAGGGAGATGTAGCAAAGTGTTTAAAGATATGGAACAGAGTTAAATTTAAGAACTTTGGAATTCTAGTCAAATTATTAGTCAAATGTACCGTTGTTGTGTTACAATGTGTACTACAGCAGAGTTTCTGACCTTCCGCTACAAATACTTTATTTAATGGCTTATGGTTTGCGATAGGAGAGAGAGATGGGCCAAGGTGTTCAAAGATAAGGAATAGCGTTAAATTTAAATTCTTTGAAGGTTCTTGTCAAATTACTAGTTAGATTATTATGTTGTAAAATGTTCTATAGTTGTTTCTAGCGTTATTGTGTTGTAACATGTGCTATTGCAGAATTTCTGACATTCAGGCAGAAATACTTGGTTCAGTGGTTTTTAGGCTGTGGGACTCCAGGGAGATTTGGTAAGGTATTCAAAGATACAGAACAGTGCTGAATTTAAAACCTTTAGTGTTTAAGTCCATTTTAGTCAGTTACTAGTGCTGTTCAGTACTAGTAACTGACTAAATTGTACAACAGTAGTATCAGTTCTAAATTCAGTAATACATATAGATGAATAATACATATTCAGTAATACATATAGATGAATCAGATAGTACATATAGATGAATATGTACTTTATGCAGTAAGTAATTATAGTATGCAGGAATTTGAATAAAATTTAAAGACTTTGTAGCAATATTTAAAATTGATAGGATAATGTAGATTTTGCACAAATGCTCTATTGTTGTCAAGGAGACAAATTAGATGATTTTTTATGATCTCACATGTGTGAAAATATACACTTACTCATTAAAAAAATCTTTCAGAAATTTCTTTTGTTTCTCACATTGGATGTGCTTGGTAAAGCTGAATGTGTTATGTCAGAGAGAATGTCAAATACTTTATTTTTAGGGAAAAATCTAAATGATTAATCTAAGAATTTTTTTAAACTTTGAATGTTCACAGCTTTTCAAAAAATAATATTTTTATTGATTTAAATATTTAGATTTTTTGTATGTGTATACTGAGATATTAAATTATTTCTTTTAACTTCAATTTTAATTTTAATTTATTTTTTTAACATATGCACGCTTAACTTGTCATGTCAGTGATAAAATTAAAGTATTTTGTATTTGTGAGAAAAATCTAAAAGATTGTTTGAATTTTTTTAATATTAAATATTCAAGCTTTTCAAGCAATAATATTTTGGTATTTTAAATAGGTTTTGGTATTTTATCAAAGCTGTAGTTAAAAGAAATTAATGTCGAAGCATTCATCTTCCCACACACATTTTAACGTATAGTATATATATATATATATATACTATACGTTAAAATGTGTGCCCATACGTTATACGTTACGTACATTTGTTATAAGTTAAAATGTGTGTGGGAAGATGAATGCTTCGACATTAATTTCTTTTAACTACAGCTTTGATATTTAAGATAAATTTATATTGTTGTAATATAAAGAAAGCTCATTTATAAGTAAACTTATAATATGCACCAAAAACGATCACCAGGACAACATATCATTATAACTCAAAAACTAGTTATAATATAGATACAATTCTTGTGGGAAAATGTCAAAAAGGGCTTACAATTTTAGAATATATACACCAAAAAAGATCATCAGAATAGCATATCATTATAACTCAAAAACCAGTTTTAATATGGGCGTAATTCTTGAGTGAAAATGTTAAAAGGGATTTACAATTATGAGTTATGTACAACAAAAAAGATCATTTGAATAAGAAATCATTATAACTCAAAAACTACTTAGAATATAGACGAAATTCTTGAGGAAAAATTTTAAAAAGTGCTTACAATTTTAGGATATATATACTGAAAAAGATCACCAGGATAACATATCATTTATAATTTCAAAACTAGTTAGAATATAGACGTGATTCTTGAGTGAAAATGTTAAAAAGTTCTTACAATTTTAGGATCATTAATTTTTTTCTAAACTTTCTTTTTGTAATTCTTGTCTTATTGTAATCATAATTGAAGTTGCCGATGTTATTTTGATATTATATAATAATATTGGTGTAATGTCAGAAAAAAAGTCCAAAGGGATAAGATCTGGACTTTGAGGAGGACAGAGAATCATACTGGCCAACTGTTGAGAACTTCTTTTTTTAACGTTTGACTTTAAGATATAATTGAAAGAAAACTTAGAAAAGGTAGTAGTAGAAATATAAAAAAAGAATCCACTATTCATAAAAGTACTCATTCTCAAGTTTTTCTCTTAAGTAAATACATTAAAATGAAAAAGTCAACATGTTGCACTAAAAATACGTGTATATGTTTACCAGTTTTCGAGTTGCGAAGTTTTAAATTTCTGGCATTCATGTTCGATGCCCACGCATAATCAAGTTAAATTAAATCGGAACCTAAAAGGACTAAAATAGAAGATAATTGGAAAACCTCCTTGTCATAAAAGTATCTCATTAGTGTAATGAATTTTGAATGTCGGTAAGATCGCATTAATTTAACGATCATTAACTGCCTTTTTCGGAAGTTTGCGAGGCTAATGAAGTTAGCGTCGTTATCTATCGGCGCGTCAAATATTCCAGGATCTTTGTCAGCTGTAGGGCTTTCGGTACTTAATTTTGTATTCGCTGAAGAGTTTAATACCTATAAGTGTTGAAAATTATAAACGATGATGCAATTAACAAAATTTTAATACCTTGTTAAATGTCACAGTTATACTGTTAAAATAACTACGTACAGGAATAGAAATTAATTCAGTATGTTGTAAGATTCGAATTTCGAACCAATCTTGCTTAACTTGGAAGTTCAAACACATCCACCAGATTATTAAGGTTAATAATTTATATTGCAAAGTCAACAATAGCATAAGGGCCAATGGTAAACTGTAATAAAGATCGTTGTATGCCGTTTTAATTCCGAATATTTTAGACGTTGGAGAATTAGGTCTGGCTTGCTATAGCTCGGATACTTGAGCTTGGATTGTTCTGTGCCAGGCCTACCACAGTCTCCTCCGCATCCACAAACCACACCGTTCGTTCATGTTCATTATAAGAGCTCGTTAATACTAAACGGATACATTATTTGCTGTTCTAAAGATGCAAATGGTAAACAGTCATAAACAACGGTAAACAGTAATATACAAAGGTGCCAATGGTAAACATTCATAAACAACGGTAAACAGTAATATGCAAAGGTGCCAATGGTAAACATTCATAAACAATGGTAAACAGTAATATACAAAGGTGCCAATGGTAAACAGTAATAAAGGTCGTTGTAAGTCTTTTTAAAGCAGAATCTTTTAGACTCTGCAGCGGGACAATCAGATCTCGCTTGCTATATCTCACATACTTAAACTTAGATTATTATTACCAGACCAACCACAGTCTCTTCCATATCCAAAGATCATACAGTTCGTTCATGTTCATTATGACGGCTCTTTATTACTAAACGAATACATTATTTGCTGTCAATGGTAAAAAGTAATAAAAGCCGTTGTATGTCTTTTTAACGCAGAACTTTTAAAATCTACAACCAGGCCTGCCTTGTTATAGCTCGCATACATGAGTTTCGATTGTCCTATACTAGATCTATCACAGTCTCCTACATCTACAAATACCTGTTCGTTCATGTTCATTATGATGACTCGTTAATACTAAACAGATACATTATTTGCTGTTGCAAAAATGTAAAAGTACAAAGGCGCCAATGGTAAACAGTAATAAAGGTTGATGTATGTCGTTTTAAAGCAGAACCTTTTAAACTCGGCACAGATACAACTTGATCTGGCCTACTATAGATCGTATTCTTGAGCTTGGATTGTCCTGTACCAGACTTGCCACAGTCCCCTCCATCTCCAAAGACCACATCGTTCATTTGTGTTCATTATGACGGCTCGTTACTATTAAACAAATATATTATTTGCTATTACTTTATTATTTTTATGGCTTGGAGAATTGTGGTAGATATAAAATTAATAAAAAGCAAAAAACATTATTATTTTTAAAAATTTAACAGAAAAGTTTTTTTATTAAAATATTCAATCTATTAAGAAAATATTAAGTCCCCGACATATGTCCATTCGACTTAAGATGGAAATTTTTTTAATCTAATCCCTTTGTACCTGTAGAATACTTTATACTCTGTGTATTCTATGTAAAAATTTTAGTTGCAATAGATTCGTTCTTCATAAGTTGTTAATATTTCATTTGTTAAACATATTCAAGAAACAAGTCAGGAATTGAAAAGAATTCCTTTTATATAGTGCAGCCGTGCAATAGAGGCTATAACTGGTACTAGTACTAGTATTTCATCAGATATCGTTGTGCGTACAAACTCTGTGCAGCTCTCTCACTGCACTCTGTAGAGTATGTCAGTAGCATACCTTAATTCAGTGTTCGTATGATCAGATATTCATCCATTGTCACATCAATGTATAAAATAAAGAGTACCTACGAGAACATTCGTAACGAGCATTCCCGTGCAACATCAACTACGGCGTCAGAAAAGCTTTTCATATCCACCATGGCTATGATCTATGATATATGGATAGATCATCATCTATGATCTATCCAGCATTGTTAGGATTGCTATTGCTTTTCATATCCAGCATTGTTCTGAGACTCCCTTGTAACGTCTAATATAAGAGTTTTTTTAAATAATGCAATGCTAAGGTTTATATTCCACTATCCCCCTCTCGAACCGGATGCCTAGGCGGGTCGGTAGTGAATTTTAGATTCCACTATCTCAAAAATATAAGTATTATAAACTCCAAGGTATTCAGCTGCGGCCTGATGGCCAATTGGCTGGCGCTCTAGCTTTTAGCATGGGTGTTTGTTAGTGGTTTAGAATCCACTTTATACTGTTGGTCCCGATCTAATCAGCCTAAAGTGTGCAAATAAATCACAGTAAAGTGACAAACCAAACCAAGACAAGACTTCCAGGTAGTTATTGTATTAAATTACCTCGCTACACTGCTGAAGAATGTAAAGAATTGACAATGAAATTTTGCATGAGCAATGCATGAAATTTTTTCATTCTTAATTTACCATTAATACTACACGGATAAATCATTTGTTGTCGCTTTATTATTTTACAGGCTTGGGGAATAGTAGTCGATATAAAATTAATGGAAAATTAACTCATAAAAAATTCTTTCACTTTAAATATTCTACCCTCAAATAGTTAAATTGAGCAGAAAAGTTTTCCATGAAAATATTTAAGCAAAATTCACATTAATATAAGAATTTTAATTATCGATTTATGTCATTTTGATTTAAAACGGCCTGATGGTCCATTGACTAGCACTCTGGCCTTTGGCACTACAGGTTTCATGTTCGAATCTTGGCGGTGGCAGGAATGTTTGTTGGTGGTTCGGAATCCCCTTTAAGCCGTAGGTCCCGGTCTTAAATGACTGTAAGAGTGTCACAGAGCCCAGTCAGATTTCTCACTCCCATCATTCCCAAACTGTATATGGATAACTCAGCTCTAGGCACAGTGGCGTGGCGTGGCGTGGTGTAGTAGTAGTGGTTCGGAATCCACAGTAGATGGTTCCAATTACACAGTAGGTGGCGTTCTAATTAGCCTAAAGTGTGCAGAAAAAAGACCGTAGATCGACAAACCAAACCAAATTTTTACTTAAAATGGAAACTTTAGGACAGAATCACATTGTACTTGTCGAATAATATTCTGTGTATTGTATGAAGGAGTATTCGTTAAAATAGATTCGTTCTTTACAAGTAGTTAATGTGATTATGTAATTGAATACATTATAAGACAGTTATCTATAGCACACTTTACACTCATGAAACACATGCAAGAATTTTAATTGCGATGCATTTTTCATTCATATAATATACACTGAAGTGACAAAAGTCATGGGATAGCAATACGCAAATTTTCAGATGGCAGTAGCATCGCGTAGAACAGGTATAAATGCGCAGTGCTTTCGCAGAGCTTTCATTTCTGTTCAAGTTATTCATGTGAAGAGGTTTTGACGTGATGATGACCGCACGACGGGAATTAACAGACTTTGAACGCGGAATGTTAGTTGGAGCTAGACGCATGGGTCATGCCATTTCGGAAATCGTTAAGGAATTCAACATTCCCAGATCCACTGTGTCAAGAGTGGGCCGAGAGTATGAAATTTCAGGCATAACATCCCACCATGGACAGCGCAGTGGTCGACCGCCTGCACTTAACGACCGAGACCGGCGACGTCTGCAAAGAGTCGTAAATTCTAACAGACAAGCAACACTGCGTCAAATAACCGCAGAAATCAATGTGGGACGTACAAGGGACTTGTCTGTTAGAACTGTGCGGAGAAATTTGGCTTTCTTGTGCTATTCCAGCAGAAGACCGACTCGAGTGCCTTTACTGACAGAATGACATCGCTTGCAGCGACTCTCGTGGGCACGTGAGCATATCGGTTGGTCCCTAGATGAATGGAAAACCGTGACCTGGTCCGATGAGTCACGATTTCAGTTTGTAAGAGCTGATGGTAGGGTTCGAGTGTGGCGCAGACCCCATGAAGCCATGGACCCAAACTGTCAGCAAGGCACTGTTCAAGCTGGTGGTGGCTCCGTAATGGTGTGGGCTGTTTTTTCATGGCATGGACTTGGTCCTCTGGTGCGACTGGACCGAACATTGACTGGAAATGCTTATGTTCAGCTACTTGGAGATCACTTGCAGCCATTCATGGACTTCATGTACCCAAACAACGATGGGATTTTTATGGATGACAATGCGCCATGTCACCGGGCCACAACTGTTCGCGATTGGTTGAAGAACATTCTGGACAATTCCAACGAATGATCTGGCCACCTAGATCGCCCGACATGAATCCCATCGAGCATTTATGGGACATCATCGAGAGGTCTGTTCGTGCCCAAAATCCTGCACCATCAACGCTTTCACAATTATGGACGTCTATCGAGACAGCATGGCTCAACATTCCTGCAAAAGACTTCCAACGACTTGTTGAGTCCATGCCACGTCGAGTTGCTGCACTGCGCCGGGCGAAAGGAGGTCCGACACGATATTAAGAGGTATCCCATGACTTTTGTCACTTCAGTGTATGTTATAGTTTAACTAATGCCACGAGACAAATCATGGATTAAAAGTACCATAAAGAATCATTAATCGAGGATCTAACTGTAGATACTTTATATTTCACCTGAGTAAAAATTTTAATAACAATTAACTCTAATCACAATTAATCGTAATTACAATAATCATGTTCTTCATATGTTATAGTTTAGCGAACGCCACGAGACAAATCATGGATTAAACATGATTTGTATAAAAGAATTAAAGAAAAGATAATTTTAGTAAAAGAAAAGAAAGAATAATAATAAAAGAAATAATAATAAGATAAAAAAAGAAAGAATTTATAAAAGAAAAATTTGTATAAAAGAATCATTAATCGAGAACCTAAAACATGGATTAAAAAGAATCTAACTGTAGAGACTTTATATTTCACCTACTTAAATAGGAATTTTAATTACAGCAAGTTCGTGCTGCATATGTCCTAATTTAACGAATGCCACGAGACAAATCATGGATTAGAAATACCATAAAGACTCATCAATCGAGATACTAACTGCAGATGCCTTATATTTCCGCTACTTAAGTGGAAATTTTAATTACATGTTTCATATTGTGTTAATATCCCATTTATTTAAGGCGAGTCAATGAGGCAGAAAAGCACCATGGGTGAAGTGCAATACCAACATCATCCACATATTTCGTACTCGAGAGAGGCACTATTTAGTTTCGTATTCCAGTGCCTCAGAGGGTATATACATATATATATATATCACTTGTGTTTAATTTTCGGCGGAGGACGTGCAGAAAGGACGATCATCCGTGAAGTAATTATTAATCAGTCCCCTGATGATTCTGTCATAATGAAACTATTTGGCATTGTCGCGCTGCATCTATTGCCCGTTATTTAATACGATAGAGTCGTCGCCCTTTACATGGTCTCGTGCGAGAAACATTATCGCGTAACCGAATAATGAGATTGTAATTGTCGTTTCAGTAAGATATCAATGGAGAGGTTCAAGTATCGTGTAAAATTCTGCGATTCGGAATTAAATTTGGATTGACTGACATTTATGAATTAAATGTTTTATCATTTCATATAAGCGAATTTGACAACGATGATTGAGTTTCTGAACTAGGATTCGAATTTTAACAAGTGAAGTCAAATAGAATGATGCCATGCCTATGCCGGAAATGGCAGAGATAGAATAATGAGATTGTAATTGCGATATCAAAATATCTACAACTAGATTGATTGTGATTGGTGAGTTCAGCGATATAGAAAATAAATGTGATTCATTGGACTTTTTAAATGTCATTTGATATAACCAGCATGGAGAAATGTAGATAACACAATGAATTTCTGAATTAGGATTCCAAATTTAACAAGTGAAGTAGAATAGAAAGCTACCATGTTTATGCTGTAAATGATTAAAATAGAATAATGACATTGTAATTAATATATCAATAAGATGTCCCAGCTGAAATTCAAGTACCATGTAAAAATCTACAATTCGGAAATAAATGTGATTCATTGATATTTATAAATGTTTTAACATTTCATATAACAAGAATGGAGAAATATAGATAGCCCATTAAGTTTCTGAGCTAGGATTCGAAATTTAGCAAGTGAAGTCGAATAGAAAACTATCAAGTCTATGCCGGAAACGGTTGTGATAGAATTATAAGATTGTAATTGCGATATCAAAAATCTACAAATAGTAAATAAATGTGATTCCCTTTAATTTATAAATGTTTTAACATTTCATATAACCAGAATGGAGAAATATGGATAACACATTGAGTTTCTGAATTAGGATTCGAAATTTAACAAGTGAAGTCGAATAGAAATCTATCAAGTTTGTGCCATAAATGGTTGCGATAGAATTATAAGATTGTAATTGCGATATCAAAAACCTACAATTCGGAAATGAATGTGATTAATTGGAATTTATAAATGTTTTAACATTTCATATAATCAGAATGGAAAAATATAGATAACACATTGAAGGAGTTTTTGAATTAGGATTCGAAATTTAACAAGGGAAATCGAATAGAAAGCTACCATGCCTATGCAGGAAATGGTAGAGATAGAATAATGAAATTGCAATTATGATATCAATGAGATTCAAGTACCAAAATACGTACGTGGTCTGCCGGAATTCAAGTACCATGTAAAAATCTACAATTAGGAAATAAATATGATTTATTGGAATTTATAAATGCTTTAATATTTCATGTAAACAGAAGGGATTCGAAATTTAGAATAGAATAGAAAGCTACTACGTCTCTGGCGGAAATGGTAACGATAGAATAATGAGATTGTAATTGCTATTTCAGTAAGATATAATTAGAGAAGGTCAAGTATCGTGTAAAACTGTACGATTCGGATTCGCTGGCATTTATAAATTAAATATTTTAACATTTTATATAAGCGAAATGGTCTACGATAAATTCGAAATTTAACAAGTGAAGTTGAACAGAAAGCTACCATGTCTATGCCGGAAATGGTAATGATAGAATAAGGAGATTGTAATTGCGACATCAATAACAGAAGATCTAGTATCATGTAAAAAAATCTACAATTCGGAAATAAATGGGATTCATTGATTTATAAATGTTTTTAATATGTGTATAAACGAAATGGATAATGCGTTGGGTTTCTGTGCTGGGATTCGAAATTTAACAAGGGAAGTCGAATAGAAAGCTGTCAAACCTATGTTGGAAATAGTTACGATAGAATAATGAAAATGCAATGGCTATATCAGTAATATTTCACTGGATAAGTTCAATTATCATGTAAACAATCTACAATTCGGAAATAAACGTGATTTATTGGCATGTATAAATGTTTTTACAATTTATATAAAATGGATAGCGCGTTGGGTTTCTAAACTAGGATTCAAAATTTATGAATTAAGAAGTCGAATAGAATGCTGCCATGTCCCTGCCGGAAATGGTTGCTATAAAATAATGAGATTGTAATTGCGATATCAAAAATCTATAATTCGAAACTGAATGTGATTCCTTGGAATTTTTAAATGTTTTAACATTTCATATAACAATAATGGAGAAATACATATAACACATTGAGTTTCTGAACTAGGATGCGAAACTTAACAAGTAAAGTCGAATAGAAAGTTACCATGTACATGCCAGAAATGATTGGGATAGAGTAATGGGATTGTAATTGCTATTTCAGTAAGATTTCATTGGAGAAGTTCAAGTATCATGTAAAATTCTACGATTCGTAATTAAATTCGAATTCGATAGCATTTATAAATTAAATGTTTCAATATTTTATATAAGCGAAATAGGCAACGATGGATTCGAAATTTAACAAGTGAAGTCGAATAGAAAGCTACCATGTCTGCGCTGTAAATGATTAAAATAGAATAATGACATTGTAATTAAGATATCAATAAGATCCCACTGCCGAAGTTCAATTACAATGTAAAAAAATCTACAATTCGGAAATAAATATGATTCATTGGAATTTGTAAATGCTTCAACATTTTATGTAAACAGAAGGAAGAAATATTTTTCTGCGATAGGACGAATCGGAATTAAATTCGAAATTGCTGGTATTTATGAATTAAATGTTTTAACGTTTTATATAAGCAAAATGGATAAGGATGGATTCGAAATTCTGCAAATGAAGTCTAGTAGAAAGCTACCATGTCCATGCCGGAAAAGGTTAAGATAGAATAATGAGATCGTAATAGCGATATCCATAAGATGGCATTGCCGAAATTTAACTATCATGTAAAAATGTACAATTCGGAAATAAATGTGATTCATTGCCATTTATAAATGTTTTAACAATTTATATGAGCGAAATGGAGAACGATGGATAACACTTTGGATTTGTGAACTAATGGGATCCTATTCAAAATCGAACAAGAGAAGTCGAACCGAAAGCTTCTATGTCTATGTCGGGAATGAGAGCGATAATCCTTAGGCCAAAAAGTTCTTCTTCTGGGTTTAAGCTGGTTGTGAGAAGGGTGCGAATGGATCAGATCACATCCCTTGGAATATTTGTTCAAAATTGTAAAAAAAAAAGTATATACATAGGATGCATCCCGAGAATTGCTAAATATGGAGAATTGGCAGACTCGTAGGATGTTCTACAACTACTAGAATGCATCTCATGAAAGTACATTTTATACAAGAATTTTGAACAAACACTGCAAGGGATGTGATCTGAACCATTCGCACCCTTCTCACAACCAGCTTAAACCCAGAAGAAGAACTTTTTGGCCTAAGGATTATCGCTCTCATTCCCGACATAGACATAGAAGCTTTCGGTTCGACTTCTCTTGTTCGATTTTGATTATGGTAAATGTCATTAGAAGTAATTCCATAGATTTTTACATAAATTCATCGAAAAACACTTTACTATATGTGAAAAAAAATTATAGATCTCCTTTTTAAAGTAATAATGTTTCATGCCAAGCGCGAAAGTCTTCTGATGATAGCATGCATTTATATCTAATAACATAGTTTTTATCAGCAAAATAAAATAAGATCATCTATAAGGAAAAACATAATATGTAGTATTAAACAAAATTTATGTTTGTTTTGTTTAAAAAAATTGATTTTTTTTTGTATGTGTGAATAAGAACCATAAATATAATATGTTATATTTTAAATAAATTTGATATTTATTATGCATAAAAGTATACTAATATAATAAATAAATAAATAATAATAAATAATATAATAATATAATAATTATAATAACTTATATATTTAATAAATCTGTTTTGTTTAAGAAATTGGTTTTTTTTTTTTTTTTTTTTTTTTTGTAAATAAGAACCATAAATGTAGTAAATTACATTTTAAATCAATTTTATATTTATTGTGTACAAAAATATAATATAATAAATATACAAATAATAAAATAATATAATAATATAATAAATTATATTTTAAATAAATTTTATATTTATTGTGCACAAAAATATTCACTGAAATAAATGTATAAACCTAAAGTTTAACAAAGTAATCACAATATTTATTAAGCAGATGAGCATTTTTTTGTAAAAGTATACAATTTTTAATTCAATTCAAGGCGCGCGTAAAACTCTATCAGCAAACTCTATATCAGCGAAAGGGAATTTTAATACCAGCGAATAAATTCTGCTTGCTAGACTCTCGTGCTAGACAGTAATAACTAACAGCAAACGCGTCTGCTGACACTTTAATATATAGCAGCAATTAATACAGAGCTTTAAAGTTAGTTGAACTGGAGCACACATTGTTGGTGTCGCTGTTGACAGGGAATTTATAACGTCTTATATTTCAAAACCACCATTTATTGTAAAATCTTAA
Source organism: Caerostris darwini (assembly GCA_021605075.1). Lineage (NCBI taxonomy): Eukaryota > Metazoa > Arthropoda > Arachnida > Araneae > Araneidae > Caerostris > Caerostris darwini. Next base: position 705,495 of record BPLQ01006946.1, read on the forward strand.
GAAATTTACTGAAGCTGTTGCATTTAATTTATCCCCCTCATATATGAATGTCTTTATAAATGCATTGTAAGATCATTCTTGTTAGACAGCTTGATACTTTCTTTTTTTTTATCATGGGTGAACATGATGTTGTCCTGGTTAGGGTTCATGGCGCAATCCAAAAAGTGCAGCCAGCAAATAAAACTCCATTCCAAATTTGCAAATTTTGGTGGAAAAATGGTAGTTTGGTCCCTTTAACTCTTGAAATCCTCAGGAATTTTCTGGAGAATTTGTCTTTTGCTTGAAATTTTTTTGTAGTATGGTTTTGAAGCACTTTTCACGTTTTGGCTTGGGATTTTAAACATTTGTATATCCAATGGCTATAAGTACTCGTAGTGTGTTGATCAATTCCTCTTTTTTGAGGTTTTATATTTATCACTTTTGGCATTTTCCCATGCCTATTGAGCTGTATAGTGCTTCTTATTGTATTTGGAATACTTCATTCTTCATTTATGCCTAGAATTTTCAAACTTTGATATATTCTTTTACTATTGAATGTAACGTTTCTTGTAGAATTTGGAATACTTCATTCTTCATTTGCGACGACATTTATCTTATATTTCCTATATTCTTTTAGAGATTCTTGAACAATTCATTCTTCATGAAGTTCTTGATCTATTCAACATTGCTATATTCATATAGCTATTTGAATTTGGCCATTGTTGTAATATTCCAATCTATTTCTTCATATATCTCTTGCATTATTAAACATTGGCATATTTCTGAGTTTATTCCTCTGTTCTCCAATGTTCACACATGATAAATTGAAATTTGCCGAGAATATTTTAGTTTTTTTTAATTTATGTTTCATGCTCTAACGGATACCTATATCACAACGGAAGTGTTCCATGATATACTATTCCACCATTTAATAATACGAGGCCAACGGCCGTACCATGCTGAATATACCTGTTCTCGTTAGATCACCGAAGTTAAGCATCATTGGGCGCGGTCAATACTTGGGTGGGTGACCACCTGGGAACACTGCGTGCAGTTGGCAAATTTGGGACCTGAATGGCCGAGTGTCTAGCGCTCTGGCGCTCGGTGTCACAGGTTTCGGGTTCGAATCCCGGTGGTGCCATGGATGTTTGTAGTGGTTCGGAATCCACTTTAAGCCGTAGGTCCCGGTCTTCTATGACTGTAAGAGCGTCACGGAGCAAAAGTCAGGCTTCTACCTACGGGGTGCTCCATCGCAACAGAAGCTGCTTCCTTCCCCTTCAATCATGAGTCCATATGGGCTCGTGGGCTTGGCCAGCCAAGTGGGATAAGAAACAACAACAACAACAATAATACGAGAAGGAAATTTAGCGCCAGTTAAGTGAACTGTAAAAATATTTCGCTGTTTTTTCTATTGATTTAACTGCTTGCGATATTTGAGCGTTTATTAAAATAATAATTAATGTTTGTAAACAAGCAAATTTTGTAATTCTTTTTTTTTTATAAATTGAATACATCAATTTAGTTTGATTCAAAAACTTTATTTGTTTTATGATTTTTTTTTTAATTCAGATCGCTTTTATAGTTGTAAACAATCATTTAAGGATGTAATAATTAAATAAAATAAATAATAATTAATAACAAATAAACAACAATAAACGTCAAAACAAATAAAATAATAATGGCGATCACTTTCATAGTAATAAACATCCTGCATTTATTGATGTAATAATTGTTCAAATACAATAATAATGACGATCAATTTTAATAATTTTAATAGTTAATAATTAAACAACCTGCATTTATTGATGTAATAATTGTTCTAATAAAATAATAATGACGATCACTTTCATAGTAATAAACAGCCTGCATTTATTGATATAATAATTGTTCAAATAAAATAATAATGACGATCACTTTACAACTTAATTACTTTTAACTTAATAACTTTATTCATTTTCTTATAATAATAATCACGATCAATAAACAATCTGCATTTATTGATGTTATAATTGTTCAAATAAAATAATAAAGACAAATTCAGCATCACAACCATGCAACTCAATTTAAATTTTTTTCGTGATATCATTAATCAACTTATACTGAAAATTCAAATGTTAAATCAAATAATACACCAATTATTTTTGTATTTATGATGAATTACAGTAAGTAATTTTACATGAATTTATTATTTAGAATTAAGTAATTTAGTATTTAGTATTAGTATCAGTATTAAGTAATTTTACAATATATTTAGTATTAAGTAATTTTACAATATATTTAGTATTAAGTAATTTTACAGTATATTTAGTATTTAGTATTAAGTAATTTTACAGTATATTTAGTATTTAGTATTAAGTAATTTTACAGTATATTTAGTATTTAGTATTAAGTAATTTTACAGTATATTTAGTATTTAGTATTAAGTAATTTTACAGTATATTTAGTATTTAGTATTAAGTAATTTTACAGTATATTTAGTATTTAGTATTAAATAACGTTACATTAATTTTTATCATAGATAATATTAACAAATATAGCGCACATTACATAGGGTTTGAGTAAACTAACATATCCTTCAATAACTATTAACTGAAAAAACTAATATAAAATTTAAAATTATATATTATAAAATTTAATTTTAAGTTTTTGATATTTCTATTGAAAGAATTTAGTAGATTAAAATAAGTCTTAATAATTTCTAACTTCATTTATTAATGTATTTTTTTATAAAAGTAATATGATCCACTGTTATATTATTTTTAAAAATATATTTTATTTAATTAAAAAATAATTAATTAAAGTTATTTTATGACTTTTTGCTACGTACCAGAAAATTAAAACGAATTTACTGAAAAAAATTGAATAAGTATTATAATTATTAAAGTCGTGGAAAATACATACAAACACAAACACATACACACAAATCCTTAATGAAATTTTATTATTTAAGTCACATTTTAAAACTCTAATAATATCCTTTATAAACTTTCCATGTACTTTTATTTTGAACCAAATAAGATATTACTACGTTTCAGTAATAAAACTACTTTTCTATTATTTATAATTTACTACTTCCAATATTACTTACTAGTAATAATATTTCAGTACCTGATATTAAAAAAAAATCTAATTGCGGTTGCTTCCAACTTATTTATTTTGAAAAATTACAAAATATAAGGCCATCAATTTATAAAGATAATATTTTAATAAATATTTTATTTTCCATCTTAATGATATTACATCACTAACAGCAATAAATTATTCAAAAATCACACTTTATCACTTAAAAATCATACACTCATTAACACTTTAATGGCTAGTTTAACACATGTAATTCATGTTATATAGTTTTCAATTACTTTAACAGTAATTTATTAATCTAGGTTCAGAAAATTTTTCACAACTATACTTTGTTTTAAATTGCTTATAAAATTGCTTATAAACTTAATGATAATGGGTTTCTAGAACGCGATGGTATACAAACTTTTGCTTATACATAATTAGATAGAACTCTTAAAAATGTGTTTTATAATGGAAAAGAAAATAAAAGAATAAGTAATTTACTTGAAGCTATATATTATATTTGTAATATTTTCATAACAAAATTAACACAGTTTTATTCTCTCTATCTCTATTATATATATATACACATAAATAAATATGTATATATATACATAAAATTAAAATTGCTTGCAATAAAACAATGTTTTTAAAGTAATCTTAAATAAATAAATAATAAATCATAATAAAGTAACCTTTAAAATAATTTCAGCTAATGAGCAACAATAGTATATGTTAACGATTTAATACTTCTCATTTATTAGTCGTTAAACTATATTATTGTTTATAATATTTATTATTTATTTATCGTTAACATATACTATTGTTGCTCATTAGCTGAAATTATTTTAAAGGTTACTTTATTATGATTTATTATTTACTTATTTAAGATTACTTTAAAAACATTGTTTTATCACAAGAAATTTAATTTAATAAATTATTTAACTTTTAAATCTGCTGAATTTCAAGTACAGGAAAATATACTTATTATAATACTAAAGAATAAAAATGCCTTGTAATATATGATAATAGTACTGATTCCTGATATTTTTGTCAAGTATTTCAATAAAACTAGAAACAGATTTTTTTTAAAGGAAGATGAATTTTAAAATATATATTAATTAAATAAATATTATCTATGAATCTAATAGTTAATGGAGCTGCGTTGTCAATCTCCCTTCTTTAAGTATAATTGCAATAATTTGATTTAACCCAGTCTTTTAAACTTATTCTATTTAGATCGTTAACAAAAAAATACTATTCTGCCACTAATACACTAAATTTAAAATAAAAACATTTTTACTAATAATGAAAATGATAACAACTTCAATAAAATTTTCTACTCACTATTTTAAAATTTCTTCATGAAACGATTAGTGTTTGATAATGGTATTTTGAATAATTATTATTCCATTTTAAAAATAAAAAATGCTTTTAAAAGATGCTCAGTTGACAAATCATTAACAAAAATTATTAAGAGTAATTAAAATACACATCACCGAAAATATATTAGAATAAGAAATATGCCTTAAGTTAAAATCTATCTACCTACTTAACTAATCATAACTAACTATACTAAACCTAACTTAACTAAACTTAAAACTTAACTATACTGAACCTAAATAACCATTATTTAGGTTTAGTATAGTTAAATAACCATTAAATAACCATAAACCTTAAATAACCATCATCCAAAAGTTGGTTATATAAGCATAAAAACCATTAAACATGATTTTCCTAGCAATATTTACAGATAGCAATTTCTATTATTTATTGTAAGAATTTTGCCATGTACGAATAGTTAAAAATTTCTGTATTAAAAATGGACAAAAGCTGCTTTCTAATATATTATGAACCAAAAATACTTTTAATGTTTCCAATATTGTTGTATACAATGGCTGTAGTTTTTGTCTATTTAAATTACTTTTCATCGATTTATATCGATACTATGCAATTGTCCATTTATTCTATTATTATGCTTTAAGAAATAAAAATTGTTTTTCTGGTAGAAAAATACTACAATTTGTCTCCTATCAGAAATAAAAAAATAATGTATTTTGAATTAAAAATCTTTTCTACATACCAGTAAATTTATCACTCTTATGTTATTAACAGGCTTTTTTTATCGTAATTTTAATGTATCGCTTCTTTAATATCGTCTTATATCATCTTATATTCATATATAAAAAAGTTATTTAAAAAGTAATACATCACATTTATTTCATTCTTAATAATTGTTTAAGACTCTTCAAAATATTTTGTGTTGGTTTTCTATAAAATATATTTAATTTAATTTTATACAAAAACAAATTTTTCTAATTTTTAAAGGAAATCCAAAATTTTAAATTTTGATTTTTAATCTTAAATTACATATATAGAAATTAATAAATAATGTTCAGCCAAAAGTCACAAAAATTTTAAGGTATTGCGATTCTTATTTGAAAAATTATGACAAAAAGGATTTTCATTTGCATTTATTTTTCAAATTTAATGAGGACTTTCGATTCGTTTAGAGAATAATAAGGAAAATATCCTATTGATTCTTATATACTTTGCAAAACAGTTTTATTTTTTCACTTTTATAACATCGTTTCTTCACATCATTTGAGAGTTAAATAATATTTAATATTTTAACTAATTTTATTAGTTAAATATTATTAAAGATATTCATATTCATAAATAATTTTAGCATGAAAAACTGTTTATAAATAAATAAATAATTTGGATTTTAAATGTCAATTTCATAAGGTAAGCTACCAATTGTACTGTAAATGAAAAAGTCCAAAATATGATTTTTTTTAATATAACATACAGTAAAATATGGTTTTAAGGCATTTATTATTGTTTATAAAATTATGTACTTTTTTATACTAGCACGCTTATTTAAATCATTGCAAAAAAATAAAAATTGCGTAATTTGTTTTCATTTTGATAATAAATTATTATTATCAAAATGAAAACATGATAATTTATGGTTTCAGTAAAATAATTATACATTATTTCTCCCAATTTTTTAAAAATATATGCATTCCTATATTTCTATCTCCAAAATTTACTTTAAATAAATACCTATTTTAAAAAGTTAAAATTCAAATCTAAGATTTCAAATTTGGTGTAAACGCAAATATATGCATAATATACCATGTCCTGCATGAATTATTTAGTGTGTGCTGTGTCATTCAGCTAGTAGAAATTTCATGACTACGGAAAATTGTATATGCATTATAAAAATTAAAATTTTAAAAATAAATCAAAATGAATTTTAAAACTGGTTTCTTTTAAAAATATTTTTCTTGCTTAAATGTTTATCTAATTTAAAAATTAACAACGTAAAAAATTATGCTATATTAAAATATAATTTTTCATTAATTTATTATGAAAACCAAAGTACCATATTTAAAGGAAAATCTACTAAAAAATGTAAAAATAATAATGGAATTTTATTTAATTTCAAACAAACTTGTAAATAAATGTCATTCGAAATTCCAATAGTTTTAGTAAATATTAATAAAGATTATTAGAAAACAGATTGTTTATAATGATAATAAAATACTTTCAAAAACTATTTAACAATGCACAAGGAATTCAAAAGATAAAAAATTTACTCAACTTTTAACATTTAACAAATTTTCAAAATTGTACAGCTTAAAAATTAAAATGAAGTAAAATGTTTATTTCATCAAAAAAAGGTTATTAAGATAACTAAAGATTTATAAAATTAAAAGATTTCAGTTAAATTTCGTAGTTTCCCCCTAAGGAAAATTCGAGGTTTTTTTCCCTAAGTAAAATTTGTAGTTTTTCCCTAAGGAAAATTCGAGATTCTTTCCCTAAGCAAAATTTGTAGTTTCCCCCTAATTGACACAGTTAATTTAACAAGTCCTGTTAATTTTGTTGCTGAATCGTGGTTTGGCTTAGTTAATCAAAGATAAAATGTTATTTCCAGATTAAACTTGGCTGCACGCAATATTTCAGACTGGGTCATATATTAACGGAACAGATAAATCAGTCTATGCGGGAAAAATTTTGAAGGCTTTACTTTAAGGATTAATTCTAATGGAGACTTAACTTTCTCATAAAGTCTGATTTTGTCTGACTTTTAAAATAGGAATTTAAATCAAAATGCAAAGAAAGCAGTTTTCTTTATCTTTAAATTTTTTATTGAAGAAGTCAAAAGGTTTAATAAAAGATTAGAAATAAAATACTTTAGTTTAAATTTAGTAATCTAAATCAAAATGTACTTTAAAATTTTTTTTTAATTCTTTAAAAATAGTATTCTATTCTTTCTGGTTAAAAAAAAATTTGAATTAATAATAATTTTTTAATTAATTTTCAAAAGTTTTATAACGATTTCGATTTAAAAATCTATTCATCAATTTTTTTAATATTTTTTTAAGAATTTTATTTGAACTTAAAATTTATTTAAAAAGTAATTTTATTAAATTTTTATTAAAATATCGTATTAAATTATATCTTTCTGTTCACTATATTGCATTTCTATTTGTTTTTTATTTTTATTTCTAAGAATATAAAAATATAGTAAAAATATTTTTAAAAAATCAATGTTTATTTCTTCAAAAAAGGCGTGATTTTTTTTAAATAAATTAATTTATTGTTTTAAATAAATTTAGAAATATTTTTTATATAGTTTTAAGTTTACATAGACTTTTACTGCATTAAAATTTTAATTTTAATTAAATTTTAAGTTTTATTAAAATCTCATATTATGTTCTTTCTTTCTATTTATTATATTGTATTCCTATCTATTTCGTATTTATTTCAAAGAATTTAAAAATAGATTTAAAATATTAAAGAAAAACTAACGTTCATTTCTTTAAAAAAGACGTGAAAATATTTTTTAAAAATTAACTTAGAGTATTATTTTAAATAAATTTAGAAATATTTTTTGTAAAGTTTTAAGTTGACATAAACTTTTACTGTATTTATTTAAAAATTTCTAACTAAAAGGGCAATGAATCTGCTTAAAATATTGAAGAACATGAATTTAAAAAGTACATTTCTAATCCAATCAAAAACTGCAATTTTGAATCAGAATTTTAACAAAATGAATAGATAATACTTTTATCTAGCAATTATTATTATAGAAATCTTAATTTTAATTATTTCAGTTGAATATCTAACTATTAAGAATATTAATAGGATATTTAACACTTAAGAATATTTGTTATATTATACATATATACATGTATATTAACCTATTGAGCATACACACACATATAATATATATATATATATATATATATATATATTCAACCTATTGAGGTATTTGCTAGATAGCCAGGATTTTTTAACATTAAAAGTTTTTATTTTAAAACAAGAAAAAGAAATATATCAATTATCTATATTCTTTGATTTATTAATAACATTTTCTCTCCGGAAAAAATAACTCAGATTTCCGTAACAACTGCAGAAAAGTAATTGAAATAGTCTGCTATCCTATCTACCGTGAAAATGAGCGGCTACTTTCATCCGGAAATATCGATTCCTGATTCAATCGATCTCGTCTGCAATTCGTTCAGCGAAAGTATTCGATTCATTAATTTAACTTCTGCAAACGCGCGTAGGTTTATATATATTTCTCTATCCAAAAGAACTCGGATCAGAGGCAGTTGTTAAAAGCTGGACTCCTTCAAGGAATCTCATTTCGCCTAGGATCACACTTGAAGTATTTTAGGTCTTTATTACGAAGGTGACATTGAGGAGTTCTCGAGGGACAAAAATGGCGATTACCAGTGACTCGGCATTCCGGGCACGTTCGCGAATGACTTCGACTGAATGATTCGCCGGGTATGGCATGTAGTCTCGAGATTATATTGTCTGTAAACTCAGAAATGCCTCGAATACTAAGAGATCATGCTCTTGTACTTATTTCTCACTCTCTCTTAAGTGAAAACGGGCTTCAGTGGCTTTAAATTTAATTAAAATCGACGGCTAAGATAGTTTTAGAAATGAGCGAATTCTTACGAATATTTGTGACTCGTTACTTTTGTAATGATAGATAAACTACAAACACTTAAAAAAACTTTTTTTTACTGAATTTCACTGATTTGAAAATTAAATATTTAATTATTTAACTAACCATGTCTGCAAATTTAATATCTGCGCCTTCTTTCTGTATTAGTTATAAATTTACTTTTAAAAAATTTATCTTTTTTAATTAACTATATACATTTTTATCTATAGCTAATAAAATAAATACAATAATAACGAAAAAACTATTTTTATAATGTATAACAAATTACATAATTCTATAACAATAAAGAATTTATTACAAATTATAAATTATTTATTTTAAGTGAATCAGATACTATTTTGCAAATATTACGAAATTCAGGATTTATGAGCATTCATTCATTCGTTTAGTCGTTCATGATCACTCATTCATTCGTTTATTATCATTCATATATGATTTATACTTATTCGTTTATGATAATTTGTTCATTCGTTCACTATCATTCGTTTATTCGTTTATGCACATTCGTTCACGGTTATTTGTTTATTCGTTCATGATCATTCATTCTATTAAATTTCTTTTGACAATTTTAGTTTGCTTAAACAAGCTACCAAGTTTAAATATCTAACAGTTTTTAGTTTGTTTAACAGTGTTTAGTTTTTTAAAAATAGTTTTACAGATTACAAATAATTCGTTTTTATTTAATTTTCTTTTTACAAATTTTTCGCATTTTGCAAAATTATTCGCATTAATTATCTTTCATATAAATTTTTCGCTAATTTTGCTATGAATCTCTATAAAATTAATTAATAACACTAAATAAAAAATTTGAATTTTTTATAAAATTTTTTCATCGGTGTAAATGTAAAAATTGTAAATCAAACCGAAATTATTTACATTCGTTCTATTCATTGGTGAATTAACTGAAAATAAATCTCGACAATTTCAGATTAGGAATATTTAATATATATATATATATATATATATATATATATATACCATTACGGACTAATAAAAAAAGTATTTTAATAGAACAGAAAACAAAGACAAATTATTCATCTTAAAACTAAACCTTTATTATAATACTTAACCCAAATGCTATTTTTAAACATTTTATTTGGCACATTAACTTTAGCATAACATAATTTAAAGTTTATTTTTGAGAGTCATAATAATTAAATTTTCTTTTCTTTTTTTTTTTTTTTTTCTTAAAAATTCAATTTTTAATATTTCCAGAATTAAAGTACATATTTAATTGAAAAGCAAAATGCCATTTAAAAGTATCATAATAGCTCAGTACTTAAATAACTTTTCGAGACTACATAAAATTTGCTATAAATTTATTGTCTTCAAAAAGAAAAAAAGTAAATAATCATATCTTATTGAACTAAAAACCCAATGGCTTTATTAGAGACATTCATTTTATCTCTTTCTATTAACTTAAATATTCTTTTAAAATATATTTTAATAAAAAAAAATTATTGTTTTTTTACGGATCGCTGAAATAACTTCATAAAATGAGGGGGTTTTATGAAAATATTGTATATTTAAAAAAGAATAAAAATGACATTCATTTTGAACGATTCTCGATTAACGATTTTTTCAAATTTGTGAAAAATATTACTTTGGGTTCTAAAATTATTCAGAAAAGTTCTTTTCAATAAAGGAAAATTTTAGATTACCTTGTAATTTATTTTTATTCTTTTTACTCTTTTTCCTTATAATTGATTTTTTACCTTTTTTACCTCACAATTGATTTTTAATCTGTCTAAACTTGGTTTTAATCTTTTTTACCTTATAACGGATTTTTAATCTTTTTAACTTTTACATTATAATTGATTTTAATATTTTTTTACTTTTTTACCTTATAATTGATTTTTGAACGTATTAGTAATGCTAACTTTGCATTTATTTTAATCGTTAATTAAGCTTAAAAAGTCATTAATAGCATTATTTTCGATAACATTATCTTCTTTAAATTATTTAAAATATTACATTCGAAATATTTTCGTGTTTACAAAAAAAAACTTATGCTTCTTAAATATTTAGATGGGAGCTCGAATGGAAAATCATTATTAAATCTAAATTATGTTGTTGTTATGCGATATTTTCAATGGTCAAAAAGTGGTTGCCTATGATAAAGATTATTTCAGGAATATAATATATATAGTTTCTAGCAAGTTTCGATATCATTTATTTTCGCTGATTATAGGAATATTTTGTCATAAAATTTTTATTCAATACAAATTTAAAGAGTTATTTAAATTAACTTTATTTAAACAAATTATTCTTTTAAGTTATTTTTCATCTGATTTAAATAAATCGCATTAGGAAGTACAATTATGGCGAATAATTATTATTATCATTAATTATTATCACAAAGAAAATTATTAATTTTAATTTATTAATTAATATTATTATTATCATTATTATTAAAAATGATCATAATTATTTATACTTAATCGCATTTTTCTATACTTCAAATTTTTAAGCAATTTAAAACAATGACTTTTAACCTTTTAATTATTAGAAAGAAAATAATTTCCCAATGTACTTTTTAAATATAACAATGCAATTTTAAATTAAAATGATGCAATAATGTAATTCTTAATAATAGTTATTAATGATGTAATAAAGTAATGTAACAATGTAATTTTCACAATTGTGAAAACAGAAACTATTTTCTTGTTAATTTAATATTTTACTTCACGGATAATTTACACCAATCTTTTTTTCCCACACGTGAGTAAAATTTATTTTGCAAATAAGTATTTTAAAGACTAATTATTAGGTTGGTGCATAATTATCAGGCGTTTCTTTGACATGCTATATTTTAATAAAAATCTAAAATCTATAAATGAAAATAACCTTCTAGTTTTGGGTTATAAGAATGCTTGTCAATAATAATTCTCATACTCATTTTTGGGTTGAGCTCCACCAATACTAAATCCTATTTAAGAGGAATTCCCAATGGATGCTTCCACATCTATGCCACCAAACAGACCACATTTCCTTCTTACAGTGCACGTCCTTCGTTATTCCTTTTGGTGAAACTCCTGGCGAAACTCAGACTTTCTTTCGTTCGAGGTTTTCGAAGAGAAGCCATGATTCATCCCCAATCACAAGATCCTTCACATCCTTCCCGCTCCTTTCGTTGAAGCAAATCGGTGAAAATTCGGACACGTTGGGCTTTATTGATGTCGTTGAGTTCGTGGGGAACCCATTCGGCCAATATCTATACTTTTCCAAGCTTTTTGAAAAGGCGAACGTTGGTTGAATGATCCAGCCTTCAAGTTGTCAAGCTTTCTTCCCCTTCCACGGTTGCCAAAAGTGTTTGGCTGTCGAAATCCGATGGTCGATCTCATCCTGGCTTATCTTGCAAGCTAGTGTCACCAGATTTGAAAAAGGACAAGCCATTCCCTACATCGACTTGTTCCCTCACAGAAAAATTCGTTGAGATCTCGAAATGACTGCGCTGCTTTCCATCCGTTCTCAAAGTGGTACAGCATAATACGACGAATATGAGTATGATTCTCGACACGCATTTTTATAACCTAAAAGCAGAAGGATATTTTCATTCATAAATTTATAAAATATTGTAGATTTTTATTAAAATATAACACGTCAAAGAAACGCCTGATAATTATGCACCAACCGAAAATACTTATAGAAATTTATATTTGTTCCCAGAATTATTAATCATAATAAGAATTAATCACAAATGAGTTCTAATATCTATAGAGATTTTTTTTTAAAAACATGGTATTTCATATACATTGCAGTTGAGAAAAATAATAAACTGCAAAAAAGAGAATAAAAATTTTAAATGCAATAAAATACATGAAAAAATAATCTATACTATTTATATATTACTTGTTTTATAGCATTATTTAAGTAATAAATTATTTGAAGACAGACAAAAAATCAAATCAAAACATTCTACAATTTGATTATTTTTTGTTGTGATTCCTTGCTGTGTGATTATTTGCTGGTCTCAAAATTAACTTTCTGAAAACGAAAAGTTTATCATATTTATGCCTTAAAATATATTTGCATTTTTTTTTTTTTTTTTTTTTTTTTTTTTTTTTTTTTTAGTTTTTTATTTCTTGATATATTTTGCAGCATTATTAAAGTAATAAATAATTTGAAAGCAAAAATGAAATCAAAACATTCTACAATTTGATTACTTTCTATGATTCTTTTGATGATTTCCTTATCCTGTGATCCCTAATCTCAAAATTAATTTTCTAAAAACGAAAAGTTTTATGCCTTGAAATATATTTGATTTTTTTTTTCACATTTTATTTCTTGATATATTTTGCAGCATTATTAAAGTAATAAATAATTTTAAGGCAAAAAATGAAATCAAAGCATTCTACAATTTGATTATTTTTTGCTATCAATCTTTGCTGTGGGATTATTTACTGTGAACCCTAGTCTGAAACGAAAAGTCTTAGTCCTTAATTTTTCTTAAAACGAAAGGTTCATCATATTTATGCTTCAAAATATGTTTTTTTTATTATTATATTTATTTATTGACATATTTCGCATAATACTTTACAAAAACAACATAAATTACTTTTGTACATATTAGATTAACATTGTAGTTTCTTATCTTGTTTAAAGAAGTAAAAAAATTCTTTTCTTTCTTTTATTTCATGATAACAGAAAAATGAGTGCTGTTTGTTTCTAAAAATAAACCTTTTTCTTAACTACTTAAAAAAAAATTCCAAATAAGAAAATTTTATATAAAAAAATATTATAAATAAAAAAAATATACTAAAAATTATTTTAAAAAAAAATATTTTACAAAGTCACCATAAATTATTTTTTTTACATAGTAGATTTAACACTGGTTTCATATCGTGTTTAAAGAAAAAAAGGATTTTCGTTTTATTTCATGACAAAAAAAAATTGCGTGTTTGTTTTTGTTTCTAAAAATAAACTTTTCTCTTAGCTAATTAAAAAAAAAAAAAAAAAAAAAAAAAAAAGAATTCCAAATAAAAAAATATATATATATTTTAAAAAATATTATAAATAAAAAAATATATATTAAAAATTATTTTCAAAAAAAATTATTTTACAAAGACACCATAAATTTTTTTTTCACATAGTAGATTAACATTATAGTTTCTTATCTTGTAAAAAAAGAATCTTTTCTTTTTTTTATTTCATGACAAAAGAAAAATGGGTGTTGTTTTGTTTCTAAAAATAAACTTTTGTCTTAGCTAATTAAAAAAAATTCCAAATCCAAAAAAAATAAACAAAGTTGTCCAACAAAAGTGTGTTGACTGAAGACAAATCTCGTAAATCAATTTAATTTAGCATAACATTCCTCCTTAATCAGACTACAACAGAGTAAGTTGCAAATAAAAGACCTCGGCCATTGAAACAAAGCAACAGTGAACGGTTCATTAGAACGAATTCCGAACGAATAAAGTAAAGAATGCCTGAGAAAGAAAAAGCTTTAGAAATTGTTTCCTAATTAGCGTTCGAACAAAATGTTAATGGTTTAATTTAAAGACTGAATGTATCTTACATCCCAAATGCTTTGTTAATTAAATTAACGAGAATTACCGCAAAAATTTAAAAAATGCATCAAAATCAAAACCAAAATTGGACAACAGAAGGAATGATTGGTATTTGTATTTTATAAATAAGAAATACATTTTCAGGCTTAAGTAACTTCCCACAAAGTGCATGAAAATTTTGTCTATGTGTGTAAAGATTGCATGTATTTTTTTAAGCTTTTATAATGTTTTATATTCATCTTGAATCATATTTGTTTTGTAAATCTCGACCTATACTAGATCTATAACGGCTTCAAAAAGAGGGCCACTTTCAAATTCCTGGGAACACTTTAATTTTTATTTACATTTTATATATATAAATACACACAGAACTCTATTTATTACAATTTATCATTTACAAAAAAATGAAAAATAAATAATTAAATTTGATTCGCAAGCGCAGTTCACTCCAAGGACGGAGATTTTCAGAGTTCTCTAGTCTACGAGGAACTAATTTAACCAGATCTGCGGCAACTTAATTATCATACCACGAGATACATGAAAACAAAAGGGGTTTCTTTGCAAGTAGGGAGAAACTGAGGCCTGTTCAATCCGCCAGCTTCCCTCACTTATCATTGGAGTAGACACTTCTTCAGCCCATGGTCCATCACAATCACGAGGCAACAACTCATGGTGTAGTCCATATTCTATCTGTATTTGTTTCGACCTGTGAAGGTCGTACAGGCAATCGCTAATTTCATGAGATCTCATTATCTATGACACTAAATATCTGCTATCAGATTTGAGTGACAGGTTGTTCTCATTAGTATACAACAACTAACTGCACATAATATAACTATCCCCAACACCTCTTATCTGGTGTCAAATTTGAGTGATAGGTTGTTATTATGCACTTTTTAAAGAATATACATTCCTCTCTCCTGGAAAAGGAAAGCTACAACTCTTCCCATGGGAAAAAGGAATATTTATTTAAAAAGTTTAAATGTTTTCATTTATTTTTCTGAAAGTGCTACTTATTTCAATGAATTTATCAATTTAAAAACATCCCAAAATTTTAATTAATACCATCGTGATCCCTCTGAAACCGATTGGCGAACCTCTAATTGACCCCAGTTAAAAATCACTTCGCCATGATGAATGCTAATAGACCCCAGTTAAGAAAACTGTTCTTTACCATGATGAATGCTAACAGAACAAAGTAAAAAACCACTGTTCTTTACCATGATGAATGCTAATAGACCCCAGACAAGGAACACTGTTCTTTACCATGATGAATGCTAACAGAACCCAGTTAAAAAAACCACTGTTCTTTACCATGATGAATGCTAATAGACCCCAGTTAAGAAGCACTGTTCTTTACCATGATGAATGCTAACAGAACCCAGTTAAAAACCACTGTTCTTTACCATGATGAATACAAATAGACCCCAGTTAAGAACGACTTTTCTTTACCATGATGAATGCTAATAGACCCCAGTTAAAAATGACTTTTCTTTACCATGATGAATGCTAACAGAACCCAGTTTAAAAAACACTGTTCTTTACAAGGATGAATGCTAACAGAACCCAGTTAAGAACCACTGTTCTTTACTATGATGAATGTTCTTAATGTTTGAATTTATTTAATAAAACAGCTTAGGAATAAGAATTATTAAACATCATCTGTCTAAAAGGTATTAAACATAATTTATGCCTTTTAACCTTAAACTAAGATATCCAGAAAAAAAACTTTTAGCGTCGCCCCAAAATATGTGGAAAAAGAGACAAAATGCTAATGTATCCCTTGGCGCAAAGTGACGCCTATTCTATCTGTGAAAAAATAGATAACTTAAGACTTCAAGGAAGAGTGATGTAGTGGTATTCGGATACTTTTTCATCCTAAAGAGCATGGGGACAGGGTAAAAAAAGTATCGATCCATGGAAATGGCGACATTTCCCGAAAGTAAAAAAACGCCTTGGCGACGAAAACGGAAATTGGAGGCTCTGCCTTAAGTATTAAAATATCACAAGAGATGAGAAATGCAGAAGACTTTCTTTTTTTTTCTGTCTTTCGGAAAGTAGTTTAGAAGAAAATATGATATAATTTCGAGGCGTTTCCCGATATCATGTCTTGGCGAATCGATAAATCCACGAGACGAATTTAGGTGAACTTTCCATCATCGAATATCACGCTATGTCCCTTTTAGCAGTTTCGATTTAGTGTGTCACGTCACACACCTATTTGCTTTTTGTATCCGACATATACTATATAAAAGTCGTGAAACATATGGACTTTTTTATTGCAAAATCGATCATCTTTATAAATAACATAGTATCTAATGTTAAATACTGAAGTTGTTAATCTTTGAATCAATGTTATTTTTTAGGTACTTTATGTGATATGTGGCCGAATGTTTTTTCTAATGATAAGAAATGTCTCAATATAGTGCGTAAATATAAGCATAAATATTTAACATCATGATATAAAATCATAGCACATAAATATTTAACATATAAGCAACCATCATGAGAGAAAGTCGTTAATAAATATCGCTCCTAAAAATATTTCCAATATTTTTTTTTTTGCTTTTTACTTCTCCCATGATTTTGAAAAATAAAAAAAAAAACATTTTTTATGTTAGATCTTTTTAGTTTTAAAGAAAAAGTCATGAGCACAGATTTAAACGATGCTAATTTAGTATTTCCATTGAAATTCTTGATTGGAATTTAAGTATTTTTATTGAAATTCATAACTGAAATTTAAGTATTTGATTGAAATTGATTGACATTTAAGTATTTCTACTGAAATTCGGAATTGAAATTTAGGTATTGAAACTCATAATTGAAATTCAAGTATTTTTATTGAAATTCATAACTGAAATTTAAGCATTTCTATTGAAATTTAAGTATTTCGATTGAAATTTACTGAAATTAATTGAAATTTAAGTATTTCATTTGAAACTCATAATTGAAATTTCAGTATTTCTATTGACATTCTTCATTGAAATTTAAGTATTTCTACTGAAATTTATAATTGAAATTCAGGTATTGAAACTCATAATTTAAATTCAAGTATTTCTATTGAAATTCATAACTAAAATTAAAGCATATCTATTAAAATTCATAACTAAAATTTCAGCATTTCTATTGAAATTCTTAAATTATTTTCCTAAATTACCAAAGGATAATAACTGCATAATTTTTTTTAATAATTTTCAAAAAATAAAAGGAAAAGTTTCATGAGAGAATTCATAGTTTGGGTGGAAAAAAATAAAATTATGTGCATTAAAAATTTAAAGTAACTATTTCAATCGATGTTAGATTATTGCAAAATTTAAAAGTAGAAAAATGATTAAAATTTGAGTTTATTTTTTTATTAAAGGAGGGCCAAAATATTTAAGCATATTGCAAAAAAATCTGTTTGAATACTAAGTTAAATTATTTTAAATGTTTTCTTTTCACTGAAGTACTTACCTAAGTAAGTCATGTAAGTACTTAACACTACTACATAATATTAATGTTCTTCTGAATTAAATATTTTTACTTTGTTTTTTTTTCTCGGAATAAATAGATATCCATCATTATTAGTCTTAATCGAAAAATTATCTTGTAAAAATATCATAGATTAATAGATTGCTTTTTCAAAGTTTGACAATGAACATTAATATGTGGAGAATGTCATGCCAGTATGCGATTAATTTTTTTTTAATTTGAAAGAAAATTGGGGAAATACAACTGGATCCATTTGTCTTAAAAAAAAAGAATATCTTATTTCCGTTTAAGGATATCTTTATAGGTGCAAAAATAGTAAATTTTCAATTATATTTTCTAAATCCAAGTATTTATTTATATTCCAATGTATATTTTGTTACTCCTTTCCTTGTATATTTATTTGTTACATGTTTTATTGTCGTTACTGTTCATTAATTATTTTCAATCAATGTCTAAAAATATTTTACTGTTCTTTATTATGTTGGATGTAAATGTTGCACGTAGATATTATTGCATGTTGCATGTTTCGCATGATTTAATATAGCTTATTGTTTATTACATACTCTTTGAATATATTACTACATTAAATGATTAACAATATTTTTAATAAAATACTATTTCATAGTCTATGATTAAATAGCTTCAGATTTAATTTATGATACAAATGAAAACTTCGTTAAATTGTTTTATTTAAAAGTAAATATAAATAAATGCATAGGAAGTTAAAAGCAATTGAACGAAATTTGACATAAATACAAGAAATAATTAGAAAATAAATTATTATAGAAAGTAATTAAAATAAAGCAGTATACTATAAATCGCACACTAATGTTTTAATAAAGGTATTTTAAGTTAAAATAACTTTTTATAAAATGATTTTACCTCTTTGTTATATAATGTTAAATAATACTTAATGTTACAAAAGTAAAATGCAAATAGACAATAATACAAATAGAAAATAAAAGTATACGTACTGTTACAAATGTAAAATTCAAATAGACAATAATAAAAATACAAAATACAATGTATACGCACTATTACAAAAGTAAAATGCAAATAGACTGTAATACAAATAGAAAATACTGTTACAAAAGTAAAATACAATCTATACATACTATTACAAAAGTAAAATACAATCTATACATACTATTACAAAAGTAAAATACAAACAGAAAAAAAAAGAGATTATGAATTATATTTTAAAGATAGTCGAGAAAAAATAAATTGTGTTTTTAGGAACTGTTTGTCCAGTACTCTGTAGAATTTTACTTTGCAATAATAACCTAGATTTTTCTTATTATTCACTGCTTGCTCTTGTAGAAAATAATAGTAAAAATCACGTTAAGTAATGCACATAGGAAAAAGATGTTGATGGTAAAAAAAAATGCTTTCATTATAAAGGTTTGTCTTGTAGCATATTAAGCAAGATCCATCAAATTTTTTACTTTGTAGTAGAGACTTCACTTTGATAGTGTAAAAAAAAAAAAGTGGTGAGCAATTGCCATTCGTAGAATGCTTGTTAAAATATAGGATATAGGACTTAGATACTGTTTGAAAGAGTGATATTAATGATAGTTAAAAGAGTTAAGAATGTAGGTTTTTGAAGGCCCGTTTTTTTTCTACAGGTTGACTGAATGAGCAATCAGAAAAGGCAATCATAGAAGACAGTTATCACCTAAATGAAGAATTGCTCCTGAAGTGAGTAATCCACTGCATAAGTGCAAAAATAAAAATAAAAAGTTTTTCAAAAGAAATTGAGAATATTTGTTTTGAATAAAATTAAATTGAACTTTTTCATTAAATGTGAGCTATTAGAAATGATGTTTCCTACAATTTTGCTAAAAACTAATACGTTATTATTTATTTTTTTTTACTAAAGAAATAAATTTTGAGAAGTGGAAACAAAAAATTATTTAAGTAATTAAATTCAAATATATAATAAAATTATTTCATAAATAAATACTTAATTTAACGTTTGAAAACATCCATGTATAAATTTTGAAAACTCAGTTAGGGAATCACATAAATGTAGATTTTCTAGGTTTCTTTTGTAGGTAGATATACTTTTCCAAACAGTAATTGATTTTTCATCTTAAAGTTTGAAACTAAAAGAGACATTTAATGTAAAAAAAAATTCACTAATATAACTGATAATAAATTAAAGCTAGAAAAACTTAATCAATCTCCATTTCATCCTATGATTAAATAAATAAGATAAATTAAATTTCATAAAAATTTAAAACTGCATTGTGAATAGCATTAAAGATCGATTATTAATATTTTTAGAAACACAAATGTTGTTTTTTTAATAATACATTGTATATTTATATTAAATTATTAAGCCATTACTGAAGCTTAAAAATGATATTTGAAATATTTTTAAATATAGTTAGGAATATTTTTTAATACTTTATAGCTCATAAATAATTAAAATCAAATCAAGCAGAAAAAAATATTTCGAATGATGTTTCTATAAATTTAAAATTTAGGATTAATTAAAAGTGATAATAAAACATTATACAAAGTCACAATATTTAAAGGACCAGGAAAAGATGAAAAAAATTAGAAGATATCTATAATTAAATGAAATATTTTCTATTAAGATTTTTGAAGACCGCGAAAGCTTATCAAAAAGAAATTTAATAAAATGTCTTCATTATTTTTTTAAATAAGTTATTCTAAATTTGTATTAAAATAAATTTATAAGAATCAAGAAAATTAAATTTGTGTATTTGATGGTTTAGTTCGGATATTTATATTATAAATAGTTTCAAATATCATTCTTCATATTTTATAAACAATAATAATTACAATTAAATAAAATTGGTAAGTATAAATACAGCGTTTATGTATTTTTTAATAAGCATGAATTTTCCATGTTTGTTTCTATATGTCTCTTATATGTGTCTTCTATTATCTTACTATGTGTTGCTATTATCTTTACTTAATGTTGCTTTATATTCTTATATGTGAATGCATAATTAACCTTCATTTATTTCAAATGTGTTTTCCTCCCTTTCATTTATTATTCCTTTTCTCCTAACTCTCATTTTTTTTTAATATCTCCCTTTTTTTTCTCTAATCTTGTAATTGTTTTCAGAACTATCTTTTTAAAGTCAAATAAATAAGTAAATTTCTTTATTCTTTAAATTTAATTATTTTGTGTCTTCATCTATATGAATCATGTTAAAAATTCTTGTTGGCAACAATATTTTCAGGTTTTAAAATATAGATTAATTTTAAATTTAACATTATATATGTATACAGTAACGTCTCGGCCTATATTAAATCTATAACGGCTTAAAGAAGAGGGCCACTTTCAGGATCATGGGATTGCTTTAATTTTTATTTACAAGCACTACATATATATAGGCAGTTACAGAACTCTGGCTTATCATACAAAGAAATGAAAATTAAAAAATATAATTTGATCACAAGTGCACGATGAAATCGCAAGTACAGTTCAGAGTTCTCGAGTCTACGGCGAATTTTTCACACGTTGTCTGCGACAGACCTTAATTATCACACGGCGTGATACACGAAACCACAATGGAATCACTTTGTAAACAGGCGGAAACTCCAGCCTATTCAATCTCTTCAGTAAAAAAAAAGAAAAACAGCACTCTTTGTCGACTCGTCGCAGAACTCTCTTCTTTCTTCTCCAAACACCTCCCTTTAAAAAAATCCGTCAAGAGAGGGGATCAACTTCCTTCAGTTCTGATTGGACTTTACTCATGGTCTTTCACCAATCACGATGGAACAACTCATGCTGTAGCTCATATTCCATCTGTAATTGTTTCGACTTGTGAAGGTTCACAAGACAATCACAAATTCCATGAGTCTCATTATCCATGACACTGAATATCTGCTATCAGATTTGAGTGGCAAGTTGTTCTCATTAGTACAAAACACTAATTGCATGTAATATAACTACCCACAACATTGCTTGCCTGCTGGTTGCCAAGGGCCAAAAAATAACCATTTGATTTCTCAGTGTTTAAAATATTTCAATCAATACATATCAATTTATATCACGCAGACTTACCGCATACAAAATTATTATACAATAATCGCCAATTCATTATAATATTGTTAAGTTAACAGTAATTTACAGTTCTGCAAAAACCTAAGATAAAAAGTTGCTTCTCTAATTAACTAGTTATTTAATCTTTGAAGATGTTACAAATTTGCAAGACTTTCGCCAAATCCCTCACCAACACAGCAAAATTTAAAGCATTTTAGCATTCAGATAGAATCTATTGACAAAAAGCAAAAATCAATCAAAACTTCGTTATACTAAAAAAAAAAATATTGATTAATTATTTATATAGTTGCGAAATAATATAATGACAGTACAATTAATATTCTCCATTTTAATATTTAAAAAAATTCTGGAATATAATTTTTTTTTTTTTTTGTCTTTATCGTTTATTTAAGTTAGCTATTGTTTTTTTTTAATTATCTGAGGTGTTAACATAAAAAAATAGTAAAACACGTTTCACTTAAACATTTAGTAAAACAATTCGAAACCTTTCCCCAACCTCAACTCGTAATCCTAAAGAATGCAAATACCACCAAGAACTCCTCAAACTTATTGATTTGAAAATCCACAATGTCACTCATCGGATTTCTAATATTTTTATTTATTTTACATAAAAAAATGTCTACATATATTGTTGCT
This sequence comes from Caerostris darwini, assembly GCA_021605075.1. Taxonomy (NCBI): domain Eukaryota; kingdom Metazoa; phylum Arthropoda; class Arachnida; order Araneae; family Araneidae; genus Caerostris; species Caerostris darwini. The sequence continues at coordinate 728,188 of BPLQ01006946.1, forward strand.
TGAAAAAAAATCTCCAAATGCAAAACAAAATGTAAAGTCCTTGTTCTACATTTTTTTGTAAAAGCATTTCCGAATTCCAGCGAGACTCCTCAAACTTATCGATTCCTGAATCCAAAATGTCACTCATTGGATTTCTAAAATAAGGATACCGGTATCGATGGGACTGGGTGGGGACGTGTTCGTGCCCGACTTGAAATTGAAACCGTCGGCAACGCCCAAATATTGACCTCGTATGCCTCTACCCAGCCATCGAGTGACCTTTACCAAGGGCTCGAAATACACTCTTACGAAGTGGGACAGCACAGTTTGAGCTGGCTTTATATGGGGTCCATCATACATCTGATTTTTAATAACAGCGAAAGGATGGTACCTTGGGCCATTTCCTTGCTAATTGCAACTCCTTACAGCCAATAAAGCATACAGTAAGCAGATTTTTGGCATTGACTTTCAATGGAGAAGATATTTGTTAGAAACCATTAGTATAAAAGCTTTTGAAGACACAAGAAATACAGAACGATTGTTACAGTAGTTAACCTACTTATTGCTAATTATACTTCTGTATGCCATCAATGATTTTTACATTATTAAAATCGATAGATAGAATCAATATATTTGTTTCTGAAATCCTGAAGGTCATCTGCTGATGAAGCGTATGCTGTTTCAGATTAAAATAAGCGAAATCAATATAAATGTTTCTTTTTTATTTAAAATATAATAATTTTTTTATAAATTCCTTAATTCCTTAAAATTCCTTCTTTCTAACAAAAATCATTTTGTTTTAATTTTCGCTTTTTTTTTTTTTTTTTTTTAACTTGTGAGAATAATCTTAAAAAATATTACTATACAAATTTTAGGGTGAAAAAAACTTTATGTCGTTTCATTTTAATAGAGTAACTATTTGATATCTAATTATATACGCTTATTTCACCGATAATTTATATACAAATATTTTTTTACAATTATTTCTTTAATTTTAATCATGTTAAATAATTTAAAACTGCCTCAAAATTTTCACAACTTTTTGAGCTATAAGGAGATAATAATAATAATTTCAGTCATAAATAAGCCTATACATTAAATAAAAATTACTTTTAAATTGCAGCTATCATCAACAGACACTCCGATATTTAAATTATATTCATTACAAAATCATATGTGCTGCAAAAAAAATATATTTTTTTATTGCGAATGATTTATACTTTATGTTGGCTTTGAATGCTAGACTAAATTATATAATCCAAATAAATAAATATATTACTATTTTCGTATTAAATTTGCAAACCGAAGAAAGAGAGAGATATGTAAAGAAACAAAGATGAATCATTATCAACTACTTGAAATAGATGAAAATAAACACATAAAGCAATCTGATGGAAAAGATATTTCGCTATAACAAATTGAAACGCTTTGTGCGTTTTGTTTTTTTTCTTTTCAGCCTAACGATTCGGACAGCTACAGGGCAGCCGTGACTGCCAACAGTAATTGGAGTGAAGAGCAAACCACAAAAGGCAAAACCATGTTGAACAAAGACAAAGGCAAGAAGGGGAAGCCCGACCTCAACGACCTCAAGCAGGAGGTCGACATGGTGAGCATATTTCTCCTACTTCCCCGTTTACCCAGCTATGCTTAGCATATTTCTCCTACTTCACCGTTTACCCAGCTATGCTTAGCATATTTCTCCTACTTCACCGTTTACCCAGCTAACCGAAACATATTTCTCCTACCTTGTTGCTTATCTAGCTACGCTTAGCATATTTCTCCCACTTCACTGGTTACCCAGCTAACCAAAACATATTTCTTCTACCTTGTTGTTTATCCAGCTATGCTTAGCATATTTCTCCCACTTCACTGGTTACCCAGCTAACCAAAACATATTTCTTCTACCTTGTTGTTTATCCAGCTATGCTTAGCATATTTCTCCCACTTCACTGGTTACCCAACTAATTGTAGCATATTTCGTCTACTTCACTGTTTAATCAGCTAAGCACAGCCAGTGCCGGATTTTCCCATAGGCTAACTAGGCTTCAGCCTAGGGCCTCAAGATCAAGAGGGGCCTACATTCAAATTGTTACCAAAATTGAAACTACACTATTCTAAAAACAGTAAACACTAAAACATTGAATCTAAAACAAGGAGAAATTCTACACATATGACTAATACACAAACATAAAAATGTAATGCGAATTATTATGAAATAAATTTATCTGAATTGAATTTGCTTTAATCTTCGATGTATTGAATATATTTAATTTAATTTGATAGAAAATATGATAATTTTTATTGCATATTTTATTTTCGTAGTCAAAGATTTTTATTTTTTGAATTTTGTTTCTTTGTAAATGTCGTGTGTTATGTTTGATTAGTTATTGTTACAAGTACTCTATAGGGTGCTGAGAATAAATGTACAAATAAGTGTTCTCGATCGAAGTGTATCCTTGCCACATTTTTTATAAAAATTAATACCCATCACAACATGTTTCATTTAGCACAGTAATGATATATTTTATTATCTCTCGTGTAATTTACAAACTTAAAAATGGGATGTGAAAGGGCCTCAGGGAATAGCCTAGGGCCTTTTTTCACAGTACATTTCTCCTACGTTGTTGGTTACCCAGCTAAGCATAGCACATTTCTTCTATTTCACTGTTTACTCAGTAGCATATTTCTCCTACTTCACCATTAACCCATTTAAGCATAACATATTTCTTCTACCTTGTTGTTCACCCAGTTAAACATAGCACATTTCTTCTACTCCACCATTAACCCAGCTAAATATAGCATATTTTTCCTACTTTACTATTTACCCCGCTAAACATAGCACATTTCTCCTACTTCATTGTTTACCCAGCTAAGCATAACATATTTCTCCTACCTTAATGTTTACCCAGCAAAACATAGCCCAATTCTCTTAACTTGTGGTTTACCCAGCTAAACATAACACATTTATAATACCTTATTGTTTACCCGATTAAGCATAGCATATTTCTCCTGCTTCACTTTTTACCCAGCTAATCATAGTACACTTCTCCTACTTCATTCTTTACCCAGCTAAGTAGCACATTTCTTCTACTTCACTGTTTACCCAGCTGAGCACAACATATTTCTCCTACTTCACTGTTTATCCAGTTAAACCGGTTAAACATAACGTATTTCTCCTACTTTGTTGTTCACCGAGCGAATAAAAACGCGTTTTGGCTGGCTGGTGTGTTACGACCCGTGGTTCTACCCTTTATTCGAACCCTGTGAAACCCTACGTTTCAGCAGGATAATGCACGACCGCATGTTGTCGTATTGTATGGACTTACCTTGATACGGAAAATGTATGATACTGCCCAGCGTGCAAGTTCACCAGATCTCTGGCCAATAGAAAACGTTTGGTCCATGGTTGCCGAGCGACTGGCTCGTCACCATACGCCAGTCACTACGGTTGATGAGCTGTGGCATCGTATTGAAGCTGCATGGGCATCTGTATCCGTACATGCCAACCAATCTCTGTTTGACTCAATGCCCAGGCGTATAAATGCTGTTATTACTGCCAGAGCTGGTTGTTCTGGGTACTAATTTCTCAGGATCAATGCACCCAAATTTCTGGAAAATTTAATTACATGTTGTTTCCAGTATAACATATTTGTCCAATAAATATCATTTCGTTATCTGCATTTCTTCCTGGTGTAGCAATTATAATGGCCAGTAGTGTATATCTTATTTTTAAGGGTCTTTATAAATAACTATGAAATTGACCAGACGGTAACTCTGAAATCAGAACGTTCTTTAGCCATTAAAAGGTGTAAAAGTCAGAAATCAAATTGATCTGTGTGCACATAACATTGCTTTAGATGTATCCTAGATTTTGACAAATAAAGAAAAGAATTTGTGCGGAAAAAAAGAATTTTTCTGATCGTCTCAAAAGAAAATGCATGAAGAATTAGTTAGGTTTAAAATCAATCAATATGTGGTTCTATTTAAAATTAGTCGATTTTGCTACATCTATAATTTTCCTCGTTCTTTTGTGCTGGCCAGTTATTAATCTAGGAATTGAATTTAGTAATTTTTCTAATGCACTGATTTTACATATTTGGCAATTCTTCATTTTTGGCTTTTCATGAAGAATGGATAAAGATAAGTTAATGCTAGGAATGGATAAGCATCTAGGAATGGATAAGCAAGTTTTAAGGCTTCTGATGTGCAAATACAGAAACCATTGGCTAATAATATATACTCCATTTTTTAGATGGACATAAAAAAGAAACATTGAATTAATGTTTTTTATATGAGAAGGTAAAGATTTAAGAAGACGGTTAATTAACACCTAAGTTCTGTCCGCCAAAATTAGTTATTCTTTAGAATATTATATGAACATTACTCTTATTATATTTTGATTAATTTTATTCTCATAGTAAAATTACTGGTAGAACATTTGCTAGTTATGTAATTAAAACATTAAAGCATTAACTTTACTAATAGCCATGTATTTACTATTTAATTTTACAATTCTTTACTTAACGATCGATTTCAAATACTTGTGTTATCAAACAGAAAATATTTTTTTCAATCTATTACAATTTCAAAAAAAATCTTATGTTATGTGTATAACAATGAAAATATATTTTTCTTTGGGTTCACTGTCATTTTTTTTATCTTTAATGAAATTTTAAATTTATTTTAATTAAATGTGCCATACATAACTTGAAATACATGTGCTTGAAATGAGACTCAATTGTATACTGCTTCTGCTCCTAATAAATGAAAAATAGCAAGAAACACAGTCAGGAAAAGCAGAATATTACAGTCACAGTTAATAATATATTAAAAAAGGAACTATTTAAACCATTAACTTTTTTTAGATATCTGTACACACTTGAATTACTTAATCCATTATTATCCCCAATAAATTTAAAACTGACTTTGAAAGAAAAAAACGAATTTACTAAAAATTTAACTCTTAAGTAAACTAGAAAAGAAATTTCTTTTCTAAAGCATACATTATTTTGTTATCCAGGTAAAATATATTAAGAAAATTATTTTTAAATTTTGAGTATTTTGCAAAAATAAAAAGTTTCAATTAAAACTGAAATCTTTTGTTAATCTACTGCACTTACTGAAAACATACCTTTCAAAAAAAAAAGAAAGAAATGTATAAGAAATATTTTTTTTTATTCAACACATCCTTTTAGTGAAAGGAATTATGGTGCGTTAATTTTAAACAAGCAATTAATATTTTTTTGCCACAATTTAAAAAAGAGAGTTTTATATCAATCAAAAAAAATGTATTTGGGAAGTTTTTTTTTTTTTTTTTGGAAGAGTATTGTATCTTCTCTATAATTAAAGTCATTTAATAATTCAATTAAAGCTTATTTAATCATCAGGTAGATTGATTAACTTTGATTACGTCATTACTCAAAATCTTTAAGACTTGATTAATGACTTTAATAGCTGAGATGACTGAGAGTTTGGTAATAAATTAATGTTCTATCCATAATAAAAAAACGACCATTTTGTATCCATAATAAAAAATAAATGAAGTTTGATCCATACAAAAAAATTATCCATGTGAAATGCACTTCTTACTAAATGTAGCTAAAAAGATTTAACTTGTTTTTCATCAAATAACGCAATATTCTAATAATGATTAATGAACATGCTAATTAGAAAATATGAAAATTATCTACAATTTTTTTTGAAGATAATAGATAAATTTTCATAAAAAAATTTATATATTAATACTTTATTAAATATTTTTTATTTTTATAATTTTTCTACTTTAATAATTCCCTTACACTAAAAAATATTTTATAGAAAAATTTTTTTTTTATTTTTGTAAAATCTTTACATTTTTTTTCATTTTTTATTTGTATGAAACTTTCTTCAATTAAAGTATTTAACTAAAAATAAAAGTTAACTAGAAGATAATAAATTTTAATAAAAGGGTTAAAAATATTCAATGAAATTTTTTTAATAATTTTTTTAGTTAACTTATAATCTTGTTTTTAATGTTATTTTCTAAATGTTAACTAATTTCTAATGTTTTTAAAATGGTCATTTTTTTAGTTACAATAACTTATATTAAAAGGATACCATTCGATGTTTACATTTCAAATATCATAACATAAAAATTAAAATTAAATTTGTAAAAGTAATAAGAATCAAGTTTTATAAAATACATCATCATTATCATCGCAACAGCCCCTTGGTTGACCAAGGCCGTCTGCCTACTGGCAGATTTCAAGACATGGGCTGTTTTGTTTTTACTTTGTAGGTTGTCAGCCCTACGCCCAACGGTCATATTAAGCCGGTACTTACGGTTTAAAGTGGATTTCGAACCACTACAAAATTCCATGGCACTGCCGAGACGCGAACTCGAAACCTGTGATATCGAGTGCCAGATCGCTAGTCACTCGGACATCAGACCCTTATAAAATACAATTTAATTAAAATATTTTTTTAAAATTTTTTTAAACAAATTAGAAGTGCTTTTATTTTTATATCACTATCAATTTAAGTGGTCTCTTTACAACTTGTTAAAAAAAAACTTTAATTTCAATCCAAAACAGTTTTTATGTACACAAAAAAATCCGCCCGCCCCCCCTTTTCAGTTTAAAAGAATTACTACAAAAGCTTCCAAGCCATTGTTTTCATTCATAATAACCACTGCCCCAGACCATGAATGAAATATGATAATTAGACGAGCCCTAAATGGAAACATAAAATGTTTTTATTCATGCCTCTGGATTTAGTCCAAACACAAGAGCAGCATAACAAATTCCTTATTGACTGGCTTCCAAGCTGTTTAGACACGTAGCAGTGAGGTCATTCAATTCACCATAGGGAACTGACACCTGTGGCGGAAGAAAATAGTTCCGTTTCTACGATATGCGTATTTTATACAAACATTAACTCGACTCTTGGCTACTATTCAACAAGAGATGTTCCATTGACTGAAACTTCATTCATAAAAGTATTTTGGATATCGATCAAGTTTACGCGTGAAATTTCTTTCAAAAGACTTTTACTACTACGAGTTTATGTCCGTGTAATTATATTGATGAACCTTTTGTCAAACGCAACATGTTTTAGAAGAATGCAACAAAAGAATATTTCACTGCAATATAAAGACTTGTTGATTCTCTTTTTAACTCAGCAGAGTCTTTTAGATGTTTCTTTAACATTTTTATACAAGCCCTACTGGAATAAAATCTTTTTTTTTTTTTTTTTTTTTTTTTTTTTTTTTTTTTTTTTGTAATAGAATATTGTAAACAAAAAATGATGAAATATTTCTAATAAAATGCCATGTGTGCAGTTCTAAATATTCAACTAATTATAATTGTAGTTTAACTATGAAAAATTGTGTGTAACTAATACACACACTGATGGCGCCTGAAGCTCTTGGTGCCACAGATTTCATGTTCGAGTTCTGATGGTGCCAGGGATGTTTGTAGTGGTTTGGAATCCACTTTAAACCATAGATCTCGGTCTAATATGACTACAGAGCGTGGGGTTGACAACTCTACCCCGTAAAAAGAAAACAACTTGTGTTTCAGAATCTGCTAATAGGTAGACAGCCTATGGCCCTCCATGGAGCTGTTACGCCGAAGAAAAAGAACTAATACTGAAGTTGCATATTTTCTTTATAAAAAATATCAAAAATGTTAATTAAAATATTGAGCAGATCACTTTTTTTTAATTAAAAAGAAATATTTCAATAGATGTAATGTAAATATATATTTTAAATACTTTATAAAACGTTTTTTTGGAAGATTCAAATTTTAATTATAACTGTACAGTACATTTCAATTATAACTGTACAGTACATTTTAATTATAACTGTACTGTACATTTTAATTTTAACAGTACAAATAGTAATTATAGTAAACTCAGTGTTAAAATAAAAACCATGAATATTCACAGAAAAATTAATCTCACATGTTGAAATGTATTATGTTTAATACATAGTATAAATAGTATATATAATACAATAAGTAATAAAGATAATAATAAATATACTATATAATACTATAAATATAACCATATATATGCTATATATAGACTACATATTATATAATTCTATATAACTATATAATATTATAAATAATAAAGATATACAAACAGCGTAATTAAATCTTTTTTATTAAATAGTTCCATAAATAACATGGAGAAACATTTTTAGTAAATGTAGTGAAAATTTGAAAGTTAATTTGAAAAACAATTTAAATTGAACATTAATTAAAAAAATCAACGAAATAAAAAAAAATTAATGATTAATAACTAATATCTGGATTATGTCATTAATAAGAGATTTCCTTAAATGTCGATTTACATGTCTTCAAAATACTTTAATATTAAGGCAATTAAAAAGTGATTATGATTATTGATAAAATTAATTATCATAATCAATCGCAATAATTATTGATAGATGAATTATTACGTTTGATTAAGGATTTTGTTTAAAATTTTTTCTACATTTTTTTTTAGGATGAGCACAAGATAACCTTACAAGAATTGTATACACGACTAGGAACAGATCCCGAGAAGGTAACTCATTTCACTTCTTTTCTTAAATTATTTGTTTTTGTTTGTTTCTTATCCCACTTGGTAGACAGCAAGCCCAAGAACCCGTATGGTCTCATGGAAGGAGGGAAAGGGCGAGGCAATTTCTGTTGTGATGGAGCACCCGCAGGTGGATGTATGACTTGGCTCCGTGTCGCTGAAAAAGGAGCGAGGTGTCTTCCGAGAAGACTTTTAGGGGGAAATACCCCGCATTGTGTAAAGTATGGGAAAAAACTCGGAAAACTCCAATTAGGTAGTCCAGCTATCAAGTCAAGATGCTAAACATCACAAAAGCCATCGAGCCTCCTCGTTTTTTGAAACAATGTCTACAACAAAGCCTCCAGAGGATTGAACCTCCGACCCAATGCTCACCAGTGGTGAATGTTGCCACTGAGCCACGATGCGGGTTCTTAAATTTTAATTTATGTCTAAGGATATATTTAATGACAGAAAAATTTATCGACTAACTTGAGATCGTCTAAAAATATTTTCTATGTTATATTACTTTCCTTTATATGTTAAATATTAACAAAAAGTTCATTGGTATATTTTATTAATTTCAATTAATAAATCAGAGTATATAATATTGAAATTATTTTATAAAAATATGCATATATTACTTTTAAATATGGTCTGGATTGGCTTTGGGGTTTTCACATTATGTTTGAGGTAGCCACGTTCGAAACCCAATAAGCGAAGCCGAACTGAGAGATTCCATATGTATATAAAGGGTGGAAAGATGATAACGCTAATCCTTGGATAATAACATTAATAATAAGGTAATAACGCTAATCCATAGATAATAAAGCTAAGAATTAGATAACAACGCTAATCCATGGATTGAGGGAAATGATTGCGATGCAAACCTGTCCCTATGCAAACACGCATGCCACTACAGTACTCGTTCCGGATTGTGGTGTTAAATGTGGGGGTTTAGCAGGCTGTCCTCATGGTACACCCTTGATAAAGCTGAATCTGCTAATTTGTCTTATTGCGAATGACTTCAGGCGAAATTCGCAGGCTAATCGATATTATAACTCTAACTGTAATCGAATTCTTAAAGATAACGTTTCAAAATTATCAAATGGCAATCTTCAACTCGGATTTATTCCAATAATAAGAATAAACTATTCTGGAAATATTATGTCCAATTGCAAAAATTTATAAAGGACTATGAACTATAAAGGATATAGTTCAACTATATGTACTATAGAGGACTATGAAATACTTTTATTGTATAAAAGTACAATAATTCATTAGTTAACAAAAATTACCACTCGTGCCATCTTTTATTTAGTATTTATATCGCATGTTTCTGTATGTTATTGATCAGTGACTGTTATATATTATGTTCGCAGGGACTGACTCAAGCTCAAGCGCGGACGGTGTATGAGCGAGACGGGCCCAACTCCCTGTCTCCCCCAAAAAGACCCCCGAATGGGTGAAGTTCTGCAAGAACCTGTTCGGAGGGTTCGCCCTCTTACTCTGGATAGGCGCCATCCTCTGCTTCATCGCATATTCCATCCAAGCAGGCACTTTCGAAGAGCCACCAGACGACAATGTGAGTAGCCCCACTCCCCACGCTCCAAGCACATTGAATGTAATAGATATAAATCCTGCATAACTATTATAGATAATCCACAATGAAAATAAAGCAACATAATGATGAACATAAAAAGTAATGACAATACAACGTTCTCATTAATAATGAGGCTGCAATATAAGCATAACTATGTGATAATCAATGACAAAGAAGTGGTATAACAATAAATGATTTTAATAGCTTTTTGAAAACTATGTAAATGTTTATTTATAAATCCATAAATTCATAAGATAAAAGATAAAAAAAATAACGATAAAAGATATAAAAAAAATAACGATATGTACAGCAAGCCAGATTATATATATAATGAACGAATATATATAAATACTTTCAATTAATAAAAAGTATATCAATATTAAAAGACAACCAGTAAAATAATGAACATTTAAGAAATTAATTTAATGGACAATCAAATTGAGAATGATAATGTTCAGTAACTGAATGACAATTTTGACGAGTTATCAGATAATTTTAAAGCTGCATAAGCATTCAAATCTATATACAGAATGAAAATCAAAGAGGTAAGATATAATTAAAAGGAAATTACAAGTATTTGTAATACAGAAATATTACTTGGGCGATATTATAGATAGCAGAACATCGGCCAAGTGTTATCTTGCTTCTGATGATCAGTGGTCAATTGAAGGATGCACGAAGGTCTTTGCTACGAAGCAGCCACACTCTTACTGTCCTGGAATAGTGAAAGAATTGCCTTTGGCGTAGCCTCATTGAAATTAAAAGTATTTTGTAGTACAAAAATATTACAGTAGCGATATTATAGATAACAGAACATCAGTCAAGTAGTAGTTTGCTTCTGATGATCATTGATCATCAGAAGGATGAACGAAGCACCTGCTTACGAAGCAGCCACACGCTTACTGTCCTGAACTATTATGTCCATTGACTTGTTATACCTTATGTTTTTCATATTAATAAAAAAAGGAGAATAGGAGAAAAACTAAAAAAGGAGAGTAGGAGCATATACAAATATATATGCAAAAGGAAATTATAGGAAATTTTAATGAATGCATTGCAAAAAATAAGAAGATGATGATTGAACTGCCAACAAGTGGAGTTTGCTGTCTGGCACTTCAGAAAGAAAAGATTAGGAAGAGAACACTAATTGAGGACAGTTCTAATATCTTGATTTAAATAATATTTTTAATTTAAAGTACTGTTGCGAGTAGCCAATTTTCGAATATATGCAGTTAACATTGTTTAATTTTACGCGTTACGCAAGAATATCTCCAGTCTAAATTTATTGACCTTCTTCCTCTTAATTAGTAACTAAATTAATTAAATAAACCTAATAAATACAGAAATATAATTAAAATTCAATTAATTTAATTCATAGTTTTCAAATTATTTGAGCTTTAATAATTATTTATATTGGTTTGTGTGATAATAAATATTATATTTTATTGTTCTTATTTATTTGGTTGCCATTTAAAAAATTAACTCGCTTAATGTCTGGATTATTTTTTATCCATAATAGGGATGTATTTAAAATACAAGGCTTATTTATAATTAATACAGCTCTATGAACACTTTTCTGATTATTTCTTATGTGTGTCTTATAATTATGAGAATTTCTTATAAATTTATTATAATGATTATTTCTTATAATGTCTTGTTGATTTTTCTTACAATTGTAAAATAACAAACTTATTACTTTAATCGCAAAAAAAAAAAAATTTAAAGGCTGATATTATACGGCTCGTATATTATTTCCATCAATTTTATTTCCATCAATTTTAATCCCATCATCTTTATATGATAAAGTATTATTTATAATGTTGGTAACACATAAGAAATTTCACGATTTTAACGATTCTAAAAATCAAAAAAAAAATACTTACTTCAAGAAAATTGTAAGATTAGAATACAGAAATCACTGAAAGTTCAAAAAAGTTCGTTAAATTCAGTTTTGCTTGATTATGTAGTACTATATTGGATGGAATAATATATTGTTGAATTGAACTTTTCTTTTTTTTCCAATTACAGCTGTATTTGGGTATCGTGTTATCGGTTGTAGTTATTGTAACGGGTTGTTTCTCCTATTACCAAGAAGCTAGAAGCTCCAAAATTATGGAATCCTTTAAAAATATGGTTCCTCAGGTAAGAACTCTTTTTACATTTTATCATAATTATTTTATGCCTTTAATACATTTAAATTTTATTGTTTCTTTGGAAGCAAAAGTTACGGTTACTAATTACTAGAGGAAAATTATTGAGAAATTATTGGAAGTAGAAATTATTTTGAAATCGCAGAACAGGAGGGACTGTAGGCATTTGGCATCAAAAATTCTTCTCGCCAATTTCCAGCAAGTAACGAGTTGGAATTTTCAGTGAAGTGAATTGCAAAACGTACAAGAAACCAGTATTACAGCATTTGTTGACTTATTGCTCCGTTGAAGCCACAAAAATGTAGCCACATCCCAGCGGCCCCCATTTTGCGATTCGGTCGAAATTATTACCAAGTAATATAATATTTACAAAAAATATCCTTTACGTTAAAAGTATATTAAAATATTGAACCAACGTTCAAATATTTTCTAAGAATATGTATGAATTTATATTCTTGTTATTACAGGAAATGATAGTGGTTGTTTTAAGATTTTTATTACTTATAATTACTTAATTATCCAGAAGAAAATGCCATCAAAGATTTTACATTTTCAAAAAGTCTTTGAGAAAATTATGAGAAAATTCTGTATGCGTTTTCTACCATTTTCATAATACGAGAAATAATTTTTCTCATTATTCATAAGAACAAAATGTGAGAATATCGAATTATTTTCTTACTCTTTATATATTATTTTTAATAATTATTGTATAGATTTATGTTTTTGATTTACTTTATGTTTTATTTTAAAAATTTGATTTTCTATCATTTTCTCTCAATCTGAGAAAGAATTTTATTCGTTCTCCATGAGAATGAAATCTGAGGATATTGAATAATTTTCTCATTCTATGTATATTATTTTAAATAATTACTTTATAGATTTATAATTATGATTTTTTATTTTTTTTTATTTTAAAAGTTTGATTTGGTAATATGCATGAGTTTTGAATGCTTCTTTCGATAATTTTACTCTTGTGCTTGTTCCGCAGTATGCTACCATCGTTCGAGAAGGACAAAAATACACAATTCCAGCAGAAGGCGTTGTAGTGGGCGACATTGTGGAGGTGAAAGGCGGAGACCGAATACCTGCGGACATTCGAGTCATCTCTGCCTCCTCCTGTAAAGTTGACAACTCCTCACTCACCGGAGAGTCCGAACCTCAGAGCCGATCACCCGAAATGACCAACGAGAATCCACTGGAGACGAGAAACTTAGCCTACTTCTCCACGAACTGCGTTGAGGGTGAGTGAGACGAGCATCGAAATCGACTATCGAAATGTTTTTGGTATTTCTTTAATATGTCATCGATAAATCACCGACTTATATCAGCTGATAGTCTTCACTACTGTTGCTTATTTTTCACGTGTCTTTCTTTATTATTAGGCCGTTGATAAATCAGAATCGAATCGATTTACATCACCAAACGGCCGACAGTTTTCACTGCTGCTCCTTATTCACATGTTTTTCTTTGCTATTAGGCCAGCGATAAATCACCGACTTATATCAGCTGATAGTCTTCACTACTGTTGCTTATTGTTCACATGTCTTTCTTTATTATTAGGCCGACGATAAATCACCGTCTTATATCAGCTGATAGTCTTCACTACTGTTGCTTATTGTTCACATGTCTTTCTTTGTTATTAGGCCGTTGATAAATCAGAATCGAATCGATTTACATCACCAAACGGCTGACAGTTTTCACTGCTTTTCTTTCACTGCTTTTCTTTTCACATGTTTTTCTTTGCTATTAGGCCGGCGATAAATCACCGACTTATATCACCGACAGGCAGACAGTTTTCACTACTGTTGCTTATTATTCGCATATCTTGCTTTATTATTAGGCCGACGATAAATCACCGTCTTATATCATCAAACGGCCGACAGTCTGCACTACTATTGCTTTTGGTTTACAAGTCTTTCATTATTATTAGGTTGTCGATAAATCATCGACTTATATCAGCTTCACTACTGTTACTTATAGTTCACATGTCTTTCTTTATTATTAGGCCGGTGATAAATCAGAATCGAATCGATTTGCATCACCAAACGACCGACAGTTTTCACTGCTGTTCCTTATTCACATGTTTTTCTTTGCTATTAGGCCGGCGATAAATCACCGACTTATATCACCAACAGGCAGACAGTTTTCACTACTGTTGCTTATTATTCGCATATCTTGCTTTATTATTAGGCCGACGATAAATCACCGTCTTATATCATCAAACGGCCGACAGTCTGCACTACTGTTGCTTTTGGTTTACAAGTCTTTCATTATTATTAGGTTATCGATAAATCATCGACTTATATCAGCAAAAGGCAGAAGTCTGCACTACTGTCCCTTATTGTTCACATGTCTTTATTATTAGGCCATGATAAATCACGAACTTATATCCCCAAATTGTCGGCAGTCTCTACTACTGTTGCTTATTATTTACATGCCATGAGAAAAGCAATCATCTTGGCACTGTTTAAATAGGGAAATTGTGATAATAGGGAATATGAATCTTTTTATTCAATCAATTCATCTTTTCATTTATCTTGAAATAATATCATTTTTGAAGGAATGAGAACTGTACTCTGCACAAATTTAACATTTAAGCAAAATTTTGCACCGTTTCGCCCCGGTAATAATCAGAAGAATTGAGAATATGATTATTTTAAATATACAATGTTTGTTTCGACTAGTTTTCTATTGGACACTAATCAGCCAATCAGTTGTAACTGTCGATGCTATTGACATCCGTTGAAAATTTGCATACAGAATATCATTGAAGATGATGTTCTGAAGATTTATGATTGTTGGAAGTGTTTGGAGATACTCTTTTCTGTCACCGAAGATAGAATGCGACCTTAAGTTCCATAGTAAATACGGTTTATCTTAATATGCTCTCTTATTTAGATATAACAATTTACCAACAGCCCATATCATTTTATTTTACGAACAGCCAGTTCGTAGAAATATAAACGAGTTTATAAGTTTCCCTTTCTTATCCTATTAAATCTAACAATAAGTAAAACACAAAAAAATCACAAAATTGTTAGTTCACTTTTTTTAACACAAGTTTATCAACATTGTTAACATTTTATTATCAATTAATCTACTTGTGCTTGTATACCTACAATAACCCCACGATTTTACAATTATTCCTTTGATGAAGGGTGAATTATAAACGACATCTCGTTTTTGTCCAATGACTCTCAACCTAGACAGATCATTAGCAAAATCCATTTCGTCTGTGTTGTACAACAAATATGCATAACGTTTGCCAACTGATTGTTCCTAGCATAGCTTTTTCTATTGAGTCATAAAACCCATAAAGGGTCCACGGCCTATTTTAAGATTTTCTGCAAATGCTCTGGAATTTTGTAATTATCAACTGAGGTCATTTCATAAGCTCTAGGTACCTATCATCCCCTGTAAGGCAAATCTGTCCATGACATCAATGAAATCTAGGACAAGTATTTTTAGTTCTTGCTTATCGCAAGGGATACCCATTAGTGATCTTGCAATAATGCACTTTACTAGAACATCTTCTACCTAGGCTATTCAGTAAAATACCCCCATTCTAGTTATAATGCACTTCCTTCCTTTAATTCTATGATATAATACTAATATTGGAACACAGTAAAAGTTAGGGCCTGATATGCGTGTGGTATGCTTGGTTTAGTGTTCGTCATGGATACAAATTAAATTATTTCTCAAAATAAAACGCGATATTTATTAAAATTACAAAGAGCCCTGCACAACTGCAACACACAAAACACAATTATATAACAAATATTTACAAAATCATCTTAATAGCCAGTGTGTTTAAGTGTCTCTGTACCCTCCTGTATTGCCTAAAACTGCACTCCACTGTCCTTTCCCTTTTTTCCTCCTCTTTCTAAGGTCGAACATGTGAGGGGGAAACAAGAAAAACATGCAAAACCAAAGTCTAACGTAAAGGTCAACCCATCCTTGAAAGAAATATCCATTAACTTTGAGTTCAAGGTTATAGTTCATTGTGGAAATGCATGCTGGATCCTTACTATCACCATAACCTCACATAATAACACAAAAGTCTCCTGAGCTTCTCTGTATGTTATACTCCTATTTACTACAACCATAACAACTGCTTCCAAGTTATCTAGATTATAGGAGGGTGGAGGCTTATTTCTCACGTATTACGTTGGCACTGCAAAACCAGAATAGTATAAAATAAAAAGATAAATTATGTGTACAATTCCTACAGCTCTCAATATTTATGGTAGTTCTAAACATCACACTAAAAATCAGCAAAAATTGGTATAGGCATAATTCAATATTAATCTGTTGACATATGGGAAGAACCTCATAGGAATCATTTAGAAAATTTGTTAAACAAAAAAACTGTTATAAGACGCTAAACTTTATTTTCTACGATTTATAAATTATAAAGAAGAATAAGTTATAAAGAAGTTTAAATTTTATTGGATCATTTAATTGCTGTATTATTGAAAAAGTACAAGCTATGTAAAACCAATAAATGTTAAAGATGTAATTAAGTTTGTGCTCTACCTATGATGATTAAGTTTATGCTCTAAATCTGAATAAATAATTTAAAAACTCATTTCGCACATAGACACATACAGATATTTACTAATATAACTTTGTACTTATAAGTACATACTAATATAACTGCATACATACAGATATTTACTAATATAACTACATACTTATATTTACTAATATAACCTCTGCACTGCAGGAACTTGTCGGGGAGTGGTAATCAACACCGGCGATCGCACCGTGATGGGCCGCATCGCCAATTTGGCTTCTGGACTAGAGATGGGCGACACACCAATCGCCCGCGAGATCGCCCACTTCATCCACCTGATCACCGGAGTAGCCGTCTTCCTGGGGCTGGCCTTCTTCGTCACGGCCTTCATTCTCGGATATCACTGGCTCGATGCCGTCATCTTCCTCATCGGCATCATCGTCGCCAACGTCCCCGAGGGCCTGCTGGCCACAGTCACGGTGAGTCCCTTTCCCCATCTTCAAACTGCATTCATATCATAAAGGATAAAAACACGGCCAATAATATGCCTATTCTAAAGCCAAATTTTCTCACATCGCCAAATTAAATTCCGCCAAACTTTTAGAAGAAAGACTACAATGGTAGATGAAAAAACGGAAAGATTCGTAAGACAGCAATAAGAAAGTTTAGTCTTCGATGTAAACCAAGTCGGCATAAAAATAGTTTTTCCTGTCTTGTCTAGAGTCATCACTCTATCATCTCGGGACTATATTTTTTTCCGATCAGATCCCTACTGAAGACTGAACTCTTCGTTTGATACTGATTCATTATTAGATCAAGAAAGGAGGGATTGGACTCTAAGTTACTACAGAATGGGGATTTTTGTACTCTTTACTGGAGAGCCAGAGAAAATATGTTCTGATCACACAAGTTTATTATGGTGCTTCTAGCTTTTTAAATTTTTATCCTTAGAGCATTTAACTTGTTTTTAAACTGTTTTTAAGGTCTTTTGTTAAGAAGTCTGGTCTTTTCCCTTTGTAATTTTGATATGTTCATATGTTCTTTTGTTTCTACGGTAAGTGGCCAAATTGTATGGATTTGAGTTCCAATAAAGCCACAGGTAACAACAACAAGTTCAAGAAATGACTTTTTCAAATCTAGCGTCAAGAAACTGATCACCCCAATTGTCAGTTGTATATTACGATCAACCATTGAATCTCACATTGACATAAATTAACAATCATTCAATCTCACATTGTAAACTTCTGTTTTTACATTGTTAGATTATTATTAAATTTTTATATCTTCTTGAGTGTTTTTTTCACAATTTTGAAACATGTCTGAAGTATTTTTGGACACCCTGCGTTTCTTGATATTTTCAATTCCTATTAGAATTCTTTTTATGTTTTTTTCCTAAGAATTAAGGTATCTTTTTTTTTTTTTGTTCATTGTGTAAACTGTGAGAAGCAGTATTCTACCGAATGTTTATAGATAAAAATAAAATATATGCAGGATTATTTATTTGAATTGAAAAGAAAAATAAGAACAAACATTTTTCTTTCTATAAGAGGAAAAGGAAAAATATCAGCAAACCATTCTGTTTCAAAAAGCTATCTATAGATTTTCTATAAATCTGTTAAATATCCAGTAGCACATACCAAAATGAAACAATCTTTTCTCTTAAAGGTCTGCTTAACTCTCACTGCCAAACGGATGGCCCTGAAGAACTGCCTCGTAAAGAACTTGGAGGCCGTGGAAACCCTGGGATCGACGTCCACCATCTGCTCGGACAAGACGGGAACCCTGACGCAAAACAGGATGACCGTCGCCCACATGTGGTTCGACAACCAGATCATAGAGGCTGACACCACCGAGGACCAATCAGGTAATCGAACAACTTCCTGTTCCAAAGACATAGGGGATAGCTCAAAATGACCAATAAATTATTAATTTGCTTAACAGAAATTATATTCCTATTTCGAAATTATATTTTTATAAAAACTATAGTCCTAGATAATAAAGTAACTATCGCACAAACTTATTTTTATCCTTTACTATGGCATTTTAACTTGTCAAACAACTGTCTTTTTTTCATCTATCAATATTTACACTCTTTGTGAAACTGTAAAACACAGGACATGTTTTTAAACCTATAATATTGTCTGAAATCACTTCAAGGAACACCATCGTCCTAGATTATTCAGATTTCTAATACTATAACTATATAATACTATATTCAACTATATAATACTAATACTACACAGTCCAGTCACATTAATGTGACCACCTGTCAAAAGCCAGAATATACACTCTTGTATATTCTGGCTTTAAGTGGAGTGTGGTATTAAGTAGAATTCTTTATATGCACTCCACTGCAATGTGCTGCCACCTGCCTTTTGTGATTGGTTATTTCACGTTGAAAGTAGGGTCACATTAATGTCACTGGACTGTGTATATAATACCTAGTATTTTTAACTCCTGCCACAAACTTCAATCTCGCCAAAGGACTCCTCACTCCTTCTTATCACTACATTGATTTGTAAAATGATAAAACATGCAACATATATTTCCAATAAGACATCCGTCCTGTTTGGGTCTCAGCAGCCAAATCTAATTCGTAAATTGCTCAAAGATTTGAAAATAAAGTTCTTCGAATTTTTATAAATTCGCCTTGATACTTCAGAAATGAGGATATTGGGAATTCTCTTGACTTACCAGTATTAGACGATTCATCTTTAATACCTCTGAAAAATTTTATGTCTCTATCCCTTTCACTGGGAACTCTGTTATTAGATACCTCCCAATTTATAATACTCTATTTGAAAATAGATAGCGAACCAAATCTGTTCTCAATATCCCCAATTAGCGTTCTCTCCCTGATCTCCTCTTTCTGAAATGCCAGATAGCAAGCTCCACTTGTTGGCAGCTCAATCATCTTCTGATCTTTTTTTTTTTCAATACATTAAGTAAAATTTTCTATTTTTACCTTTTCATATATTTATATATTCTCTTATTATCTCTCTTACTTTAGATTTTTATATTAATATTTAAAATATATAATAAGGCACAACAATTCAATGGGCATAGACAAAGAGCAATACTTTCAATACTTCAGGATATTAAAAGTGGGGATGCTTCGTAGTGAAGAGGTTCGTTCATCCTTCAACTGATCAATCAATGAGACATCCCCCGACCAAAACTAATGATTTTTTTTTTTAAATATACATCAAGTTGTTTAATTTCAAAATATCCATAGATTTCATAGATTTTTTTAATTCGTTTTCTTTATTTGATTTTCTGTGAAATTTTTTTCATAATAAAACACCAATACAGCATTATACTAAGTATAAGACTAATGGTAACATGAATCTCAACGAGAACACAATATTTCTTAATACAAAGCTTAAATAATTTTAAGTCAAATAAAAAATAGTATTGAACATTTTGGTTAGTACCGGCTTTTTTAACTTTTTTATCAATAATTTTTGAAATATTATTCTGATCAGCAAAAGTTTAAATTAGTTAGAAAATTGAATTTTTTTTAAAAAAAAATTAAGATTCTTATTCTTTTTATAGTAAATCATTGTGGAATTATTTTTTTGTTATTAATTTAAGGATTAGTACTTAGAATTTTTTTAAAATCTAATTCATCCTTTCTATAGATAAGCCATTACATTAAAGACTTTACATTTATAAAAAAATTGGCAATTAGTTAATTCAATATTGGTTTACTAATAAAACTTATAATAATATGATATACTGAATAATTATGTTAATTTGAGTAGAAAAAATATTATAAATAAAAGGTACAAAGTTTCAAAACTATTATGATATCTACTGATGAAAAAAAATCGATTAAATTCCATGTTTTTTCCCTTTTTAAAGATATTATGATGGTAAAAAAAATAACCTTTTTTGCATTACATATATAATAGTACATGCAATGCAAATAATCATGTAATGTACTATATATAACAGTACATGTAAAGCAAAGCAAAATTTATCTGTTCATAAAATATTTAAAACAATCGAACTCTAGATACATTCTTATGGTATACTCGCTTTTAGAGTTAGAATGCTAATTTGAAACATGTTAATTAAAAGCTTTGTTGTCGTACAGGTGTGCAGTACGACAAAACATCAACTGGTTGGAAGGCCTTATCCCGCGTGTGTTGTCTTTGCAGTAGAGCAGACTTCAAAGCCGGGCAAGAAAACATTCCTATTTTGAAGAGGTACGTCATATATCACTTTACTAAGGTATCGCAAAAATTGTTCGTGTTCTAGAACATTTAGAGCGAAAAAAATGTACACATTAAATTTTGTATGGTGTATTTTTATTTCATTAAAGGAAAAAAATTATATCTTTAACCACCCGCTGTTTTTATATCTAGTGATCAGTGAAAAATCTAAAAAAGAAATATTTACCAGATATTTTTTTAATTAGATGTAACTGTAATCTTTGATTATGAAATTTAACTTTCGAATGTTTAATTTACGAATCGTCTGCTTTCATCCGCTTAGTTAATTTTGTGAAATTATGACTACACAAAATTAACTAAAGCAATGATACATATGGATTTTTTTCTTTTTTAATCTTCCTTAATTATATTTAATCTTATCCATTTCACCATAAAATAAAAGAATAAGTACTGTTTCTTTTTTTTTAATTAAATAAAACTGCAATTTAAAAAAAAAATTAAATTAAATAAAAATTAAATTTCAGAAATTCCAACTGCACAGAAATCGTCTGTTTCCGTTTATTTAATTCCTTCTATTAGCTCCCACTCTCCCTACATAATATCTTATTCAAATTTTCAATCGTTCATAAAATACTTTTTATTCCTCCGCTCAAGTTCAAATACATTTTTTTTAACTTGTAGTGGATGACATTTGATGTCAATACAGTTTTTTCAAATATTAATTCATTTATTAAATTTAATTAATTAATTTTAGTTTTTTTTTATTTAAGTTGCATATATCTACCAATGGATGGCGCCAGATAAACTTAAAAAAAATAAATGAAAATATTTATAAAGGACTTTCTGCAATATAGTAAAAAAAAGTAGGAATTGATTTAAAAAAAAAATTTATATAACTTGTTTTTAATTGTAATAAATAATTTGTAAATATTGGAGTGAACGTGATTAAGAATGACTTTTAGTTGCTTTTAAAAATATTCTTAGAGTCGTAATTGGTCAAAGTTCGTCTTTTAATACATTCTTTGTTTGTTTGTTTCAAATGTTGTTCTATCCTATATGAGTTGTTTTACCTTTGAAATTTTATATTTAAATTTATATTATTTTTATTATTTCCATAATGGGATAAATAAAATATTTTTTTTCGTAAGTCGCCTTTGTTGGCAAACTTTTGAAGTCATTATGATTAACTATAATGATTTATTTAATTAAAAAAAATCAAATGACTTTTTGGGATAGAGAGTATAGAGCAGTTGAATGAAAACTTTCGTAATTTTAAATCACCCTGTTAGCAAATTGAAACTTTGCTGTATGCTTCATTCACATAAGCATTCCGTTTTTTCAGAGAGTGTGCCGGAGATGCTTCAGAATCAGCCATCCTCAAATGCATGGAGCTTGCCGTAGGCAATGTGACTGGATACAGATCAAAGAACCCCAAAGTCTGCGAGATTCCGTTCAATTCCACTAATAAATATCATGTAAGTTGGTATTTTTATACATGCTATGTCCGGCAAAAATTCATTGTATTGTATTCACTAAAAAGCATTTTGCTGTGCAGGGAATACAGTACAATTCAAGGTATATATACATATATACCTTGAAGCTTATCTGATTCTTGATACTGCTAAGTCAACAGCATTTTCTTATACTTAAGTATGTTTATTCTGTACTTTCTACTTATTATTCAGATTTTGCATCTGCAAGCTACTTTCTGTTTCTAATACAAAGTCTCATACCAAATATAAATATTTTTATAGCATTGAAAGATTCAGAAAAACATAACCACAAATTTAAATACTAATCCAAGTTAAGTGATGAAACATACAAATGAAATTTAGGGTAGGTCTTTTTGGCAATCACACGTTTTTTTAAGTCTTCAAATTAATCGAAAAAATGATTATAATTTTAAATTTTATATACATATATTTATGTATGCAATATATTGTTATATAATAGGACATTCGTATTTCGGAACGAGCATGGTATTTTGTTCATCGATTATAAAACAATATATATCAATAGCGCTAATATCAATGGCATTATTGGATCGATTGACTGTAGAAATCATGAAAAAATGCAAAAGAAAGAAGTGATGTTTCACCAAAACAATGCCTCGTGTCCACAAGTCGATGAAAAAGGTAGTTAAATTAAGCGAATTACGTTTCGAATTGCTTCCCCACCCACAATACTCTCCAGATCTGGTCCCCAGAGACTACTGGCTTTTTGCAGACATCAAAAAAGATGCTCCAGAAAAGAAATTTGGTTCAAATGAAGAAAAGATTGAAGAAGCGGAAACTTATTTTGAGAGCAAAGACAAATCGTTCTACAAAAAACAGGCATCGAAAAGTTAGAAGTTTAGTTTGTCACCCTGCAGTCATTATATGCACACATTAGGCTATTTAGACTGGGATCTACAATTTAAAGTGAATTCCGAACCACTAACAAAGATGCATGCCAATGCCACTATTCGAACCTGAAGCCTGTGGTACCAAAGACCACAGGCCTAGCCAATTGACCATCAGAACGCGACTCATCTACTCATGCTTTAAGATACCATTCGAAACATCCTACCAAGATACAAAATACTTGATTTCGTTTGGTTAATCGCTCTACAATTATTTTGTGTACATTTTAGGTTACTAGGATTTTAAGGAACCTGCAGTTTAACGTGGAATCCGAACCACTAACAAACATCCATGCCACCGCCAGGTTTCGAACCTGAAGCCTGTGGTACCAAAGGCCAGAGCGCCAGTCAATTGACCATCAGCCCGTCTGTTGGAATGAATGTATCACTCTTGAGGGAGTGTATGGTGACGAATAAAGTCGAATTTCTGAAAAAAACTTTTTTTTGTTTTTCTTAGCTATACCGGTGGCTTATTGCATGATGTGGTGTATATATATATATATATGTTGCACATCGTGCAATAAGCGGCCGGTATAGCTAAGAAAAATAAATTTTATATAAATATATATAATTCATAACTTATCTTTCAAAAAGTTATGTGAGACAACACTGTTCATAATAATATACCGAAAAAAAAGTAACGAAATCTAATTCTTTTGCTTCCTCTTGCAGGTAACCATCCATGAAGTCGAAGAGAACAATGAGCGCTGCTACCTGCTGGCCATGAAAGGAGCCCCAGAAAGGATCCTGGACCGCTGTTCGACCATCTACATCCAAGGTGAAGAGAAGGTCATGGACGATGAGATGAAGGAAGCTTTCAACAACGCGTACCTGGAACTCGGAGGACTGGGAGAGAGAGTCATTGGTGGGTCGAATTTCTAGCTAGAAATCGAATAGTTCTTTTATGATTATTTTTTTCTAATAAAGGGCTTAGTTTTAAAATAAAACACCAATTTAGTTTTATTAATAATTTTCTTTATTATATAAGAGTGGTTTTTAAAAAGAGTTTTGTACATAGCTTTGTTCAAGTTATTAGTTTAACAACAAAATTACTGTATAAATTACAGTATTTTCATTGACACATACTTTTTAACGAAATCCAAACCCTATACTTTATTAATATGCCTTAAAAAAATAATCACATGCATTGTTACCATATCACATTTTATTTAGTTAATTATTTTTTTTTATTATAAGTAATTTATTTCAATTTCATGAGCTTAAAAATATTCTGATAAGGACGTTCGGGATCTGTGTTTTATTGGTAAAAGGGATACGTGATCATTTTTCAAAAAAAATCAGTAGAACAAAAAAAGGTGAAGTACCCCTGCTTTGTAAATTTGAATCTTCGGTGGAATATTAGGAAGGAGAATATTGCACATATATTTTTGTACATGCATATAAGTGGACCTATTGTTCCAATTAAATATATGACGAACAATCCCTCGACATGATAAAAACAAGTCATTGCCTTTCGAAAGTTCTTTTAGAGGTGACTGCTCTGTATTTGCATGCAGTATGTAGGAAACTCCCACCAGACTAACAATGCCATACACTTATACAAATTGCCAAGCATCATTGAATCTACTTGTTTTTAAAAGCAGTGGTTACAACAGACGACATCAGCAGATTCAAACATAGCGCACGCGCTTTTCACTTGTTCGCATTGAATAAATAATATTCTTTTTTTGTTCCAATGCAGCTGGCAAACACTTAGACAGCTTGGTCTTGGATGCCTTAAGGCAAGCGCTGCACAGACGTACTCACTTTGCATTACTCAGGGAGCGCGTATAACTTGAAGATAAGCCACGGACGCGGAGTAACAACTTGCCCGCAACGCTCCTATTAGGACCGGGACCTACGGTTTAAAGTGGATTCCGAACCACTACGCACATCCATGGCACCGCCGGGATTCGAACCCGATACTTGTGGTACCGAGTGCCAGAGCGCTAGTCACTCGGCCATTCAGGCCCTGAATAAATAAGATAGTCTTATGTAATAATCTGTGATCTGCTTTTGAATAGGTTTCTGTGATTACATGCTTCCTGCTGACAAATTCCCTCCCGGATATCCATTCGATGCTGACGAACAGAACTTCCCTCTGTCCGGCCTCAGGTTTCTGGGACTCGTATCCATGATTGACCCTCCCCGGGCTGCAGTGCCAGACGCGGTGGCTAAGTGCAGAAGTGCTGGCATCAAAGTAAGAAATCGCTGCCTTCATAAGTCATTTTTGTGAAAAAAAGGACCACAGATATTTTAAAAAAATAATTCAACAAATTATTTGTGGCTTTAAATTATTTTTTTTTGATATCAGAAATTTGCTTACTTACATTTTTTTTTTTTTTTAATTTGCAAGATAATTTTTGGCATTTATATTTAATTACTAAAAACTACTTTTAGATTAATTTTTACATTTGCAAATCTTAATAATTTTTTAATGTTTCTTTTTTGGATGGAATTGAAGTAGGATAAAAAAAAATTATTATTTAAATTACCAAAAAAAACTATATATTTTAATGTATTTTTTTATTTATTGTACTTTAGTATCTTTTTTTATTTTTAAATTAAAGAATTTAAATAAAAATTTAACATTATTAAAAAATATATCAGTAACCACTACTAAAAAATGAAAAATCCCCAAAAAATATTCTTTATAAACTTTTTAATGTCTCTTTTTTGGAAGGAATTGAAGTAGAATAAAAAAAACAATACATATTTGGTTTAATAAAATAAATATAAAACTATATATTTTAATATAATTTTTTTAATTATTGTAACAATATATTGCATCAAAGTAAGAAATCGCTACCTTCATAAGTCATTTTTATGAAAAAAGGACCATTTTAAAAAATTAATTCAACAAATTATTTGTGGATTTAAATTATTTCTTTTGATATCAGAAATTGCTTACTTACATTTTTGTTTTTAATTTGCAAGATAATTTTTGCCATTTATATTTAATTAATAAAAACTACTTTTAAATTAAGGTAATTTTTACATTTACAAATTTTAATAATTTTTGAATGTCTTTTTTTTTTTTTGGAATGAGTTGGAGTAGGATAAAAAAAATGATATATATTTGAATTAATAAAATAAAAATAAAACTATATATTTTAATATAATTTTTTATTTATTGTACTTTAGTATCTTTTTTAATTTTAAATTAAGGAATTTAATTAAAAAAGAATTTAATTTAATTATTAAATAACTTAAATAAAAATTTAACATTATTAAAAAATATATCAGTAACCTCAGCTAAAAAATGAAAATTCACCAAAGAATATTCTTTATTAAATTTGCATGTCCCTTTTTTGGAATGAATTGCAGTAGAATATAAAAGGGATATATATTTAAATTAATGAAACTATATATTTTCATATAATGCTTTATTTATTGTACTTCAGTATCGATTTTATTTTTAAATTAACGAATTTATGTAAAAATTCAACATTTTTAAAAAATATATCAGCAAACTCTGTTAAAAAATTTAAAAGTTATTTTATGCCAATGGTCAGAAAGGAATAAAATACAAATGTTCAACATTAAAAAATAATAAGAAATTATTTAAAAATAAAACGAATTCGAAAATCCACTAAAGAAATTTTTAAGGTATTAATACTTATTATTTAGATTACACCTATAATTTGTGTTTAAAATCTTATTTCCAATCTTTTTTAAATAAATTAATTCTTTAGAAAACTCTTTTTTGTTTAAAAACTTTTAAGTAGATATAAAGTTTAGAGTTAAATAACTTGTTGTACAGCAACAAAAGAAAAATACATCTATTCTAGATATTCTAACATACAGATATATTCTATATTCTAGATATTCTAACAAGTGTATTAGAAAATAAAGCATGTATTCTTAAAAACATGTATGTTGTCTAAAAAATGACTTAAAATTGTGAATGTAAAACTATAAAAGTTAATAAAAACAACAATAAATATATATAATAAGTATTTATAATCTAATATAAATAAGTATTTTATATTCTAAAAAATTCTAGATAGACAAAAATTTTGTGGCTATAATTCGTTGTTTATTTTCGTATTCCCATCTCAATTTCAGTTTTAAAATAATCTGAAAAAAAAAACATAAAATCAGTTTTCTTTTTCTTCCTACTTTTTAATGTATAAAATGTTGTATAATTGTTTATTTGCATTAAAAAAAGTTTACACGTGGAATTTTAACTTAGGTAATAATGGTCACTGGAGATCATCCTATCACTGCCAAAGCCATCGCAAAAGCCGTAGGAATTATTTCTGAAGGCAACGAAACAGTGGATGATATTGCACAACGACTGAATATTCCCGTAGAAGAAGTAAACCCAAGGTAAAATATTTGTTATGAAAGTAACTCATAAAATATAAAAGTATTTATTTTGTTCAAAGACTAATAATATGCAAGATCTGCATCGTTATTTTAAAATATACGCTGTGGATGGCAAATATTCTTTTTAAATCCAGGTGTAATTCGACGTGAGTTCATTTTATAATAATTTTATTTTTTATATGGGCACCACATATGACTTTTTTTCCTTTTGAACTTTATTGTGAATCCGGAATGCTCATAATATTTTTTATAATGAATTGAAGCAATCGCTTGTTGTATCTTCCTCTTTTTTACATCTAGCGCCCTACAAGCTTGTATTTTAAACATTCCAAATGCTAAATAATGTATGTCGAGGCCAACTTCATAAAGCTTGTAATTAATCTTTGACAAGATACATTTTCTGACAGGCAAGATTTGATGCCCACTATATAGAGAATAGTACACAATGGTATGCCCCGTGTGGGTCGGGGTTAGAATAGTCCCACTGTAACCCATGCATGTCGTAATAGGCGACTAAAATGGATACCTAGTGCCAGGATATAACCGGGTGGGATAAAGACAGACTTCTCCCTTTGGGTGTCCCATGTCTTTGTGCCGCAAGATCAAGGGCAAAAAGAAGCTGTATTTTTATCATGATTCGTCGATTTAAGACACACGGATTCATGAACTTGGTCTAGATGTTGCTGTCGACCAAGTGGTATAAGAAACAACAACACTACAGTGATATAAGAGAATAGGAAAGAGACAAAGAAGAGAGAGCGTTGTCTCACCTTGGCCTTATTATGATCGACCTTCCAACGGACGAAACGCAGGATATTACCTTCCCTGTAGTCCCCTAAGCAGTCTGGTTGCAGTGCGGGACAGATATCCCATGAGTAATCTACTCATTGATGGAGGAAAAAAGCTGTTTCTGTTGTAATTTAGCACCTGTAGGTAGAAGTTTGACTTCTCCGTGTCGCTGAAGAAGGAGGTTCTAATTGGAAAGGGTGGGAATTTGAAATGCTTACTGCTTTTGAGATGCTTACATATACTGTTACAAACGTCGTCAGATCTCCTTGTTTCTGGAAACAATGACTGCAACCACTTTGATTCTAAGCCCTTGGCGAACTCGTTACAACAGAACACGAGTCGGGGGAACAAAGCATTTCAAATTCACGAGTACGCAGTAGCAGTACTAGAATTTGAAAACTAACATACATGATACTATAAATAATAAATATTGCAATAAATCAGAAACTATTGTATCAATTTTTTTGGAATATTTGACTGTTTTTTATTCCTTATTGTACAAAAGCTGTAGTATGTTTCATGTATTACCCTTTCGCCGAAATCTTAAAGTTGGCGCTCAAGCAGAATTTTTTGGATCTATATTCTTCATTTTAAATATTCAGTATTAGTTAGTCTCTTAACAATCATAATTATTTCTGCAGGGATGCGAAAGCAGCCGTGGTACACGGTAGCGAGCTCAGAGATATGGCCACCGACTACCTCGACAACATCTTGAAACATCACACAGAAATCGTATTCGCCAGGACTTCGCCGCAACAGAAACTCATCATCGTTGAAGGCTGCCAAAGACAAGGAGCCATCGTGGCCGTGACGGGAGATGGTGTCAACGACTCCCCTGCTTTGAAAAAAGCAGACATTGGTGAGATCAATCCATCCAAATGCAGCCATAGTTAAAACATGAAATTCCTCTTCTGCATGGTATCGAAAAGTATTCTTTGAGAAAATTTTCTACATTATCTAAATTCAATCATTTTCTAAATAGAACCATTCATTTTTAAACTAATTGAATTTCTTTCTCCTATGCAATTTAATTTTTATTATGAATTGTTTAAAATTTTAAATTATTGATTAGATTAATCAAACACGTATCATAATTAATGAAGGTGGATTGTTTATTTTTATAGAGTGTTATCGTATAAAAGAATAATCATAAAAAAAAATTATTGATATCGTAATTGACACTTTAAATGATTGATTAAATTAATCAAACACATATCATAAATGATGCAGGTGGATTAGTTTTATTATTTTTTTAGAGAACATTCATATCAAAGGATAATTATAAAAATTGCTGATATCATTATGTCTTTATAACAAAGATTCTATCCCAAACCAGATTTGTTATCCATTATGTAAATTAAATTTCACAGTGTATAGCAGCAAATTTTACTCATTTTACTATTTTATTTTTTCTATTCCTCTCCAAATAGAGACCAAAAACTTTAAAATTATTAATTTAAAATCTTTTTGTTAATAAAATGCATTCTTATGTCTTATATAAGATTCTTTTAAAAATCCTCTAAATTATCAATTAATTCAATATTAGCTAATAAAATATATATAAACTGAAATTCCTTAAAGCTTTTTAACATAACGTTTCATTAATTCTGTTTCCAATATTCGTTTCAAAACTTGTCATTAATTACTCATTAATTAATTCGAAATATTTGCAAGGTTTTAATTTCGTTAAGAAAATTAAAAAGTACGCTTTTTTACCTCCGTTTTATTTAAACTTAATTTTAATTAGAGCATTTATAAAATGAATAAATCACGAATAAAAAATTATACAAAGAATTTGCTTTAATCTGAATTAAAACCTTGAAACGTACTACGAAGTTCAAATGATTTCCTAGATTTTACATTTGAATATAGTTTTCAGCTTTATGCATAAATTATTGGAAATACCATGAGTAAAAAGATATTTTATCGTTTTAAAAGTAAAATATATATACATATTTAAAAATGATATTTGAATATTAAAGGAGTTACAGATGATACATTAAATTACATTTCATATTTATTTAAAGGAAATTTAATTAATTCTTATTTACTTTCACATGCACCTCCATTTTGTGCAAATGATTACTTCATCACTTTTGTTTCTCTATAGGTGTAGCCATGGGCATTGCAGGAAGTGACGTCAGTAAACAAGCAGCTGACATGATCCTATTAGACGACAATTTCGCTTCTATTGTAACGGGTGTCGAAGAAGGTATAGATTCCGTTTCGGATATTTTTTTCTCATATATTCTACATTTAAAGGAATTAATCTGAAACAAAAAACAATCTTTATGGACTTTAATTAGAGGGGAATTTCTGTGCAAATTTAAATTCCGTATAAAGTAATGATTAAAATTTATTTTTTATACTCCAGTTAAATAAAAGGATTTATTTTATTCGTTAATAGTTAAGTTTAAAACCTTTATTACTAGTTTTTCTCCTACATTTCTTTTTCTCTACTTAACACAACACCTAGCTTAGTAATAACTGACATATACAAATACTTTTGAAATAATTAACATAAATTTTGTAACGACTCAGCCTATACTAGACTTACAACAGCTTCAAGAAGAGGGCCACTTTCAGGATCATGGGAACACTTTAATTTTTATTAACAAGCACTATATATGAATACAAATACAGAACTCTGGATTATTATAATTTATTATTTACAAAAAAAATGAAAGTTAAAAATTATTCTTGAGTCTACGATGAATTTTAAACACGTAGTCTGAAGTAGGCCTTAATTATCACATGCAATTGTTTCGACCCGTGTGAAAGTCACACAGAAAATCGTTAATTTCATGAGGTCTCATTATCCATGACACCGAATATATTCTATCAGATTTAAGTGACAGGTTGCTCTCATTAGTACAAAACACTAATTGCACGTAATATAAATATCCACAACACTGCTTATCTGCTGTTGAGTGATGGGCTATTATTATGCACTTGTCAAAAAATATACATTCCTCTCTCCTGGGAATGAAAAGCCAAAACTCTTCTGCGTGAGAAAAAATGCTACAGTTTTAAAGAAATTTTGAACATAGTTCATAGTTCACTCTTTAAAAAAAAAAGAGAAAAAAAGTTCTGATGGTTAAATGAAATATTTATTTTAAAATCGATAGTTAAAATAATTCAAAACACTAAAATAAAAATTTTGTTTTTAATTATTTTTCTATTAAATTTTATAAGCATTAAATAATTTGCATTTGTATGGAATTGTCGAAATCTATACCACAATTCCATCCATCTATAAAAGATATTATATGTTACCAGAATTAAACTAGACTAAATCCGGATCTTGTTTCCAGGCCGTTTGATCTTCGACAATCTAAAGAAATCCATCGCCTACACTTTGACCAGCAACATCCCCGAAATCACCCCCTTCTTGCTGTTCATCTTAGCAGACGTGCCCCTACCACTAGGAACAGTCACTATCCTGTGCATTGATCTCGGAACTGATTTGGTGAGCATCCCTCTATATGCATGTTGCAGCGCATGGATGTGTGGTTGTTCTTATTTGCAACATTGTACCTCTTCTCGATTTGTTATTAATTTAATTTAATTTACAATAATCAAAGAACTGGTTCAGTTTTTAATTGTCTTGTTTATTTAAATTAACTTGAAACATTTACTGTTTTGTTTAATTTTAATAATGATTTAAATATTTTTTTTTTGATTTATTTAAAATTAATTAATGATTAATGGAGCATTATTCGTAACAATATTTATATTAAAAAACTAATCGGAATATTATTTTTTTTAAATAAATAATCATAAAATTAAAGACAGATAAAAATAATAATGCAATTAAAATAATAATGTGCGGTAAAGTAAGGTTGTTGTAAGGTAATAATAATATAAGGTAACGTAAGATTAATGTAAGGTAATAATAATTTAAGTTAAGGTTAATGTAAGGTTAAAATAAAAATGTAAGGTACTTAATAATATTTGGCATAGTATATCTCATTACATTGCCAACCTTACAATCATAGTTTAAGATGAATAAACATAAGAAAAGCTAAATTTCATTTCGTTCAAAAATAAATTTTAAAAATATATATTCGATAATTAAAATTTTAAGTATTAATTTCTGGATAATAATTTCTTAACTAAATAAATATTTAAATTTTTTCTTCAGTTTTTAATAATTTAATTCAATAGTAAAAATAAGGGACACCTTTTGTGTAAACATAACTTAATTGCTTATACTTTTAGCATTAAATTAATTATTTACATATTTTTTACTGAGCCAAAGAAAAATTTTATAACAAATAATAAAAAATTATTAAACTTTAATTTCTGGCAAATATTTAATTAAGTTAGTAAAAGGTTTGATTAGGAACTTTACTTAATCGAAACTAATTTTTAATTAATAAAATTTTATTTCAAATAAAACTACATTTTTATGGACTTTATTTTAAAATTAATTAACGCAAACTGTCTGAATTTAGAAGAAAAAAATTAGACCCATTTCAATGTAATTAATTAAAAACTAAACATAGTTTTAAGTAACTTAAAACTAAACATAGTTATTATGAAGATTATTGAAATTCAACACAAGAAATTTTAAAGAAATTTTGAAATTTATTTTTTGTATTTTTTGTCAATAAAAACTATTAATTTTCATTTTTTAAATGTCAAACTAAATCAATAATATTTTTTTTATAACAATTTTTTTTTTTTTAAGGTTTTATTTTCTTTTGAAAAACATTATTTCAATTTAATACAGAAATAAAAATTTATTCTTTTAAATACTTATGTTAAATAAATATATAAATATTTTGTTTATTGTATTTAATTTTCTTCAATTATATTTAATATAATTTTTAATTTACTTTTTTTTATTATCGTGATAGAGTGTTTTATAAATATGTTATTGTTGTGTGTTGCATCTCAGTGTTTTGCTTTTTTGGAATGCAAGTGCATCGTTGTGTGGAATGTTTTTTCATTGCATGTCTAAGTGTGGGCTTTACTTTTTTTCTTGTGGTGGTTACTCTCCTGTAGGTTCCGGCGATTTCATTGGCCTATGAGAAACCCGAATCCGATATTATGAAACGAAGACCACGTGACCCGCTTGTCGATAAGCTAGTCAATGAGAGGTAATAGCACCCACACCACATCGTAGTTCGATTGGAGGAAATGGAATAATCAAAGGTTACATAGAACGACCCGAGTTAACGAAGAATTAGACTTTAGTCAGAAAAAATTATAATTTCGAGAATAATCAAAGGTTACATAAAACGTCTCACAGACACGAATCTTAAGCCATTTATTATCGCCTGATATTTGGCATTGCCATTTAGCAACAGATAACCGGAATAATTAATATCACTTTTAATTTGAATATTTAAACATGCATAAATATTCTGTGATTTAGTTTAAATTTATGTAAATTTTAATACAATATTTAACTTACATTGCAAATATTAAACTTAATATTCAGAATTTTAATTGTAGGCATTAAGCCTAATATTTGAAATTAGAATTATTCATTGTAATTGAAATGCTTTTTCAAAACACAAATAGTAACTAATTGCACTGATATATAGCTACTTAATAGCAACTACATATCAATAACTAATAACTACTATTTAACCTTTTTGAAATACTAAGTAACCGAGATAAATTTGTAATAATTTTGTAATTGAGATAAATTTGTTTCTGTCATTCATTGATTTAGATTCGTAGATAAAAAAATTCGATTTTTATAAAACGGAGGAACTTAGAAACAGACAAAAACTAATGTAAAATTCAATATATATTAATTATTTTTTTATAATTTCATATCACTAAAAAAGATTTCTAATTTAGTTGTATATATCCAAATATACAGGTAGAAAAAATTTAAATTGAAATAAAATAAAATTAAAGAAAATCGGCTTTCACTAATTGCAAACTGCAATAAAAATTAGTAATTTTTGCTATGATTATAAATATAAACTCAAATATTCATAAAAAAATATACAAATTGGTAATCATTGAAACAGAAAACTCCTGTTAATTTATTAGATATATAATGGAATTATCTAGTCTTCTAAATACATTATAATTTATTCATCGTAGTGCTGTATATTATTATTATTGTTATGAAATGGTAATTAATGTATTATAGAAGAAAAAAAAGAAGTAATCGTAAATGGAAGTATTTTTTTTTATTATATATTTTTTTTTTCAATTTATTCTGCATATAATATAATTATTGCTATAATTTTGTCACTTTATGATAACCTTTAAAATACTTATTCGTATACATAAAAAAAAAATTCATTAAGCTATGCATGTATTATGTTTGCATGCTGTTTGGACTATGCGCGAATTAAATTTTTAGGCTTTGAAATTTTTCAATGGCATGTTTTTGATTATTTAGAAATTTTTAATTTATTTGAAATAATTTTAAGGATAATGAATTTAAGAAAAAATTATGTTAAAGGAAAAAATAAACTTTCATATTTAAATAAATATGTCCACTTTAATACTAATGAAATAAGGATCTTAAAGAAGTTAATGTAGACAAAACAACTGGCTAAAACATAAACACGTTTATCTTAGATTACTTCATTTCCTCCATAGAAATCATTTACTCATATTTTATTATTTATTGACTTATTAGAGTTCCTTAACAATAAAGATTGGTCTATATTAGAAATACAAACATTTTTAAAAAATATCTATAACAAATATGCCGCTTAAATCCAAAACTAAAGCAGAAATTCCGGTTTCTACATTTATTTAGGTTTACTTTTTAGTATAATATTTTCGTTCATTTTTAAAATTTACTTATGCATAAATAAAAAATTTTTACTTTATTTTATGATATTCTGTTGTTGTTTTTTTTCCCTAAAGCTTGCATTAAAAGTTAAATTTTTCTGAATTAGCATTCATTTAAATTTGTCTATATTTTGCCCATAGAAAATAATATCTGATTTATTCTAATGACCTTAATAATTTAACTGAAAACATTAAATAAGGCAAACGTTTTTTGGAAACACATTTAAGGTATATTTAATTACAATATCTAAAATTATATCTTTATTAATTCACGTCAGTTAAAATTTTTCCATTTACAATTAGGGAATTTAACATTAGTTATCGATCATTTTCCCTACTACATATTCCCCACTATAGTTGTCTTTAAAAATTCCCAAATTATGTTAAGAACTTCAAAATAAATTTTGCTAAACAAAAAATTTATTTATTCAAAATGCCACAAAAATGCGCAAATAGAAATAAATGCTGGCATAGTTATCATTATCAGAGTTAGTGTGTCCATTCTGTATCAGGTTTTTTATTAATGTTTCATACAATGCCAAATCCATCTAATATTTCTAACAAACAAATCATGTAAAATGACATCATCAGAAGAATTCCGTTTCTTTTACATGATTTTAAGCATGACATTAATAGTAATCAATAAAGATTGTTAGTTTACAATAATCATCAAGCCAATCTGTTATTTTCAAGGAACTCTATTGCTTAAAATGTGCGATTTTCAGCGATCATGACGATGGGGTACGAAATTTGATTTTATGGTAAAACAAACATATACAAGCGGGTGCAAACTAAATGGAACCTACCTTGCAAAATACAAAACCTCCATTCCATGGAAATGCTTGCTTTTTCCCTTTTGCATACAATATGAATTTGCCTGTTATGCATGCGCAAAAAAAAAGCTGTGTATAAATTCATACATGATATGCATCCCAAATGCTATGTATTTGGTGAGTATTAAAATTGATATATATATGTGTAAAAGCGGCTGATCTGTACAGCATTTATCGATGTATTTTTCTTTTCAGCTTTGGTGGTTTTTAAGTAATAAGTTTGCATTGTTTTTATTCGTCCCTTTTGTCTGTTTGCTTTAATATGGTTTGATTTACAATTTTCACAAAAGAATTTTTAACAGAGTTAATTGATAAAAAAATCATTTAACTATTTTAATGCATGACGGTAAAAATGAAGAGGAACTTAAAATATAACTTAACTTTTGTAAAATTAGAGGATACAAAATATGTTTGAATAAGTTTGATAATAATAATAATAATAATTAATAACAATTTTAAATTTGATTAAATAATAAATTTAGAAATAAAAACAGATAAGTTGTGGTCTTTTAATTAAACTCAGTGATCAGTTAATGATCAATACATTTTAAAAATTAAATTTTTGTTACAATTAGCATAACGTTAAAATTTTTTACATAAAAATAAGTAAGCTAAAATTTTAACTAAATAATAACTAATAATAATTAATACTTTATGGAAAAATACTTTTATAAATAATAATTTATAATTTTTTCAACTAATAATAAATACTTTACGTTAAATAATTTTTATAAGTTATTTAGATGATATTAATAGATGTTAAAATGAGTTTAATATATTTTATAAAATATTTGTAAGCAAACTGAAGCTCAACGTTATTTAGCAGAATGCTTAAATTTCATTGATGAGATTTATAATTTTCAAAAATAACTCAACTACTCTTTTTTTAATTTTATTGTTTTAAATTCTGCTATTAATTTGTTCTATATATTTTATAGAGAAATAATAATGCATTTAAAACTTATTCAAGTTAAAAAATATCTGACACACGTAAATAAAATAAAATTTCTGAAAATAGATATTTACTATTTACTACAAATATACTACAATTTTTTTTAATTTGCTAGAAAAAATTTCTTTGTATTAAAATGTAAATGTTCTTTGCATTTAATTTATAAATATTATTTTTTATCTTCGATACATCTTGTACAATTATTGATTAAAAATATATGATTTTCCTTTTACGACAAATACTTATTATTATTTTTTTTTTTTTTTCATTTCAAATGAAAATCTGATTTCCTTCAAAATTATTGCAAAATTTGATGAAAGAACAATTTAAGAGATTTACAAAAGCAACTCCTATATATATGTGTGCATATGTTTCCTGCATTGTTTGGATACATTGGTGGATTATTGGATATTGATTGCATGGCCAATTTTGCATGAATATATACGTTGGTGTTGCTCGAATTTGCCAAATTCAGTGTTGCTTCTTTGTTGGTGTTGTTGCTATTCGGTGGTAATTCGGTCATAAAAAGTTAAAATGGTACTGAGCTCCTCATATAAAAAAAAAGATTAAATTTTGATATTTATTTATTGTTCAAATAAAAAATTTTAAATGCCTTAAGTCAAATTATAAATGAATAAAAATTTTAAGTAATTAGTCAATTTTGATAAATTAGTCCAATAAAAAATAATTCTTTAAGTTTAAAATATATTTGGTATTAAGTTGGAAATTTTAAATTGCGTATCATATTCAAAGATAAATTAGTTTTTAAAAATACTTGTTAAATGTTATGGTCTCCAAATAAAACACGCAAACTCCAGTGAACTTTAGACCCGAACTCTTCTATTCAAAAACCAAAACGCATTCTGTCAATATTCACATTTCTTGCTCGTTAAAACAAACTCAAACTCACGCAAAAGAGGAAGTTTATAAAAAGAGAAGCCATTTATATTCATGAGGCAACATTATTAAAGATAAATATTTTATCCAATTGAATTTGAAATTTACTTTTAGATTAATTGATGCTCTCATTTCTGTTACTATTTAAAAATAATACAAAAAAAAATAGAAAATTCATAAAACATTTCTTCTTCAAAATTTAATTTACACTTTTTCTACTTTTCATTAAAAATTCCTGATCATGAATTTAATTAATTTAAAACAAATATCCTTATTACTATGAACTCATAATTTAATGTTAAAAAATAATGAAAAGAAATTCATTTCTATATCATAAATAATGGTTGATTTTATTTTTTAAATAAAATTTTCACCATTTATTTAAAAATCATTTCAAATAATTGGTCTTGAAATTATTTCACAGTTGTATTTAAATATTTTTGCAGCAAATGATACATTTTCTAAATATGATTCACTCTCAAAGAATATTCTGAATATATTCCGCAGTCACTAAATTCTTTAATTACCCTACTCAATAAAACCAGTAGAAAGCGACGCCCACTAACCAGTAGAAACCGATTATGTGCTAGTAATTTTTCTGAATTCTGTAGTGCTGGAAAAAATCTGATTTACTCGTACAGAAATTAATAATTTGAAACTTTAAATTACTACAGTGTTTTTAAGATTTTAACTACTCTGGTGTTCAGAAAAGAAATAGAGAAAAAAAAATCAAGGCAGAAATTTTGGATTGATAGTTATTTTCTCTAACAAACCACTCAGATTGCGTCAAAGCATCGACAGTCGGACAGTTTCCAGTTAAAAGAGAAAGGATATTTTCATAAATACCAGCAGGTCGACGTGAGCAGTATTTGGCGAAAACAGCAAGGCCTTCAATGTCTTGTAAAGCCACTGAATGAATTAATATGAAAAAAGAGAGAGAGTCGAGTCCATAGAAGGAATCTATCTCAAATTAATAACAAAAATATCTATTTCAAATTAATAACGGACATATCTATCTCAGATAACAAAAGTATCTATCTTAAATTAATTATAGAAATATCTATGCCAAATAAAAGAAATATCTATCTCCAATAATAAAAGTATCTATCTTAAAGTAATAACAGAAATGTCGATCTCAAATTAAAAACATAAGGTTATAACAATAGGTTATAAGAAAAAAATAAATATTGAATTAATAAAAGCCTGCGAACTATTTTATTAATTTTAGCAAGGATATAATTATTAATAACATTAACTCTATTATACGATTTAAATCATATTCTTATAAATGAACAATGCAATATGAAAACATTTTCTTCCCTTCAAATTAAAAAGAATTATATTATTAAAATATTTTAGAGCTGCGAACGCAACATTGCATTCTAATTTGTATTTTGAAATTCTTTTTATGATTATTATAAAATATCAAACATTTTGAAATTTATATGCAGAAATACTACATACTTATAATTTTACTTGTGCTTATAAGTTTATTTCTTAATTTTAAGTAAAATATTTATCTAAAATTAATAACAGAAAGAGCAGCCATAAAAATTAAAAGTGTAAATATATTCTATAAGCATTCGAAAAATAATATATTATAAATCGTTTGGTATTTTCATATTTTGTCAAATAAATAACATAATAACAATCACACTCTTTCTTTTTGAATAAAAGAAATAATATCTTAAGATTAAATTTTGAGAGTTCGGAATTTTATCAGATGTTTTTTTATCAATTTTTCTCTTACAAAAAAAACTTGAGATAATTATCAAAAATATGTTAAGATAATTAAATAATGTTAAAAAATGTTAAAATTAATAAAATTATGTTAATAATCAATGAAAACATGTGGAGATCGCATTAAAAAGAAATAAAAAGAAAAATTGTTTAGTATATTTTACGATCTAGTGAGAATTGATGATTTTATTCCTTTATAAAACTAGACAATTATATCTATAAAATATTCAATCTAATATTCTTTACAAAATATAGCTGATTATAATAATTAAAACAATTAAATAAATAAAGAACAATAAATCCGAAAAATGAAATATAAAATAATGAAAACCTAATATTAAAATATATGCTAGAATGAATTATGGGGGAAAAAAATATAAATAAAACCAAGCAATAAATACGATATGCCATAAACTTTCTTTCGCCAAAAACCAAACTTCGCAAACCAAATTTCGGCAAACTTATTCCATGTAAAAAAAAAATCCCTATTAATCCCTGATTAAAACGTGTCAAAGGAGCGCAGTGCCATTTGACTGTGGTGGGTCAATGTGTGCTTTGAGTGCTTTTCACAAGAGCAGTGTGGTCCCTGCAGGTACCTGCCATTTCCCTAGCCTACGAGCATCCCGAGAGCGACATCATGAAAAGGCAGCCTCGTGACCCCTCCAAGGACAAACTAGTCAACGAGAGGTAGGTTCAAACCACAAACTCTAATTCAACACGTTTCTCAAATGTTTTGTCTTTTTTCCCCAGAGATAAACAAAAAAATCAGTCTATTAACAAATAAAGTACAACTCAAAAAATAATTTTTTTTTTAAAATATGGATATGTATGCATATAATGATTTTTTGTTCTTTAAAGAATTATAATTTTTTTTTTTTTTTTTTTTTTTTTTTTTTTTTTGTTATCCTGTCAAAATTAATTTTGAATGTATTAATTAATTTCATAAATATAAATCACACTATAACCATTATTTCTGCTTATATTTTAACAAGAAACTTATCTATAACATTGAGAGACTGATTCTATTATGACAGATCGTATAGATAAAAACAGATTCTCCCATCATAACATGTATATTACAATTTATAACTTCCAAAGTGTACAAGTTGGAAAATTTTGTACCAAATCACTAAAATGTTTATATAAACTTATATTACTATTTTTACCCCAGAGATTGTTGTTCAAACAAACATAGAGTATGTTGACAACATGGTTTCATTTCCAAATATTCACAATTTGACAATGCAATCCATTAGTTCGTCATTTAACAACTTTCATTAAGTCCATCAAAAATGTTGAGTGCATTTCGCTTTTCCAAGTTGTTAGTCTTAAAAACAACACAAATATAATAAAATATAATGCATACTTAAACCTAAACATTTGTGTCTATTAATAAGGTTATTTACTTCTAATAAACAGAATAAATTGACCATGTTCGTTGAAATGTACTTTTTAGTACCTAGTACACATCTAAGTATTTAGATGTGTACAGAAAATGATTGCATTTCGCGACCAATTTATTATTTAATTGTTTTTAGTACTTTTTTACTGTTAATTTATGCATACCTTACGTTCAGATATTGTTAAAAGTCAAACCCAAGCTGTTTTTCAACTCATATACTCTTTATTTATCTCGATATTATAAATAAACTTGAAATAATTTAAGATATGTATTACCCAAAAAGTACATTAATTATTTTGCTGTATCTGCAATTTAGTAGAGTTGATTGAATTTTTAAAATATAACTTATATCAAGCAAACCTATTCTTCAGAAACTAAATTTTCGTGGTACTTTCCTTCGGTTGATTTTTTCGGTCGAAAAGTTTTCCTTCGGTTGATGCTTGAAATAAATAATTTATCATGTATATAAAAAAATATTTACTTAACACATATAACAAATTATAATTAAAACAATTTAAAATATAATTTTCTTTCAATATTATGGCCAAACAAAAATTCAAATTATCTGATACAAAAATGCTGGAAATAAATAATGGACATGCAGAAAATAAATAATGGATATGTTGGAAAATTCATGTATACCAAAAAAAATCCCATTATTTTCGAAAGTTAATTTAATTGATAAAGAAATTAATTATAATTCCTTTGGCATTCACTTTTCTTATTATATCTTTCGCAAAATAAACACTTTTTTTCACTTTTCGATAAAAAATTAATTTACAGAATTTATTTTTAATAAAGTCTATATCTTATTGTTGGATTGCCTTATTTTTCTTCTAGTTGTTAAACAACATTAAATACAGAGCAACATTCCAATACAAAAACTGGTTTAAACACAGCATAAAATAATTAAACTACTGTTAACTAATTTATATGAGCTTCTTGATTACCCAATATCTTCCAAAATAATAAATTCAAATGGAGCATAGCCAAACACTGAAAATCATTTAAAACACTTTCTCTCAAAGATCACATTAACACTTCATGTGTATCAAATGTGGTCATAACCACCACATGCATGGTCAATAAACTGGTTCTTGGATCTTTGTCACTATAATGGGGATAACTGGATAATCTGCGTATAG